>CM052883.1:3029309-3082620 GCA_028534135.1 Potos flavus
AAAAAAAAAAAAAAAAAAGAATTTGACAAAAAAAAAAAAAAAAATCCTTCACCATTTCAGAACACTAACCTTCAATCATTAATTATAGGTCATAAAATTGCATTAATATACAAATAACATAAAATTTACCACTTTACCCTTTATAAAGGTACTCTTTAACATAATTGACTTTTGAATTTATAATTTTCACCCCAACTCAGACAAGGAAACCTATTTCACTTTGGGAAACTTCTGCATGTCACGGATTTTGCAGCACAAAGAGGATTTCTACATCATCTTGGGCTCCAGAAGGTGGCGACGTGTGTGGACCACTCCACTCTACTTAGTACGGAGAAAGGTATTTTGATTCTCAGACTGTCCTTTACCTGTAAGGCCTCCTCTGGCCCTAGATCTTTTTTAGGGTGATGAAAAACATACAACATAAAATTTACCGTCTCTCACTGTTTGGCAACCATCAGCACCATCCATCTCCAGCACTTTTTCAAATCGCAAAACTGAACCTCTATTCTCATTAAACTAACAACTACCCTGCCCCAGCCCCTGAGGACCATCATTCTTCTTTCGGTCTCTATGATGTTGACACTCTAGATCCCCAGAGTAGTGGAATCATATAGTGTTTGTCTTCTTGTGACTAGCTTATTTCACGGACCATGATGACCTCAAGGTTTATCCATGTTAGGGCTTATATCAGAATTCCCTTCCTTTTCAAAGCTGGATAATATTCCATTTTACGTATGTCTGTGACTAATGTAGGTGGCCCTTATCCACTCCGTTGATGGCCTGAATAAAACAGAGGGTGACCTTCCCTCAAAGAAAAGGCAACTCCTCCTGTCTGACTGCTGAGCTGGGACGCAGGTCTTTTTCTGCCTTCAGACTTGAACCGAAACACTGGCACTTCTGGGGTCTGGAGCCTGCTAACTTTCGGACTGAAACTTAGAGCATCAGCTCTCCGGGTTCTCCGGCTTTCGCATTTGTATTAGAATACGTGCATATATGTACATATCCGGTTGTTTCTGTGTCTCTGGGGAACCCTGGCCATGCAATACCACGTTGTGTTTATCCACTCACCCATCAGGGAGGGAGGATGATCGACTTGGATGGCTTCCACATTTGAGCTATTGTGGATAAGCTGCTAGAGTTCTCGCACAAATACTTCTTGGAGGTCCCATTTTCAATCCTTTTGGATATATACACAGAAGCGGAATTGCTGAATCAGATGGTATTTCTATTTTTAATCTTTTGAGGCCCCTCCATACTGTTGTCCATAGTGGCTGCACCAGTTTGCCTTCCCACCAACAGGGCAAAGTGGTTCCAAGGTCTCCACATCCTTGCCAACACTTGCTACTTTCTATTTTCTGACAGTAGCCATTCTAACGGATGTGAAGTGATATATCACTGTCGTTTTGATTTCCATTTCCCTGGATAGTGAAGAACTATGGACAATTTTTAAAGGTCTTTAAAAAATTACCTTAAAAATAGCACACGTTAACTCATTTACACTATGAAATAAAGCTACAAATAGACACATAGTTCTTGCTCGAATCTGCCTGTAAAGAAAACCTCTGTCTTCTTCCCATGTACCTCTTTAATCCCACATGACTACCACACTCACAATGCTTCTGACATCAGATGTGTGGGTGCTTCCCCCATTGGTAATTCTCCGCAAAACGAGCTGGGTGTCCTGCAATTTAACGCAGTTCTGACACCTTCTACCTGGAGATAGGATCAGATCGTCAAGGTTAAGGGCTCAGTCCCATAGGATTGCCTCCGTCTCCCTTGAAGATGCCAATCACAAATCCAGGCTGTCACCTGTGCTTCCGATGGAGGGGCTATAGATCAGAGGTCCTTACGACCCCCTCCTCTGGTTCAGTTAATTTCCTAGAGCAGCCCCCAGAATTCAGGACAATAGTCTACTTCCTATTTACCAGTTTGTTGCAGAAGGATATGATGAAGGATACCCTGAAATATCCAGATAGGAGAGATGCACGTGGCAAGGTAAGTGGGAAGGGGTGTGCAGCTTCCACGCCCTCCCCGGGAAAACCACTCTTCCAGCACCTCTATGCTCTCGCCAACCCGGAAGCTCTCCAAACCCCATACTTTAAGGATTTCTATGAAAGCTTCCTTAGGCATGATGGTTCATTATCTCCATTTCGAGCCCCTCTCTCGTCTCTGGAGAAGAGGGATGATAGGGTGCTGAAAATCCCAAGCTCCTAATCGTAGCTTGGTCTTTTCGGTGACCAGCCCCATCCAGGAGCCCACCAAGACACCTCATTAGAACAGAAGACACTGCTATCACCTAGGAAATCCCAAGGGATTTAGGATCCAGGGTGAAAGATCAATACATACATTGTATGTTTTTTTTTCCTAAATTCTTTTTAAAAATAACATGTGTGCTAATTTATTTACAATGTAAAATAAAACTACAGACAGACAGTTCTCATTCATTGATCTGCAACTTTTCTCAAATATGCTGATTCACTTGCAAACACACCAGTGAAGCAAACTTAGAAACACAAGGTTGCTGAGTTGACCAGCAGATTTAGTTGGATTAATTTCATAGTTACTCTTCTCAACCTATGTGAGCAAAACAAACGTACATCCTCTACTAGAGCACATCTGCTCTAACACCGACACTCTAGGTCACCGTGTCCTTGGTCACTCAGGAGATGTGCCGAAAATCTGAACTCCCCTTTCTCAGCCCTGGTGCCTGACCACTCCTCTCTCTAACTGAGGAATTGTTTTCCTCTGGATTTGTTAGTCTTGTCCCATGGATAGTCTACTATTTAAGGTAACGTTGCATATTTTTAACTTATTATAGTTTGTTCTGTAATATAAAATATAAAACCCAAATGCAATGCACAACCAGGTGAAGATCCCGGTTCAAAAACAAAAAAGCTTCAAAGACATATGGGGAGAAGATGGGGGAGTTGAATATGACCTGACTACTTTACTGTTCATCATTGCAGGTGTAATACTGGTAATGTGCTTATGCAGGAGGACGTACTCGTTCTTAGGTGATGCACACTGAAGTATTAATGGGTAAAGTGTCATCGCACTGCAACTCACTTTACAGTAGTTCAACATAAAAGAATAGATACTTAATGGATGTAACAAAGTAACAGGGATAAAGCAAAACATAGCCCAATTCCGAGTCTAAGTGACAAGTGAATGCTTATTCATTTTACTATTATTTCAACATCTCGGTAGGCATGAAAATTTTGTAACCTCCCCCAAAATGAAACAAAAGATGAAGCACCGTTTTCTATTTACGAGTTCCCGGAAAAGCAAACGTTGGAGGTGGCACCTCAGTCTTTTGTCCACGTGCGTAACAATCCTTATCTCAAAAGTAAAATGATGATACAAAGCTGATCATCATATAAAAAGCAGATTTTTCATTTTGCCATTACTTCTCATTTATAGCATTGCTTTTGCAACTGAGTTTTTGGTATGAAAACAGTCCACCTAAACAACTGTGTCATTTTTAATGATGCTTTTCTCTTGCTTCTGTCCTTCCTTCCAGAAGGCAGGTGAGCTTTTTTTCCACTCTAACCCTGCGGGGTCTGTGCCCTGACACACGCTCTGTTGGTGTGGGTTTTCAGACTACCCAGCATTCGTGTCAGTTTCCAATAGACAGGCAGTCAGACTAGAGACTGGAGAGGCAACTCTCCAGTCTGGAGAGACTGGAGGTCCCTGTAGGACCTCGGACGGGTGTCTGTATGGGGGTGGGCACCAGAGACAAATGGTGTCCTTAGAAGCCATGGAAAATGATGTTCTGGCTGAGCCTGGTATGGAAGGAGTGACACTGGCTTAGAATGAACTCGGGATCAGATTCACCCAACATGGGCTTCGACAGCAAGCACGTCAGCAGTTGCCATAATATATAGAAAATCAGAGGCCCTGCTCCAGCTGCCCTAGAGCCCATAAGTCATATGGCTCTTCAACCATCCCCAAAAGAGATTCGTATACTCTGACCTCAGGACCATTCTCCATTCAATCACCCAGACTGACAATCCAGCAAGACGGGTCAGGAGGGCTGAGGCAGGTTAATCTGATTCAGAAAAACAAGGGGCGCACCTGGCTGCCTCGGTCCATAGAGTGTGTGACTCTTGATCTTGGGGTTGTGGGTTTGAGCCCCATGTTGGGGGCAGAGATTACTTAAAAATAAAATCTTAAAAAAGAGAAGAAGGAAGAAAGAAAACAAGGACGCATGATGTTTCCTGCTTCCAAGAGGAAGAAAGACAATTCTTTTTCAGGGAAATCTATTCTTTCCAATTGCAACACTTACTGCGTACTTGTATTGTGTGTGCATATATTTATTTATTTACCTGTTAATTGTTTACCTCCCCAAAGCCCATGAAGGCAGAAGCTGTGTCTGTTTTGCTTGCCTTTATAGAACCAAAATCTAGCACAGTGACAGATGTACTGTAGATGTTCTATTCACAGAAAGAAGAGATAAACAGTATGCATTATGTAGTCCACACGTGTTTCGTATGGCCATTTATCTATAAATCAAGACTTTACACTGGTCTATCTAAATGCACAGTTGTATATTTATGGAAATTTATATATCAAAATCTTATCAGCATGTCTTAGATTGACAATATCAGATTTCTGGTAATTTATTATACTTCAGTATGCCAACCGTGATGCATGCCAGTTAATCAGATTTAATGAATTAAGGTTGGTTAATTGTTATATAGAGTGACCTTGTCTGTATTACATCTTAGGTTTTATAAGAAACATAAAGATTGTCAGATATGTGGGCGCCTGGGTGGCTTAGTCGGTTAAGCATCTGCCTTCAGCTCAGGTCATGATTCCAGAGACCTGGGATCGAGCCCTGCTTCAGGTTTTCCACTCAGCAGGGAGCCTGCTTCTCCCTCTCCCTGCTGTTCTACCTGCTTGCGATCTCTCTCTTTCTGTGTGTCAAGTAAATAAATAAAATCTTTTAAAAAATGACTTTTAATTGGCAAAATCAGTGGACTTCAAGATATGTGACCATTCCCCTGTGGAATGACGGGAGACACTGGCTTCGCACCAGAAGGTTAAGAAGCCCGCAGGCCCAGGCATCATAGTGCTCTGAAGGCATGGATCCTCTTAACCTTGTACCCCTCCATTTCAAGGGGAACCATGCTGTCTGAGCTGCTGATCCACACAGCGTGCTGATCCTGTCTCGAAAACATTATCAAACAACGTCGGAGTGACCAGTTGATCGAGGTGCTAGATGCACCAGAGGGCAGAGAAAGGCACCTCACTCCTCTCTCCGGTGTGGCCATGCCTGCTTGATAATTCGGGTCTGTGCACTTGGAAGAATTCCGTCTGGCATTCTCATCTAACTTCCTATCTGCTTGCTAGGTGGAGGGGTCGGGGCTCACGGGCTTCTGCCTCTAATAGCTGAAGAATATAGATCCTCACAAATATAAGCTCTATGATGCTCTAGCAAAATGATCTAGCAAAAAAATTTCAAAACTCTGTTAAAGGGACTTGAAGCTGAAGTTCAGGGGCGCCTGGGTGGCTCAGTTGGTTAAGTGTCTACCTTCGGCTCGGGTCATGATCCCAGGGTCCTGGGATCAAGCCCCGTGTTGGGCTCCCTGTTCAGCGGAGAGTCTGCTTCTCCCTCTCCCTCTGCTGCTCCCCCTACTTGTGCTCTCTCTCTCTCTGTGTCAAATAAATAAATAAATAAAATCTTAAAAAAAAAAAAAGAAAATTGAAGTTCAATATAAACTTTTGTATATTACAATTATGCTTAGATCCTTAAAATTTCAACAACATGAAAGTGCTTCTCTTATATTTTTATAAATATTCCTAAATATATTTAGTGACAAATGCATAGTGGGGTAAATCATGTATAGAATGCAACCATTTCTCTAAGAAAAGATCAGTGGGGGTGAATAGATAGACAGATAGATAGGTAGGGGATATATGGAATATATTACAGATAGAGATGTATGTATGCACATATGTACATATGTGTATACGTAATGACTGCTGTTTGATAATTCACGACTGACATATTTAAAACACCTTTTCTCTATTTGGGGCAATTTTACTAGCCACGATGCCCCAACTTCTAACACCGTATCACTGGAAAGACTTCTTCTAGAGGAGGGGAAAATCATTAAAGCTATCACACACAAATCTCCCCCCTACCCTAGTTTTATCTTTTCAATGTTAGGTAAAACAAAACCCATATTTTTGTCTAAAGATCCTTTTTATTAAACATTATTTCACTTATACCTTAGGTCAATACAATTTTGAGTTGTATACCAACTAATGATCTTTCTTCTTTCTCCTACCTACAGCAAGCTCTTTCTCTACATGTAACTAATATCAACAGTTTAATGTATTACTGTGTATACTACATATGAGTCACATAACATATACAAATTCTATACCAACCTCTTTGTGTGTGTATTTTTGTTTTGAACCTTTAATGAGAAAAAATATATATATACATAGCTCAAGAACACTGTGTGTTTGGTGTGCCCCTGGGTCAAGGGTTGGTGTATATACACACAGATTTTATATATGTGCAGGGTTCCTAATAGATGTTTACTATTCACATTGCACTGCAACTGATTTGATTCAGTAAATATATCACGAGTATTTTTGCAGATCAAAAAGTTAATTCCTTCTGTAATTTATTATTTCCCACTGATGGAGTTTCAAGCTGTTCTGTAGGTTTTTTTGTTTGTTTGCTTGTTTTCTCTGGCTACTCCAAAAATGCTACATTAAAATATAATTTTACACATGCCTTCATCTAATTATATTTTGGGGATAGATTCCCCAAAGTGAAAATGCTGGGTTAAAAGTGATGAAACAAATCTTCATGTTTATTTTTTTTTATTTTTATTTTTTTTAAAGATTTTATTTATTTATTTGACAGAGAGAGATCACAAGCAGGCAGAGGCAGGCAGAGAGAGGGGAGGAAGCAGGCTCCCTGCTGAGCAGAGAGCCTGACGCGGGGCTCGATCCCAGGACCCTGAGATCATGACCTGAGCCGAAGGCAGAGGCTTTAACCCACTGAGCCACTCAGGCACCCCAAATCTTCATGTTTAATACATAGATGCAATTTGGTCTCCACAATGTAACAATGCATAATCCTACCAGCAACACTTTCTTATACCCTTGTTGGCACAGGATTTCATCAGCCATTTAAAGATTATATCAATCATCCAAATTTTGTTCCTGTTAACCTTGAAAAATGAAGCAGTTCATTGTTCGTACACTGACACCAAATTAAATGGTTATTCCAACTATCTCCATACTGAAATGTTCTAATTCTCCAGTAATTTTACTAAAAATTAAATCCCTATGGTTTTAAAATACAATTGCCAACAAATCCTCCTAGAATGCATATATTCCAAGAGAAAGCTACTATACCAAAGATGCCCATCATGTCCTCCTCCCTTTTCCTAGGTTCCCTTCTCACCAACCTGCCCCATGGACACCCCGATCACTGAGTAGTGGAGTGGAGGGCATCTCTGATGGCACCATTTACAGGCTAAATCCAAGCACAGCGGAACCCAATCTGCCAAGACAGAGCAGAGATATGAATGCATGTGACCCCAGAGCAGACCACAGAGAAGCTTCATTCGTTGATTCTCTGATCAAAATGGTCATGCTAGGGTCTGCTTTTGTTGGCGTTTAACAAAATCCTGCATTCTTTCATGATAAAAACACTCAACAAACTAAACTAGAAGAAAATTAACTCAACATAATAAAAGCCATATATTAAAGCCCACGTCTAACATCATACTCAATGGGGAAAAACTGAGGGCTTTCCCTCTAAGGTTAATAATAAGGGCAGAATGCCCATTCTTGACATTTTTACTTAAAACTGTATTGGAAGTCCCAGCCAGAACAATTAGACAAGAAGAAATAAAAGGCATCAAACTGGAAAGGAAGTGGTAAAACTGTCTTTGTTTACAGCTGACATGATCTTATATGTAGAAAACAATAAGATTCCATAAAAAATGTATTAGAACTAATAAATAAATTCAGGAAAGTTGTACAATATAAAATCAACACACAATCTGTACAATAACAATGAATAATCTGAAGGAAATTACAAATACAATCCTATCTATGATAGCATTTAAAAAGAATAAAATAATCAGTAATAACCTTAATCAAGTAGGCAAAAGACTTATACACTGAAAACTACAAGACATTGCTAAAACTGGTCAGATAAGACACAGATAAATAGAAATACATCATGTTCATGGATTGGAAGGTTTAATATTGTTAAAATGTCCATAATATGCTCAAAGTGAACCACAGATTCAACACAATCCCTGTCAAAATGTCAGTGGCATTTTTTGCAGAAACAGAAAGAATCGTAGTAAAAGTCATATGGGATTTCAAAGGACTCCAAATAGCCCAAACAATCTTAACAGAAACACAAAACAAAACACAACTAGAACCTTCACACTTCTTAATTTTAAAACATCATATAAAATTGCAGTAGTTAAACATGTTTCTGGTGTGAAAACAGATATACAGACCAACAGAACAGAAGAGACACAAATAAATGCATGGCCATGTAGACGATCAAATGACAAAGTTGCCAGAGCTAAACAAGGGGGAAAGGAGTCTCTCTTCAACTGAGAGAAAACTGGATATCCACACACAAAAGAATAAAGTGGGACCCTTACATTAATACTACGTACAAAAACTACCTTGAAATAGATTTAAGACCTAAACTTAAGACCTGAAACTATAACCTTGTAGAAGAAAGCATATGGGAAAAAAATCTCGTGATGTTGGATTTGACAATGATTTCTTAGATATGGCACCAAAGGAACAGGTGTAAAAAGCAAAAATAGACAATGGGGACTATCTCAAACTTGAAAACTTTTGCACAACCAAGGAAACAGCAAAATAAAAAAGCAACCTAGAGAATGAGAAAATACTGCAAACCATATTTCTAACAAGGCAGTAATATCCAGGATATATAAAGAACTACAACTCGGCAACAACAGTAGCAAACCCCAAACAACCTGACTTAAAAATGGGCAAAAGACTTGAATAGACATTTCTCCAAAGAAAATATACAGATGGCCAATGAGCACATGAAAAAGACGTTCGACATCACTAATCACCAGGGAGATGCAAATCAAAACCACAATGAGATATCACCTCACACCTATTAGGATGGTCACTATAATGACAAAGCAGAAAGTTAAGTGTTGGCAACGGTATGGGAAAGGTGGTACCCTTCTGCTCTGCTGGTGGGGATGTAAAATAGTGTAGCTGCTATGGAAAACAGTATGAACATTCCTCAAAAAATTAAAAATAGAAGTACCATATGATCCAGCAAATCTCACTTCCACTATATATCCAATATGATTGAAAATGGGATCTCAAAAAGATATTTGCACGCCTATGTTCACTGAAACATTATTCGGGATAGCCGAGTTGTGGAAACCAAATGTCCACTGACTGATGGCTGGATAAAGGCAATGTGCTATATACATACAATGGAATATAGCTTCAAAATAGAAGGAAAGTCTGTCTTGAGTTGCAGGGTGGATGAACCTTGAGGACATTGTGCGAAGTGAAATACGTCAGGTGCCTGCTTCCACTTACATGAGGTATCTGAAGTAGTCAAATTGATAGGAACAAAAAGTAGGATGACAGATGTCAGGGGCTGGGGGAAGGGGAAGAGGGGAGTCGTTCAGTGGGTACAGAGTTCCGGGTCTGTAAGATAAGAATGTTCTAAAGATCTATGCACAAGGTATATGTAGCTATCCCTACTCACTGCTCACTTAAAATGATTAAGATAGTAAATTCCGTTAAGTGATTTTTGCCACCAAAAAAAGATAATTAACTGATGACAAAATAATAATTATGAAATGTGTAAGTTATATAGAGGCAAAATATATGAAAAAATAGCACAAAGGCAAGAGATGGAAGTGCCAAAGTATTATTTGAAGATAAATTATAAATTTTTTAAAAGATTTTATTTATTTATTTGTCAGAGAGCACAAGCAGGGGGAGCAGCAGGCAGAGGGAGAAGCAGGATCCCCACTGAGCAAGGAGCCCGATGTGGGACTCGATCCCAGGATCCTGGGATCATGACCTGAGCCGAAGGCAGACGCTTCACCGACTGAGCCAGCCAGGTGCCCCGATAAATTATAAATTTAAAAAGATGCTGAGAGAACTTAAAGCCTAAAGATAAATATTGCTGGGATATTAATTTGACCCAAATTGATAAACGGTTCATCCATTTGCAGGCTTTTTCTTTTTACAAAGTAACATGCTGATTTCAATATGTTTAGGGAAATGCAAATGAATTAGAACAGTCAAATAACCTCAAAAAAAAAAAAAAAAAGAAATAAATATTGAGGATTTGCACTAAAAGATTTCCAAACTCCAAAGAGTCAATAAGAGTGGTACTGAAATTCAGGCAGAGAACTAGTGGAACAAGATTATAAGGGCCAGGGAACCTCCCCGCATTCCCCTCTCTCCGACGGCCGCCGCAGCCGTCAGTGCCGCAGTCGATACTGCCTTGACTGGGTCACACTTCAAATGACTGGTTATGCTTCCAAATAAGAAAATTTCAGGGTGGGGCGCCTGGGTGGCTCAGTGGGTTAAAGCCTCTGCCTTCGGCTCAGGTCCTGATCTCAGGGTCCTGGGATCGAGCCCCGCATCGGGCTCTCTGCTCAGCAGAGAGCCTGCTTCCTCCTCTCTCTCTGCCTGCCTCTCCGCCTACTTGTGATCTCTCTCCTCCCTGTCAAATAAATAAATAAAAATCTTTAAAAAAAAAAAAAAGAAAGAAAATTTCAGGGTACTGGAAAGTCCAAACATAAACGCCGCCATCTCTCCCCTTCTTACACTTTCTCTGAATATGCTCGTTTCTGCCACCCCCACATATCCAGCCAAGGAGAAAAAGAAAACATGAGAATTAACTTGGACATCATTTTTATGGTCAACATAAAGGAGCTGGCATAATTAATTAAATAATGGTGTGGTAGCCCAGCAGTAATGAAGGCTGTTAATAATGACCTAAATTCATGGATAAATCTTACCGGACACACAATACACTGAGTTAGGGTGTGCGTTTTCGGTGAAGTCTGTTAACCCAAGTGTTTCAGAGGTGCTGCCCGGCTTCCTGTGATACGGAGTCAGCAGGACGGGGCTGAGTCTCCTTTCCCCCTGGGCTCCTGCGGACTCTGCACTGTCATAAAAGAAGCCGTTCTTTTCTGGGACACCAGTTTGCTAATCTTTTTCACCACCATGCTATACACCGACTTTTACAACCCGCGCGTATTTGCATAAGCAATCAATACTCAGCAACCTCCAGAGCTCTCTCGAGCTGGGCGTGAAGCTCATTCATTCATTCATCCATTCATTCACATTTTGAACAAACCTTGTTCTAAACCATCACGTGCCAGCTACTCTGCAAAGAGTCAGATAAAACATCTCCTTCTCTTTCTCCTCCAGGGCTATCTTCTGTCCTCCTAGCCTTTAAATGTTCAAGTTCCTCAGGCTAGGTTCTAGGTTCCTCCTTCCCTTTTAGACTCTTGCCCTCAACATTCTCTCTCTCTCTCTCTCTCTTTTTACTGCGGGAAAACATACATAACATAGAGTCGACTGCTTTATCCGCTTTTTCCATCAACAGTTCGGCACATTAAGTGCATTCCCATTGCTGTGCCCCATCCATTCGCGTGGTATCACGGATGGCTACCTCAGTGCCCATCTTTAGCTCTCTTCCCCAAACCCTGATGACCTCTCGGATATCCTATCCCCCATGTTTCTCTTAGCCTCAAGTGACAAAAACCATCTCTAGCTAATTAAATAGAAAAGGACTTCACTGAACAGATTCAGGGTAACTTCCAGAATCTTTGTAAAGAACTAGAGAATCGTGCTTGGGGGCTCGATACTTATATATCCTCTCCCCATCACGATGCAGAATGGGGCCCATAAAAATACCACTGCTGTGGCCCCTGGCCCAGACCCTTCAGCGTGCTCCGCCATCGGCTCGCCCGCAGGTGCAGGAGGCTCGGAAATCCGCACCTGGCTGCTCACTGCCCCTGCCCGCATTAGGGTGGGTTGCCTATGGCCTTCCTTTTCCACATCACCACTTTCCACCTCCAAGTCCGGAGCAAGTGTAAGTGATCGACAAAGTCTGGGTCACGTACAGAGCCTGCATCTTTGCTGTGAGAGGAGTGTCCCACACTGGGAGACAAGCTCTGACACGTCAGATAGAACTGCCAAAGCAAACGACGGGTGCTGGGCAGTGAAAAGAACGAAAAATGCTCGTTTTTTTGTTTTACAGGCACTTCATACTCATTATAAAGTTAACTTGATCTCCTGGTGCTTCTGTCAAAACTCTCCTGTGCTCTCCTAATCATCCAGGTGCTAAAGGCAGATATACGGAACTCTTCGTTCTGTATTCCCCCATGCTCCTCCCCATCGGTTTCCTCCCAAGGGTATCTTGAATCTATCCACTTCTCTCCAGATCCAAC
Source organism: Potos flavus (assembly GCA_028534135.1). Lineage (NCBI taxonomy): Eukaryota > Metazoa > Chordata > Mammalia > Carnivora > Procyonidae > Potos > Potos flavus. Next base: position 3,041,780 of record CM052883.1, read on the forward strand.
ACTATCATTTGAATCCAAGGCTTTTTACTTAGACTATTCCTAAATGGTCTCACCCATTACAACGGCTTTACTGAGATAATTAACATGCACTACTACTCACTGCGTCCAATTCAATGATTTGCAGCCATTTTCACATAGTTGAGATACAGATAGATAATAATCTGTTTTAGAACATTTCCACCACCCCCAAAAGAAACTCAGCAGTCGCTCCTCAATTCCCCTGAGTACCCCCTTTTGGACAGACAGTAATCTATTTCTTGACTCAATAGAGCTGCCTAGTTTGGACATTGCACATGACTAGAATCATATACTTAGGGGGTTAGGCATGCTGACCTGCCACACAGTTGAAAATTCATGTATAACTTTTGACTCCCCAAAAACTTAACTACCAATAGCCTACTGTTGACCAAAAGATAACAGTCAATTAATATATATTTTGTAGGTTATACGTATTATGTACTGTATTCTTACAATAAAACTAGAGGAAGAAAGGTGTTAAGAAAATCATAAAAGAAAATACATATACAGTATTATACTGTGTTTATATTTTTAAAAATCCGTGTTCACAGCAGTTCAAACCTGTGTTGTTCAATGGTCAACTCTACACAGTCTTTTGTGACTAGCTTCTTTCATTCCGCACGTTTTCAAGGTTCCTTCATGTTGTAGCATCTAACAGTATTTCATTTCTTTTTATTGCAGAAAACCAGTACATTCACTGTATGGATACATCACATTTTATTTATTTAATTATCACTTAATGGACATTTGGACTGGTTCCACTTTTTTGTTATTATGAATAATGCTTCAATGAACAATCACGTACAATCAAGTTTTTGTGTGAACATGTATTTTCAATCCTCTCAGATATAAACCCAGGAGTGGAAAACCTGGGTCATATGTTAACTCCATCTTTAACATTATATGAACTGGTAGACTGTTTTCCAAAGTGTCTCCTCCATTTTACATTCCCACGAGCAATGTGAGTGTTCACAATTTCTCCGCGTTCTCGCTGACACTTGCTGTCGCCATCTTTGATTATGTCCATAGTGGGTGTGAAGTACTATCTTATTGTAGTTTTGAGTCACATTTCTCTTATCACTAATGACATTGAACATCTTTTTTATGAGTTTATTGGCCACCTGTATTCTTCTTCTGGGAAAGTTTTCTAATCTTTCGTCCATTTTAAAATGGGGTTGTCTTTATATTGTTTGTTTTTTATATTGTTGCATATGCTAGAAACAAGTCCCTTATCAGATATGTGATGTCTACATATTTTCTGTCACTGTGTGTTTTTTTCATTTTCTTGATAATGTTCTTTGAAGCACAGTTTAAAAAACTTTTATCAAGCTCGATTTATCTATTTTTTTCTTTTGCTACTTGTGTTTCGATGTCACACCTGAGAAACCATTGCCTAATCCAAGGTCACAAAGATTGTGGCTATGATTTCTTCCATATTTTTGTTCCATTTTGAGTTACTTTTTATACGGTGTGATGTAGGAATCCAAATTATTCATTTGCATGTGGATAACATTCATTTGTTGAAAAGACTGTCCTCTCAATAATCTTGGTACTTGTGTCAAAAATCAGCTCTGGGGGGGGGGGGAATACACAATCCATCCCACAACACTATCATGTTTGGATTATTTATTAATAGTGCATAGATATAAATTTGATTTTTCTACCTTGATCTTGAATCCTGAAACCTTGCTGAACTCATTTATTAGTTCAGATTTTCGTGGATTCCTTAGGATTTTCTACATAGAAATCATTTCATCTACAAACATATAGTTTTACTTCTTCCTTTTTGAGCTGGCTACATTTCATTTTATTTTCTTGCCTAATCAGTCCGCATAAGACCTCCAGTATAATGTTGAATAAAAATGGCAAGAGTATATATCCTTGTTTTGTTCCTGATCTTAAGGAGGAAGGCTTTCAGTCTTTCACCTCTAAGTATGATGCTAGCTGCAAGTATTTTGTAAATGCTCATGACAAGTTTAAGTTTCCTTCTATTCCTGGTTTGTTGAGTGTTTTTTCATCATGCAGTGTGTTGAAGATTGTCAAATGCTTTCTTCTGTTCTTATAGCATTATGGACTGAACTGCGTCCTCCAGAAATTCCTATGTCAAAGCCCTAACCCCCAGTATGACCGTGTCAGGAGACACGGCCTTTAAAGGGACTAAGTTAACGGAGCACCTCCATGGCTCAGCTGGTTAAGTGGCCTAATCTCAGCTCAGGTCATGATCTCAGGGTTGTGAGATCAAACCTTGTGTCAGGCTCTGCACAGGGCATGGAGCCTGCTTGAGATTCTCTCTCTCCCTCTCCCTTTGGCCCTCCCCACCACTCTCCTTCTTAAAAAAAAAAAAATCCTTAAAGAGATTAAGTTAAATATGGTCATAATCATAGCACTCTAACTGGATAACTGGTGTCCTCATAAGAAGAGGAAGAGATCTCTTTCCATCTACTCACAGAAGAAAGGCCACGTGAGGACACATCAAGAAGGAGGCCATCTACAAGCCAGTAAGAGAGCCCTTAGCAGAAACCAAATTTGCTGGCTTTTGATTATAAACCTCCAACCTGTGAGAAAGTAAATCTCTGTTGTTTAAACCACAATTCTGTATTCTGTTACGGCAGCCCAAGCAGACTAATACATATAGTGTATTGCATTAATTCAGATTTTTTTGTTTGTTTTTTTAAAGATTTTATCGATTTATTTGACAGAGCGAAAGAGAGCACAAGCAGGCAGAGTGGCAGGCAGAGAGAATGGGAGAAGCAGGCTTCCCACTGAGCAGGGAGCCTGATGTGGGGCTCGATCCCAGGATCTGCACTGAAGGCAGACGCTTAACCAACTGAGACACCCAGGTGCCCCTGCATTAATTCAGATTTTAAACCAACCTTGCATTCCTGGGACAAAGATCACTTGGTCGTGATCCATAATCCTTTTATATTTTGCTAGATTCAGTTTTCTAGTATTTTGTTGAGGGTTTCTGCACCTATATTCATAAGGAGATGTTTTTTCCACAAATGATATTGGGATAACTGGCAAAATACAAATGGGATCTGAGAATCAGGTAATCTACTTTGTTGATTTCTTGTTTTTAATGGTTGCATTATGAGAATTGGTTCAGCAAAAACACATGAAAATATTCAGAGATGATGGGGCATCAGCTTGGAGATGAACTTTCAAATGCTTCAATAACAATTCTTTTGCTGTACCTTCACCTCTTCTGTAAATTTGTGATTGTTAACAACATAATGAAAGGGTGGGTAGAGAATAAAGAAAGGGGGAACACAGACTTGAAAGACTAATATCTCCAGAGGAAGAAGTGAGAGGTTCAGTAGGAAGGGGGGAAATTCAACATGATGTCATAGGGCTCTTTAATTTTGAGGACAGTAAATTAAAAAGGGGGGGGGTATTTTCTGTGCCGCATTATAATCTAAGTGTGTACTTTTCTCACATGCCAGGATCATTCTTCCTCTACATTTTCCCAAAGCTCAGTAGGAGATAAGAACAAACTTTGTTAAAATGACCTTACGAACTATTCCTCAGGCAGATTTGCCCTCGGCCTTTCTCTTCCAGTTCTACTCATAATAAATAAGAATTAAAGGGCAATGAGTTACTCATTAATATATTTTCTTACATTTTAGGCTCTATGCAACAATTATTCTCATAAGGGAAACAAATCATACCATTAGAACACAAATGGTTTCTATTTTAGATTAGCTCCCCCTTAGAAAATGGAAGACAAGTAAATAAGGTATGCAAAATACATACACCAAATAGGTCAAACTGAGGAAAACTGGTCTTCATGGGACAGTTCTATTAGGACCTATACGAAGACTATCTAGAACCTGCAGTCTTCAAGAGTATACGAAAATGTTTAAATTGCCCCTCAAGAAAAGCTTCTATTTTTTTTAATGGAAAAGTGTATAAAACATCATTAGCCACCTACCCCAACTACCTGGTAGTCTAGTTCACAAAGTATGTCATGTACACTAACCTTTCTGTGTTTCAATCATAAAAACATCACTTACACTCGGCTATGACCCTTATAATCATCTTAACTTCACTACCTAGATTCACTTTGCAGTGCACACTGCAGCCCTTACAAGCTTTTGAGAGGACACAGGGATATGGAGATCACTAAAATCTCTAGAGTCTTCTGCTCTCACAGATAATGTTTCTGGAGTGCAAGGATATCTACATGTATTTTCCACCGATCTCATCATATATCGGAGTACTTGCTATACCCGAAGGATATTTTTCATTCATCTGATATTTACGGAACTCCAGCTATGTGTCCAAGGCAGAGGAGAGATGAGAACTGTGCTCATCTTCACCGAGTTTAGTCTATTGGATGACACTGTATACTTGACGTGTGTGTGTCTGTAATTCACAATGTTAACGAGGAAAATGCTGGAAGCCCAAATAACAGATAATGGTGAAATACAGTAAAAGACTGGAAGGGATTTTGGCAATACTACAACAGTTGTCATTCAACTTCAGGTCTGCTCTTAAGTGAGGACAATTGTCTACCCACTGACTCCAGAGATTTTGAACTTGCCCCTGTGCTCTCCCCTAACCCGGTCTGTCCTGTGTTTAGAGGCCTGCCTGCATGATCGCTACAGAGGAGCCTTGAACTCCTTAAACATCAAGGAGTACGTCCTGGGAATAAAGGCCACCAAAAAATACCAATATGCCACATTAAGTGCATATCTTATTGGTTTAAAAAAATGATAATAGGGACCATGATAAATTTTTAAAAAGGGAATTACAGGTACATGATTAAAAATATAAAAGGGGGGTGCCTGGGTGGCTCAGTGGGTTAAAGCCTCTGCCTTCGGCTCAGGTCATGATCTCAGGGTCCTGGGATCGAGCCCCGCATCATCGGGCTCTCTGCTCAGCAGGGAGCCTGCCTACCCCCCTCTCTCTCTGCCTGCCTTTGTCTACTTGTGATCTCTCTCTGTCAAATAAATAAAAATCTTTTAAAAAAATAAAGTAAAATAAAAATATAAATGGAAGATAACAAAACTGAGACATAATCACTATCACCCAGAAGAGAAGTCCCATGACAAGGGGTCCTGTGGCCTTCCACTAGTGTGCCTGCTAACTCTGCAGTCCTTCTTTCCTACCCTGTATCAGCTCTACTAGTTACTGCCAGGGTTAGTGATCACGTCTGATCTCCGTTCCATACCCTCCTTCTGTGCAGTCTCTTTTTAAGTGTGTTTTCATCTTTGTCTCTTTCCTCTGCTCAGCTTAAGTTGGATCCTGCAAGTGGCATATGTCCTGCATAATTATTCCCCTGCCCACCTCTGAAGGGTGATTTAATCACACAGGCAACTTCTGATGTTTCTACTTTAATTACTGGCTAGGGTGTGTGTGTGTGTGTGTGTGTGTGTGTGTGTGTGCGCGCGCGCCTTCACTTACAGGTTCTGTTCCTATTCTAGATCTAAACCTTTGAGAAATATGCACTATTACATTAATTGCCTTTGTGCATCTTCTTCGTTCTTAGAGAAGGAAAAGCGTGGACCAATTTCAGTGAGCACATGCCACAGAGAAAACACGTAGCACTACAAGGTGCTTAGCACGGTACTAGGTGCTGTCAGACAGAAAGAAATCACATGGCAGCCTGCCACATCTTGACTTATTGCAAAGCCAAGACATACAAAAGGGAAATACGATAGTGTGTTAATAAAGAACTGAATTGAATATAATCGAGTACCAAACTACAAAAGGTAGTGAGTGCCATAGATCTTCCGAAAGGGGAGACACTATTCCTAGAGCTGCCGTGAATTTGGGTTATGGGTGTGGGAGCCTAGCGAGGTGAAAGGACATTCGATCTAGAGGTTAAAGCACGGGGCGTAAGTAAATGCATAAAATAGAAATGAGTTTGATTCATGAAAGGGAAGGAGTAGCCAGAAGGTTCAGATTACCTTGTGAAGGACTCTATAGACCAAGAAGTCTGACTTTGATCCAATGAGAAATGCAGTCACCAAGTGTCCTTTGATAGGGAAAGGTGTGGAGTTGTTTTGGCACGTTAGAACAGGACAAAGATCAAGGAGTGAGACCAGCGAAGTTAGAAACCAGTTCACTGACTACTTAGTGTTCAAGAATAAATGTCAAAAAGGAGTCAGAACAATACTTGGTATGTCACAATCATTCAGTAAAAGTGCTAGCTATTATAAAATGTCAGGGACCGGTATGGTGAGGCTGGGGAAATAAACAATAAGATCTATTTCAAAAGTATCTGTTGCACAACATGAGGAAGATGGATGCCCCTATTTTTTGAGCTTTGCTTATCTATAAAGGACTGAAAAAAAGAGAATGAGAAGTCTTATAAGGTTAACTTCTAGATCTTCCACAGAAACACATTTCAATGCTTTGAGAAAATGTGGTTTATTGTGTAACATTCCTAATTTTTGATCTATAGCCATTTTTGTGGAAGTGTTCCTAACGAGTAAATCACTCTTGAGCAGATTTACTCAAAGGTTTGTTGTGGGGGTTCAATGATCATTTAACATTCCCTACACGCAGGTCTTCACACTTGTAGGTGTTTAGAAAATGCCTTTCCCTCCCTTTTCTTTAAAAAGGTAACTGTTATATTTTCTAACCAGATCCAACAGTTCATGACTTTTAGCATGTAACAAAGTAAAGCAAGAGTTGGAGAGCGAAATAGGAATGCGAAAAAAATCTTTGAAAATAAGAACAAGTAGTTTAAAAAACTACTCTCTCTTCGGATTCGGGTTGGCAGTCTTTGAGGAAAGTACATGGGAGATCTCTCCCACCACATCTACCAATGGAATGGTGGCCTCCAATAAGGGATCTCTTCACCCCACTTGTAGGGGGCATTTAAAATGGTCTGTCATACATTTCGTATCATCTGACTGGTTCTGACACTACCGAAGCACGCGAGTCTCTTGTCTGGGAAACCAAGCTACAGACCCTTAAAGACTGAATGCATATCAGGCCATCTTACCTCATCCTAAACGATCGACTCCATAGTGATGGAGGAAAAAAGACCAGAATTCTGTGAGAAGGCACTTCACGAAATCTGAAGGCAAAAGGACTATCAACAGTTAAAATGTACTCATTCCTAGATTCATTTAACTAATCAAATGCTTTGGGGCCTATTCATTCACCAGCAGTTCATATATAGAAAATATTTACGGGACGCCTGGGGGGCTCAGCTGGTGAAGAGTTTACCTCCGGCTCAGGTCATGATCTCAGGGTCCTGGCATCAAGCCCTGCATGGGGCTCCTTGCTCGGCGTGAAGCCTGCTTCTCCCACTGCCTCTGCCCCTCCCCCTGCTTGTGCTCTCTGTCTCTGACTCTGTGAAATAAACAAATAAAATCTTTTAAAAAAACTAAAAAAAACAAAACCTTTAAAAAAATATTTACTACTAGCCTACATTAAATGTCTGTGGGAAGATAGTATGAAGGAAGAGAATATAAATCTCGCTTCTACTTATCATCCATACCATTACAACAATAAAAATTCATTAGTTTCCGTATGAATTCAGAAATTTTATTTAACCCTTAAGGAAACCTTAATGTCCTACCATATAATTTAGGTTAACAGAAAACTAGGGGGAAAAGAAGACTGAATACAAACTATCTTAAGACATTAATCAAACTTTTAATGTTATCAATTTATTGCATATGTCAGTACAGAAAAATAGAAAGTATATTCTAAAAGAAATTTATTGTAAAAAAAAAACAAATGTAAATGTTTGCTTGCCATGGCTAGCACATCGTGTACGATAACATTCAAATCTGAGTTATAAAATTGTATTACTGCTTCAAATAAAATATGGCAAATAACAAAAATATGATTTACATCATGAAACTGGGTTATTTTATCCTGGATATACTTGAATATGTTGAAAACAACTTGACTTTTCAGTATTCACTGTACTGACAGAAACTGTTATAAATTATGTTGAACAACACACACTCATCCCTGTTACGTTATGTGTATATGGCACTTTTTGTAAAAAGTGTCTCTTATACGTAGTCCTATTTTTAAACTACATTTTTAGATACAAAATATAAATGGAGGTATATTTGCGCCATTTGGCAAAAACGTGTTGTCTGTAGTTAGGATGAATGCATTTATTTTGCTATACAAATGAATATATTATTTCTGATTAGCTAAGATGATGTGCATATATGGTAATATAAATAAACGGAAGTGCTTTTCATTTTCTACCCTACTGATTTAAAAAATAGATGTCTGTGCTCTGTCATTTCCAACTTTACCTGAGTGATATGAAAATACATAAATTTAAGTGGATAATCTGAAAGCATTGTAACAAATATTTCTCACAGTTTGTTTTTTTTCCTCTTCATTATCGTTGTCAAACATAATAGGAAAAACGGAGAGGGGGGAGATCAGTGCAAGAGTTCGGTATATCTCAATCATGACCTAATTTTAAAAGTAATAACTTCTGTGACACCCTTGGTAAAAGTTTACCTTGTATTTTCCCAACCTTAAGGAAGAAAGGGACTCAATGCTAAAAACGGCCCTTAAAAACCGAGAGTGAGAGAAAATTTATACGAAGTTGAACATGGCCTTCATTCTGTAATTTGACCAAACAAACCTATTTCCACCTCAACCTAAATCTTACAAAAATAAGAAATGAATATAAAAGCATCCAGGGGTATGAATTCTCAACAAAAGAATGTAACTGACATATCACCAAAGCAGGAACTTGGGTAATTCCCAAGTGTCCACAGCTCATCATGAAAAAATAAGCTTAAGTTGCCCAGTAACAAAATTGAAAATACCATTTCAATAAAAATATCAATTTTACAGCCAAAGTATTTGCAACGTCAGGTGCTCTAGTCACTTTCTTGGTTAGAGATGCCTTGCAAACAAATGTATTGCTTTGCACTATTAGGTATCCTTTTTGCCAATCTCTTCAGTTAATCATTTCCTGGATCTACACTCGAGAACCAGGTCACATTCCCTTTCCAGCTATTTCTATTCATTTAGTATCTTTTATCTTTCATCTGTCACAAATTATTTCTCCCCATATTTCGCAATATCCTTTTTAGTATTCTTTTTGCCACTCCCTCCTCCCCCAATAATCCCTTTTAAAATAATGAATTTTGATCTAAATAAAATTTGTATCTTGCCATATTTAAAATCATTCTAGGATTTCTAGATTTACGGTAGCTTAATAACTTAAAATTCATTCATAATCTCTTACAGCTGCTCTTGCAAAACAAGCCAGAAATTAATACACATGGCAGAAACACTTCTATTCCCACTAAGACATGGGTCCAAATGAAGGAGTGACCCATGAAGAATTCACGCTTTATTAAGACAAACTGTTTTGACCACAAAATTAGACATGTTTTGATAAAACGATGCCATGGGCTTCATGAGCCCCTATTAACAAGCGTTTGTTTTCTACCCTATCTAAGGAAATCTCAAATACAGAAGCCAGGAAAGAAAGATGTACTACAACCCTAAACACATTCTTCCCTCTGCTGCTAGAAGAAACGCCCCTTAATTCGAAGGGAATGAAGGTGGGGATGAACACAAGTACTTTACGACTTTTGAAATCCTGGCTTTAGGGAAAATAAAAACAAAAACAAAACTTTATAAACCGTGAAAAAGAAAAAATAAAGCAGCATAAGAACAAAATGCTGATGAAGAAAAAGCTTTTATGCTTCATCAGCATAATATTTGTAACTAAAGTTGATAAATCCCTCCACAAGCAGTAGACTAAATAATCACAGGAAAACACACAAAAGTACTCTGTAAACTTTAAAGAATGATACAAGTCTAAGGTGTGCCAAGTAAGCTCATGTCTAAGGACACTACATTTGTCGTATTAACTCTTCTTTTTAATACATTACTATTTAGAATAGTCATTCTACACAGCAATGATTGACAAGATGAAAAGTATCCTTTAATCGTGGTGAATTTATACATAAAAATACACCTTCCACGATATGCATTATCAACTTTTTTTTTTAAAAAGCACGACTTTCTAACAATAATTTATAGAAAAACAGCGTCCTTAGAAATCATACTTGCTAGAATGCATTTTTTTCTAAATACTGACATAAAGTGAATAAGAATGTTATTTGGCAAAAGTATTTCTAGCCCTATCTCCGTGGAACGACTATAATTAAGGTCAAGAACGTTGACTCATTATTTCTCTGCTCTAGCGACTTGCACAAAGCCAATAAATGTACCTAAATATTCAAAATATGGTACGTTAAAGGTGATGTAATGTACGGAGCTCAGTTACACCTAATTTTTGAGGACGACTTGAAACAACTTAGCACAATTATACCTCATAGCTTATATTTTTTAAGGTAAATCCTGCAAGTTTTAAGGGGCTCTTTTTTTTTTAAGTAAGATTTTTCTTACTTTTCTATATGTCTAAATGCTACTTCTCACTTACAGCCACTTAATTGTTAAATCTGGTAATAGGTTCTATAACAAAAGGCTCTATAGTTCCTTCGCTCCCACATTCCTACATGTAGGAGAAAAATATGTAAGACTTCCTGAAACTGTCTTTCAATGCTATCATAACAACTGAAACATTAAACCAAAGAACAGCTTTTTGCTTTTGTTTTTGTAACTTTTATTTTCAGAAAGTCCAATAAATGATATCTTGACTTTAGTGGGCTAGATATACCTAGATACTGGACTTAAAAATCAAATGTGGGAATTTCTGTAAAATAGTATGTACAATCATGTAATGTAAGACTTGCTAATTTAATTCTTAAATAAGTTCTAATTGCCATTATGACTGCTATCAGTGGTTCAGCTGTAGACGTACAAAACTGACAGAAGCTAAAATTCTCTTTGCCACAAAAATTACAAATGTTAAAAAGTTCAAATATGCACACCAAAGCTGCAGTAAAATTCTAAATTTCTATTTTTACATGCCATGATCCAGACTGTACCTAACAAAACACGGTACATTTATATCGGAAAAATGGGGTCCCATTTATTTGTAAGAAAAAGCTGGATCTCAGCATTCACCAGAGCAAAAGTCAATGGCAACCTGCACACAGGCCTCAATTTCACTTCTTGCCAAGAACAAAATAGAGTTTACATAAAAATAGATATGACCCAGGTTACCATATACATCGTTATATGACCGGTAGTATTTACATTAAAAACATTGCATTGCATAATTCAAGGAATAAAATACCATCATGCATTTCATTTTAACTGTTAAGGGGAAGAATGCAGTTAACAGACTACGTTTGCTTACCATGATTGTCCCGGTATTTACTAAAGGCAGAATACTCAAAGGTTTCTCGTTTACAAATCTCCTTCTGCACCCCGCCATGAATCCGAGTGTCACACAGGGCATACCACTTAGGCAACAAGAAACTTTTGAATACAATATGCTATTACACTGGGATATTAAACTAAAGGTATGGATACATAACCACATTGAAAGGCTGGATGAAAATGTATGAAAGAATCCCAAGAATTCTAGTTCTTCAAATGTAAAAAACTATTTGGATCATCTCAGAGGAGCACTGAAGTCCTTTCAAAGTTTAATGTCACTCTTCAGACAAGTACAGACAGAACACACGTCTAGAAAGGAACATTCTTTATCATTCCGCACAAATTAAAATACAGTGCATGAATCAAAAGGAACAACATTAGATGATTGTTACGTTAGAGGAAGTCTTTGCCATGTCTTCCGGAGAATGACTCTTGAGGACCTCTCTGATGAACTGTTCGAGGGCGGGGAAGTAGCCCGGGCACTGCCACGTGTCGTTGTGAGTCCCGTCGGGAAAAATGGCCAGTCTCTTAGTCCGAGACGGGGAGAGCTCCGAGAGCTGCTTCATCATCACTGGCGGAATTAACTGGTCAGCGAGTCCAGAGATGAAGAGAGAAGGCATTCTGCACTGAGAGATTTTTCTGTAGGACAAGAATTTATTTTTGTAGCACCATAAAGGAAGGTAACGCATCGGAAAGAAGGAAAATAAAGTGCTGGCCATGTGCGGTATGCTTAGAAATGTGTTCTCCACCATAATGGCTGAAATCCTGTGTGAGTTTTCAGAGGCCAAGTGAATAGCCACAGCTCCTCCCAAGGAACGGCCAAAAAGGAAAATTTTTGTCTTGTCAAGGTCAGGTCTAGTCATCACATAGTCTAGTACAGCTTCGGAGTCTAAGTAGAGGCCTTCTTCACTGGCTTCTCCTTCACTTTTCCCATATCCTCGATAATCAACAAGCAAAAGATTAACTTTGAGGTTAACCAACATAAGCAACGCATTCGGTAACCTGTGACCTATGTTGCCTGCATTCCCGTGAAAATAAATTATAGTTGGGGAATAGGGAGAATTGTCTCCAGTGTATCTTATCAAAATAAGATTTAGGCGCACTCCATCTTTGGTTCTGATGAAAATGTTTTCATGTGGAATACCAGTGGGCATGGGAACATAAAGGCGTGAAGAAGATGGCTGTTCTGGAAAATAAAGCAATACATCCTGGAATTTATACAGAATACCTGCTATCGATACGAATATTAACAAAAGTAAGATAATGCCTCCGTACAGATGAAAAGTCACTATTAAAGGTAAAAGAGAAATACGGCAAAGAGCCCAAGACCATGAAGCCAAGGCTATTAGCCATCTTTCAACAAAGTTCCACAGCATCCAGGACTTTTCCATGGTCGCTCTCCGCAAGTATCCTACGGAGAAAGAGAGAGAGAGAATCAATACTTCGACATACATTATTCTAAAAGTTAGATCCACGATAGAATAAATTACGGTACTAGGAGAATCCTCTGAAGGCTACATCCACCGCTGCTCTGATTTCCCTTGTTGCTTCTGTTCTCAACAGTCTCCTTTCTCCTTCCACTGCTGTATTTATGAAACACAAATAGTCATCAAATTACACTCATTTTTTAAAAAAGTGCTTAATTCCTGCCAAGTACTTTCATTAAGTCATTCTCCTTGATTTGACAGACGAATCAGTCGATGCCACGTTCCCAAATTTTTACGTGAGGGAATGAAGGCTCAGGGGCGTTAAGTCAACTGCTGCGCCCCCAACTCCTCAGGCAGAAGAGGCCAGAGGCCAACGAGCACGATTCCAAAGCTCCTCGTGTGCCCACCACTGAGCTAGGCAGGCTGAGAAAAAAAATTTTTTTTGTATTGAGGTTTGACATGTAACATTATATTATTTTCAGGGGTACAACATAAGGATATTTTTACATATTGGAAAATGACCACCACAGTAAGTCTAGTTAGTTATTAACATCTGTCACCATACACAACTGGAAAAAAAAATTTTTTTTCCTATGATGAGAACTTCTAAGATCCATTCTCTTAAAACTTCCAAATACGCAATACAGTATTAATGATAGTTGCCAAACAGTGTATCATATCCCCATGGCTATTTACTTTACAACTGGAAGTCTGTACATTCGTCCATCCCTGACTCTGGCAACCAACAATCTGTTCTCTGTATCTATAAACTTGGGGTTTGGGTTTGTTTTTTTTGTTTTGGGTGGTGGGGGGGTTAGTTTTTTTTTGTTTTTGTTTTTTTTTTTGTCTTTCTCTGACTTATCTCAGTAAGCATAACACTCTCAGGTCCATCCATTTTGTTGCAACTGCAAGATTTCATTCTTTTTTTATGGCTTGGCAATATTTCATTGTCTATATGTATCACATTTTCTTTACCCATTCATCCATCAATGGACACTTGTTTCCATATCTTGGTTGTTGTAAATAATGTTGCAATGAACATGTAGGTCCACATATCTTTTTGAGTCAGTGGTTTTGGATAAATAGCCAGAAGCAGAATTGCCAGATCATATGGTAGTTATATTTTTAATTTTTTGAAGAGCCTCCATACTATTTTTCATAGGGGCTGCACCGTTTACATTCCCACCAACAGGGCACAAGGGTTTCCTTTTCGCCACATCATCGCCAACACTTATTTCTTGTCTTTTTGATAATAGCCATTGTGACAGATATGAGCTGATAACTCACTGTGGTTTTTGATTTGCATTTCCCTGATAATTAGTGATGCTGAACATCTTTTCATACACCTACTGGCCATCTGTGTCTTCTTTGGAAAAATGTCTATTCAGATCTTCTGTTCATTTCATACTCATACTGTTTGTTTTGCTGCTATTGAGTTGTGTGAGTTCTTTATATACTTTGGAGACTAACCCCTTTTGCATTTGCAAAATATATAATTTGCAAATATATTTTCCCATTCAATAGGCTGTCTTTTCATTTTGTTGTGCAGCTTTTTAGTTTGATGCAGTCCCACTTAATTATTTTGTGCTTTTGTTGCCCCTGCTTTTGGTGTCACAGACCTAAAAATCATTGCCAAGACAGATGTCATGGGCTTACCGCCAAGTTCTTCTCTGGGAGTTTTATGGTTTCAGGTCTTAAAGTCCTCAATCCATTTTGAGTTAATTTTTGTTTATGGTGTAAGATAGTGGTCCAGTTTCATTCTTCTGCATGTGGACATCCAGTTTTCCCAGCGCCATTTGTTGAAGAAACTGACCTTTCCCCAACTGCATATTCTCAGCTTCTCTGCTATAAATCAACTGACCATTTGCATGTAGGTTTATTTCTGGGCAATCTATTCTGTTCCATTGATCTATATGTCTGTTTTTATGCCAATATCACATTGCTTTGATAGAGCTTTGTAATATAGTTTGAATCAGGGAGTGTGATGCCTCCAGCTTTTTCTTCCTCAAGGTTGCTTTAGCTATTTGGGATCTTTTGTGGTTCTACACTAATTGCAGGATTATTGTTCTATTTCTGTAAAAAAAAAAGTCATTGGAATTTTGATAGCAATTGCATTGTATCTGTAGACTGTTCTGGGTAATATGGACACTATAACAATTCTTCTAATCCATGAACAAAGAATATCTTTCCATTTATTTCTGTCTTCTTCAATTTCTTTCATGAATGTCTTAGAGTTTTCAGTGTACTCGTCTTCCACCTCCTTGATTAAACTTATCCCCAAGGTATTTATTTTTTTTTATGGAAATGTAAATAAAACTGCTTTCTTATTTTCTCTTTCTGATAATTATATCAGAAAAACAATAGTTTTTTTCTAGTGTATAGAAAAACAATAGATTTTTGTATACTGATTCTGTATCCTACAACTTTAATGAGCTAGGTAGGTTGAAGGCCAATTTTATAAGAGATGGTTAACATATTCTACCCAATCAAGGCCAATACGATATAATTTATTGTCAATTTTCTTTTTCACATTATAAATTATAACTAAACAAACTAAAGAGTAAAATATTTTCTTCTCTACCTGGAGGTTTTCACAGTTAAACGATTTATTTAAATTAACCACTGGTCTCTAATACTGTATTATTTTTGAGAAAAAGTTGGATAATTTGATATTCATATCAGATTAAAAAAAAATTTCAGATCGCCAGTATCATGAAATAATGTACAATCTTTCATACAGCCCTTATCGCAATTTCGTATCAGTGCGTCAAAACATGTTGCTACGATGTATTGTACTGATAAGGCCAGGAAGACCTGGGGAATACGTGTGGAACGACACACACAGCACTTCCATCTGAGAACCAGAGATAAATGAAGAAAATGACTTATTGGAGAAAAACTTTTTTAAAGATTTCTGAAAATTATAATTGATAAATACAGAAAAAAAGTGATTCAAGTCAATTTTTTTTTTGGTTACCAAATAAAAAAGTTTATGCATGTTGTCTTTAAAAGGCAAAAAAGGTGAGATGTGTTGTAAATTTTCTTATGTAGCAGTCATCTATTTACATATTTGTTAAGTTTTAAAAAATATTAAATTCTCTTTTACTAACAAAACTACCATAAAGAAGTTATTCTTAAATTTAATAAATGTTAGTGACTGATTTTTTAAATTTTACTGTATTCCATAAGCTAATAAATGTGACGTTCTCATTCACTGAATTAAACACTGAAAAAAAAATCATAAAATCAAGTTAAATTAGATTGGCTATAAAGATGAGTTAGATCATTTAACAGATTTGATTTTCACCATTATCTAACCAAACATGTCTTACTATTTCGCTAAACACAGATTTTCAAATTTGAGTTCTTGTTCTAATGACTGTGAACATACACCAACAACAGGGCATTTTTCTGAAGTTTCTCTGAAATCAACACTGCCACCCAGTTGTGGCAAGTTTTATTACAATGAGCACTATGGTAAACCAGAGAAAAGCAGATATGTGAGGTGAAACAAAAATTTAAGCTTAACGATCACCGAAGCAATCCCTGAGCAGCAGGTATCAAGAGCTGGTTAAGAAAGCAGATTGGAAGAGGCTGCACTATCGGCGGCCAAATAAATCAATTACATTCAATACTGACAACTGTTTCAGATCAATAATCAATCAATGCCTTTACAAACTATGACAGCTATTTAGCTACAGAGCTCGATCAGACAGGGCTACTCTATATTCCTTCAACACAGTGGATAAGTCTCAACAACATATCTGGCCCACTTAAACTTTTCATCTAATATCTACTTAATTTTATTTTTATTTTTTAATTATAAGTGATATCAATGATTTTCATTTGTACCCAAGAGGTGTACTGGAGAAATGTGAAAACACACCAGCATCAACTTTTTACATCAAAAAAAAAAAAAAAATTTTGTGTAATGATTAGGATTAGCAGGGTTTGGGATAAAATACAAACACATTAGAGCATTGCACTATTTGGAAAATAAGATACCATTTAAGAAATTTCTTTAGTGAACAATTTTACTGTCTTTTTCATGGTTAAAGCCAATCATTTATGACAGTTATCAGAGAGATGAGTAACTCAAACACCATTTATCTGGTGATTTAGTAGGGGAAAAACAGTAAAATTTCATCAACTTAAATTCTGCTCTACCATATATTTCCTGAATAATCTTATGTTTATCACTTATTTCCAGTCTAAATATTCTTTTCAGTAGAATGAGAATTTTTAAAATGCCTATATATAAGGCCAGTCAGCATTACCAAATGAAACTAATTTAAAAAGCATTTCCAAATGCTATAGAGATATGTTAACTGTATTTGCTTTTGTGACTAGTATTTCTAGCTGTACTACTATGTTCCTAACCATATTCTGCTCAAATTAACATCAACATCAGAACGTACCAAGCAAATCTAGAAATTTGATAAGGGTCACTATATCCCAGATAATCAAGAGTTGACCAATTTTCAAATCAAACAAAAACTACTACACTATTTCAAATATACATACTATTTCAAATATACATACAAATATACTATTTCAAATATACAAATATACATATTTCAAATATACAAATATATCAAATATATAGAAAAATAGTTACAATTTTCAATTATTCAAACTTTGAAAAATTACTTTTTTTCCACCAAGTACTTTTATTTTATTTTTTCAGTGTTACAAGATTCATTGTTCATGTACCACACCCAGTGCTCCATGCAATATGTGCCCTGGGAAATTGGGAAATTGGGAAAAATTATCTTTTAAAACAGCCTCTGTAATTTCTAATTTCAACATACAGCATTGAACTTAAATCTATAATGCTAAGAACTGTCTTTCTCTTTTTCACTACTCTATCCCTACTGGGTAGTATACCACTTTACATATATTCAAGACTAAAATGGTTTTTAAATGAAAAATCTAGTAATATACCTAAATTATTAGACTTCTGAGAAAAACATAACTGTATTCTGAGCACTGGGCATATATATATTTAGGACGGGACATCAGAAAAATGGCATATTTGAGTCCACTTTTGGTTAGAAATAAGAGGAATTAAATTTGCAGTTTTCCACAAAGCAGTCCTGAAAAGTCACTTAACTAAATGACTTTGTGATAAACAAACATAAGCTTATAATCTTAAACTGCGGAAGACAGAAGCAAAGTCAATCCATTTGGAGGAATATCAAATGGAAATCAACTTTAAGGACAGGTGAATAAAAACCGCTCTGAAGTGTGTATGCTGTCGTCTTCCTTTTTTTTTTTTACTTTTTTTTAAAGATTTTATTTATTTGACAGAGAGAGAGAGAGACAGCACACAGCAGGGGGAGCAACAGGCAGAGGGCGAAGGAGAAGCAGGCACCCTGCTGAGCAGGGAGCCCGATGTGGGGCTCGATCCCAGGACCCTGAGATCATGACCTGAGCTAAAGGCAGATGCTTAACCCACTGAGCCACCCCGGCGTCCCTGCTGTCTTCTCTTTATTATGCTTTGGCATACTGGTGTTTTAGAAAGAGACCTCTACTCACAGACTGCCTTATTTTTACCTAACCCAATTTGCTAATAATTTCTACTCCCTAGTCTGTGTCATACTTCTATGGTCTTAAAGAATTGGAGCAAGCAAACCTAATATAGGGAAGGACTTTTGTAATTTACTAAATGTATTAAAATTGTCAGCAAAATACAGTTACTGGAGCCATCTGCCGGCATGTGAAAACAACTCTGTGAAGACCCAGATGTTATGAAAGGCAATGAAAACGAATAGCGTCATTAATACAGACCGCTGCACAGATCATACAGCTAGTGATCTGCAAGTTTCCCATATATTTTGTCAATAACTTAGTGTGAGTAAAGGGTTAACAAAACCTTTTCTCCAGCATGACAAAAATGACCTCTGGTTAACCTTCTAGTACTGTTTCCCTGGAAACCTTATCAAGGTGGGATGCCAGCTTTCTCTAAGCAACATTTTGTGTGGTAAACTTGAACCCTAGTGGTGAGCTACACCTGGATTGAGCAAACACTGAGTAGGGCTACACATGCCCAGTAGGAAGTATAAAGAAAGCCTTCTCTCAGTGGGGATTGGACTTGGACCTGGCGTGTTCTCCGCTGCGTCCTGGATGCAATGCCCAGGCGCTATAACAAAAGATCCTATTTCCCACGGAGCAGGAAGCAGATAAGTCAGGGCGGCACACGCTCCCACCCACGTCATCTTTCCACTAACCTGAGCTGTTATTTGGGAACAATACACCCGATGCTGACATGCTGGGTCTTCTATCCCCTATCTCTCAACAAAGGGGAGAGACAGTACCAGATACGGCCTATCAGGTCTTGAGGGTGAATATTCAGTTGACCCAAGACCACTGCTGCCAGTCATGGACAATAAGCAAGGCAATTGGTTATACCTTAGAGAACATTTTACGGGGCATTTATGGAGCAAAACATTTATGAAATGTGTTGCCAAACACATTCTTTTGTATGCTCAAATGCATTTGCTGATATCACCTTAGTATACTGAAGAACCAACAGAAATGATGAGATTATGTATTCAAAGTTAAACCAAAGTTTGTACAAACTAGAACGGTTGCTTGGAGGGAAAGGGCATTAGACCTACAGACAATAGAAACTCAGTCAACCAGTATCCTCTCATCTTCCATGCTTCTACATTATTATATTTTTAACCTTATGCCTACATCTTAAATATCTGCCTCATTCCCATTTCTCAGTTCTGCTCTTGCTATGGTATCACACCAGGTCTCACATGTCAAATGTCTCTAAAATCCATCTACTTGTGGCGTTAACCACTCCAGGAACTCTC
Source organism: Potos flavus (assembly GCA_028534135.1). Taxonomy (NCBI): domain Eukaryota; kingdom Metazoa; phylum Chordata; class Mammalia; order Carnivora; family Procyonidae; genus Potos; species Potos flavus. The sequence goes on from CM052883.1 coordinate 3,061,293, forward strand.
TACTGAATATCTAAGAATCTGATGCATGAGCCCTCATCACGATCTCTCATAAAAAGTAAACCTCATTTGCTAATATAGCCAATGGATTTTTCTTAATCCACACTGCAACACCCCAATCCTCAGCAGCACTAAACTCGGACTCCTCCTCAGCTTCCAGTATACCCAAATCCCAGTGTTCCTCCCTCTGATACACTCCCAAATGTAGGTATTTTCCAAGGTCCTGTCCATTTATCTCCCTCCCTTCCCTCAGTGATCTCATTCTTTCTCATGGCTCCAACATCACACTTGTGTATAACTTATTTCAATTCTCCATGTAAAGCACATGTCTCTATGTCCTTTACTCCATCTCCAATCTCAATGTATCTGTTCGAGTACCTTGTTCACTGACACCTCAAACTTATCTACAAATAACCACATCCTTCTTCCCACCTCACATTTTGCATGCTTTATGTTAATTAAAAAAAAAAAGCATGGTGTGTAAACGAATACTTTTTTTAAAAAAACGTGTAAACTCAAATTTAATTAATGTGTTACAGTTTCAAAAATAACCACATTATTATAACATGCACAGGTCTTGACTCTGAATGAAAAAAGTCAACATTAAAAATAATTGTGTGCTTTTTATTTAGATGAAGTGATTAGAGGCATCATATTGATATTACTAAGCAGGTCTCAAGAAATGATCTATTGAGGGGCGCCTGCGTGGCTCAGTCAGTGACGGGGCCAACTCTTGATTTTGACTCAGATCATGATCACGGGGTCAGGAGACTGAGCCCCACGTCAGGCTTCCAGCTCAGCGGGGAGTCAGCTTCGCTCCCTCGCCCTCTGCCCCGGCCCTGCTCATGCTCTCGCTCCCTCGCTCGCTCTCTCTCTCAAATAAAAATCTTAAAAAAATATCTGTTGGAAGCATTACTAATTTTTATTATAATGTATAGACAAAGTAGATACGATAGTTTCCTTTTAAAAGAATAGTTTTGAAATAACAGCAACATCTCGATGTACTATAGAAGCACTTTAATCGTGAACAGAACTTCCAGATCAGATCATGATAATCTTAAGAACTTTATGGTCCTGATTAACTTGTTTTATTCACCTTTAGTGCTCCATGTGCTTCAGGTATTTAAATATTAGACCGTTACGAGTATACAATCACCAATTTAAGACTAAAAATAAAAACTAGTGGAAGCAGTGACGCTGTCAGAACCATCACACTGGCCACAGTGTGAGCGGAGTGATAAGTCACCCGAGCGAGTGACAGGCATGCTCACCTGATCTCCATTAATCACCTAGGTGCTCCTCAATTATATGTACTTGGAATATTGCAAATGGTTCCATTTCTAAGGAAAAATATTTAAATAAATATTGTCTAAGCTGATGCTCAAAAAAAAAGAGAGACCAGTACCAAAGTCGTGCCCCCCTTCTCAATGACACGAGTCCTCAGACACGACCACAAATCCCCGTGGGAGTTCTCAAAGCCAGCCGGCGCCCCTGGAGCGGTCCCACAGTTGGTTTCCCAGGCTCCTCAGATTCCAGGGCACCCTACTTACTACTTAAAAGATTAAAGACAATGCCACAAATACGTGCAGATCTGACCATGTGCGTGACAGTGCTTGGGCACTACAGACTTTACATTTCATAAATGCACAGCGCTTGTCCTCAAGTAGTTCATGATCTCCTAGGTGGTTAACTCTTGAGCCACTCAGGATCTACTCAGGAAACGGACATATATAACAGTGCATGTCTAACATAAATTGATTTAATTACTGAGGACACAAAGAAAATCAAAGATCACAACTGCCCTTAAAAACAGAAGAAAGATAAAAGCGTAACTATGTGTCCTTTACAGAATTTGAGTAATCTCTACATTTCATCATGCTTGGTTACTTACAGAAACCAAGTGGAAATTTATGCAAACTTTTAAAAACAAGACAAAGCAGAACTCCATGATTAAGGATTTCTCTTACCTGCCATCAAATAGCTGCCTATGCCACTTATTTTTATTCATTGAACACAATTATTCACAGGAACTTAGATTATTCAAGCATAATCTAAGTAAATACTTGGCAATCACAGTGTCGAGGAAATCAGAGCAGTTGAGCTGGATGATCTTTAAGTCCTTACTAAGCCTCAGATCTTTCTATGCCAGTGGTTGCATTGCAGAGTCCTAGGGGCCACCAAGACCCTTCTGAGGTATCTTCAAGATCCATATTGTAATTATACTAAGACACTATTTGCCTTTTCACTATTACATTAACGGTACAAAACCACTGCTGTAGGACTGCAGCTGCCTTAGCAACAATCAAGGCAGTGGCACCAAGAGGCAGGAGTCCCGGAGTGCTATTCTTTATCCCCATGAACTCCAGAAAAGGGGCGAAAAGTCAGTTTTACTTAAGAATGTCACTGAAAAAGCCGTAAAAATTATTAATTTAGTTATATCTCAGCCAATGAGTACACATCTTTAACATTTTGGGCGACGAATGTGTGACAAAATGGGGAGGCCCCAAAAAGCCCTAGTGCCGTGCACTGAAATTCTGAGTCGTGAGCTCAACTAGCTGCTTTTCTTAGGTGACAACACTTTTACTTAAAAAGACCACTGACGAACTATGGTTATTCAGACCTAGGCTTCTGGCACACATTTTACGGAAAATGAATGTGAAGTTGCCAAAGGCCTCCCACGACTTCAGAGACTTTTCGGATGGCATCACGGTACTGACGGTACTAGCAAATGTGATTTTTGATAACCTTTTAAATTACCAACATTTGAAAGAATCTGCCCAACAGAGCAAACGAGTATTTTCCAAATGAGCAATGAATGATGTCACATAATCAAGCAGGAGTAAAAATGCATTATAAGATAAACCACTGAATTTTAATGTAACAAAGACAAAAGTTCTTTGATCCAAGTTTCAGATTCCACAATGTAACTAGCCCTTAAGAAACTACCACCTGTTGAGTATTGGAGTAATATCAAAGAATATCCATAATACTCCTCTCTTTACAACTACAAGTTTGTGTGAACCTGATTCGCTTCAAACAGTTCACCTAAAACAACCTACCTTCTGAGAATGAATACAGAAACATGATTATCTACCTACTATTAAGCAGACATTAAAGGTATTTACAGAAATGTAAAACAATGCCACACTCCTTAAAACAGCAGCTCTCGATAAAAAAATATATTAACATGTAATGAACTTTTTACTGCCACTTTAAAATGATGTTATATATTTTATAAACTCCCAGCTTTAATTTCTAACACAGTAAATATCTCTCTCTAGAGTACACATACACAAAAACACTTTGGCATCCTCGATAATTCTTTAAAATGTACATTCTTAAAATGTAAAGAGGTTCTGAGTTTGAAAACCACTCTTCTGTAGTGTCTAACTATATAACCTTACTGTCTTTTTCCTCCAGAAACTTGTCTCCTTCAGATTAAGAAAGAGGTACTACGGGGGAGAACTAGATAAGTATCAAATCATCCTAAATACCCCAGAAATCCACCTGAAGACTGACAGAACAAACTCCACAACTAAGGGAGAGCAGGGGCCACATCGAAGAAGATTCCTACAGCTGGGACTTTCAGTACTAGGGGGAATAAAGCGGGGTAAGTGGACTTCCTTGTCTCGTTCCTGGTCTTAAGTGAAAAGCATTCAGTCTCTCACCACTGAGCAGAATGTTACTTGTGGGGTTCTTTTAGTATCTGTATGGCCTTCATTATGTTGAAATAGATCCCCTCAAACCCACTCTGTGGAGAGTTTTAATCATGAAATCAGATGCTCAATTTTTTCAAATGGTTTTTCTGAATTCTGAAATGATCTTATGATTTTTATCCTTCAATTTGTTAACGTGTTATATCATGTTGACTGAGAATAATGAACCATTTTTGCATCCCCAGAAAAAAAAAAAAAAAAAAAACCCTGAAACTAATATAACACTGTATGTTAACTATACTGGAATTAAAATAAAAAAATAAAATAAAACCAGAAAAATCCCCCCCAAAAAAACAATGTACTACATTAATTTAAATATTTTGTGCATTATAATATATACGGGTTGCTGAAGCTTGCTAGATTCTGGAAGAGAAATATCTTTAATAAAAACACCTAGCATTCTTCAGGTTCCTAAGGATCATAAACAGAAGACAGATGACAAACTTTGGAGAGAGAACTTTCTGCCTAGGCAAAAGTTCTGTGTCACTCCGGGTGAGGCTTGTACCCATGACTGCTGCTTCACACATTCTCAGATCACTAGCCAAGCCCACATTTAAATGTGGCGACCCATTTTGAATGGGTATTCCCACATATCACTTTTTTACCTTGGGTCTCGGTTCCCACATTTGCAGAAGGAAGCTGTCACCTGAATAATCCCTAAGGTCTCACAGATTCTATTTTATAGGTGACAGAGAAAAATTAAAGGTAGAAAAATAAGCATTAAATTATAAATAGTCCTTGCTAACTAGTACAGTAGAAGGTTGGAGGGCCCAGTTATATGACTTTAATGAGTAACTGAAAAGTTAGTGAGAGAGATAAGTATGCACCAAGATTAAAAATGAGTCTCTAGAAATCTCCGATGTGCACAGACACAGTGATTTTATATTTCAGTTGAGGTTTGTGAAATATTTTATTCATCATACATTTTTGGTCTCCTTCCCAGACCACTACTGTCAAAGTAACATAGTTTTAAAGCACACACAGTTAAAGTTGTAGAAAATAACTTTGGCTGAGCAACCTTAACATAAAACATAGCATGTTTTAGGAGTGTGTAATTACTGGGAGGGGAGAAAGGAAAGTCAGGAATATACAGGGAACTATCATGAGTTTTTATGAACTCTGAAATGTCTTGTTTTTGCTTTAGTTAATGGAACTCAGGTTAGTCTCTCCAATAAAAAGTAATGTACACGATGGAAATGCTACATTAAAGATTAATTTCAAGTCTACAGTGGGCACCTGGGTGGCTCAGTGGGTTAAGCCTCTGCCTTCAGCTCAGGTTATGATCCCGGGGTCCTGGGATCAAGCCCCACATCGGGCTCTCTGCTCAGCAGGGAGCCTGCTTCCCCCTCTCTCTCTCTGCCTGCCTCTCTGCTTACTTGTGATCTCTCTCTGTCAAATAAATAAATAAAATCTTTAAAAAAAAAGTCTACAGTAACAAGCACCATCAACTACCTCTTTGCCAAAAAATATTATCACTTCCCTCTGAAGTCTGTAATCTATTCAGATTAGTTCTTTATCCAGCTGTTTTATCCACAAATTATGAAGAAAAAAAAACTTAAATATATCAAGAACTAAAACTCAAATTATGGGAATGAACACATTTTAATTATCATTGCCTCAATAACTAGCAGAGCAAATCAGACAAATACGTTTTCTTTCGATCGTACTTAAAATTATAATTTAATAAAGGTTGGAATTCTCACACAAAAAAGTAAATGCTAATTATCTTAATTATTTTTAATTGCAAGTGTTTACATTGTATTACACAATGTATAGTGATTTACTGATTCTGCCAACAGCACAAGATCTTTGAGAAGTACAGAAGATGTTTACCTATACGTGAAAGCTAAATTCCCCCAAACACTCTGACTGAAGGTTCACTAATTATATACATGCAATGGAAAAAGTCCTCAGTCATGAATGTACTGTTATTTTTAAAGGCCCTTAAGTCTACCTCAAATTGGTAATTTGGGGAACGGCTTGCTTAAAAATAAAAACTGATCATTCGTTAACAAGCATACCTCCAAGTGACAGAGCTGTGCGCGGGTTCAAGTGAAGGCTGTAGCCATCAAATCCGGGTGTCACCGCTAACGGCCAGGTCACAAGGGGACAGGAGGGTCCCATGCTGCCTCATCAAGTACTCTGAGGGAATTCCGTTTCCAGTCACATTTCAAGTAATACAGAACTCAGGTTCGACCCTCCTGCATCCACGTATCTCCTTTTCTGCTAAGCAGGGGGACGTGAAGAAATCATGGCAGCAGCGCAGCTGACGTGGAGACACAAGCAGCTGCCAGTGTGCGGCAGACACCACACAATGAATTACCTACTTCCCTAATGGGTACCCACATGTCATCAATAATGAAAAAGGGTGTATTAACAGTCCTCTGGGACAAATGAACAACAACGGCCTACGGAAATGTTGGATAGGAACTGAATCTTTCAGAGAGCACTCTGAACTGGGATTTAAACCTGCCTGAGCAGGTACCTCAGACATATGTACCGACAGCCACACACGGGGCATTTTTGTGCTTTCCCCTTTACTTGTAGCATGGGAGACTTGGCAAATACAGTCAACTCTGACAGAACAAAGATGACAGACCACCGTCACTATGGAAGCCAATCACAATTTGTTCTGAGATTATAAATATCTGCAAGGAAGAAAATTGTTTAAAAAGATCCACAAAGGCTAAAAATGCAAATAGTAATGTTAGAAGTAAGACTTATAATGAACTTCAAGAAGTTTCCAACTATGAAGGGGGTACTCTTCTAGGCACTTTACTATAAACTAGATGGATGAAACTTAAAAATTATTTTCTTATAACGATTCTCAGGCTAACTCATTAATGCATATAGTTCACGTCCTAGAAATACTACACCTTTGCAACTTTAGAATGTACTGCTGTAGGAGTTAAGACTAAACAGTAACCTAAGAAACAGTAACCTAAACTATAACAATTAATTATGAAGTGTATCATTTGAGGGGAAAATCATCTTAATTAGAAGAATTAGAAAAACTAGAAACTTTTTTGGTCTCAATCTAAGAAGGGTATCTATGGGCCTCAGGCATTCTTGAGGTGATTAAACAAGAATTAGAAAGATTTTAGAATCTGAGTTATCTTTGAGTCCTAAATTAGTGAAAAACAGAAACACAAGAATAGATTCCCCTGAGATGAGAAACAGGAGAGGGGAGATCATAGAAAAACATTATACCTGACAGCTTCCTGAACCTATCTCTAAGTGATACGGTTAATCCAGAACAATTTGGTTTGTAAATCCCGTCACTCAGAGGGCAAAGGGGCCGGAGGTGTGCCTGAGAAGGCATGTGGGGCACCAGGATCGGAGGTATAGATGGCCAGGAGCTGGCTTATAGTCATCATCTCAGATCAACTACCAATGGGAGGCAGTGTGGTGCAGTGGAAAGAGACGTTTTCAGGCTAGGTCTGTTATTACCTAGGTGACTTTTGCCAACTCACTTAGCTTCTCTAAATACATGTTTCCGCATAGGTAAAGGGGAGATGAAACATGTAATTGAAAAACTGCTGGGATCAAATGTACTAGGTAGTCTGTTAATGCAGCTACATCTGTAAGACAAAATTTAATGATCCACCAGAGGAGGGTAAATGAAAGTAAATAAAGCCAGAAGTTCTGCTAGACTTGGATTAAATAATAGATAAGACTCATCGGAGAATACCTGAATATTTGCGCACAGGAAATAATTAGGGCAATGCCTTATTTTTTCTGTCAAAACCCAGCTCTGCTGGCAACTCCTTCCGAAAGCCTTCCCTGGACCTCTCCTAATTTAAGCCACCATTCCATATTCTGTAGTTTGTACACACGGATGCGGCGGCACTTACTACTACAGTATAATTGATTCATCCGTCTTACACAGGCTGGGAGTTCCTTGATGACGGGGCCTCATCTATTCCATTCTGTATTTTTGGTAGACAGCGCCTGGCACATAGTAAGTCTACACACAATTACTGATTGGAGCGCCTGGCACATAGTAAGTCTACACACAATTACTGATTGGAGCAGTCTGTGTTTTAGGTAGGACAATTATGAGCTATGACACGGGTAACAGCCAACTGCTACTTCCTGAAATGAAATTTAACTTTTTAGTAAAAGACATATGATTAATCTAAGCATGCACACAAAGTATTAACCCGCGCCGAAAGAAACCGGGAGGGGATCTATAGAAATCAATCACCAGAACTTGCAGCCCCTATCTGTCTTGTGTCTTTCCACTTCGTTACTACCACCTAGCAAACCTATGTAAAACAGCTGTTGAAGAAAAGATCTGGTTTTCTGGTCGGGACACCTTGGACAATAACACGAGTGATGCATTTTGCAGAAAATAAATGCTGACAGAAATCCACAGCAAGATGGGCTTCGACTGTGCGGGGTGCGCTCGCGCTGTTTCCTAGACGCCCCAAACTTCCTGCCGTAAAACCCGCAGGTCCCCGCGCCCCAGCAGATGCCGATTTTCTGGTTCACTTTTCCTCGAGGCGGGGGAGGGCGGGGAAGGCGCGGGGGGCAGGTGGAGGCGGGGAGGGGCGGCCTCCCAGTACCGGTCTGGGCGCGTTACTGGGAACACCGCGGAGCAGATTCGGACACCGGTTCCAGGTCCGGTCCCCGCACCGCAGCCGGGGGCCGTCGGTAACCGGCGCGCCCGCGGCCACGCTGCGCGTCCGTGTGGACGCCTCCCCCAGCCCCCGTCCGGATCCCGCAGCCCCGGGGAGGCCCCGCCGGCCGCCCCCCGCGTCCCTCCCGCGGCGGGAGCGCACCCGGGGGCTCGGCGGCCGCGCACCGCACTTACTTAGACCTGCTCGCAGGCTGCGCAGTCGGCCGCGGACTCGGAACCCGGCGCCGCGCAGCAGCGTCCCTCCGCGCGGCTTCCGTCGCTCCTCATCGTCCTCCGCCAGCCGAGGGGCCGCCGCCGTCGCCACGGTCGAGCCCAGAGCTCTTGCGGCGCCGCTCTCGGCTCCTCCACTTCCGGCCCACGCTCGGTGTCGCCGGCAAATGTCCCCGCCGGCGCCCACATCACCAGCTCTCCTCTCCGCCTTCCTCCCCTAAGTGGGAACCCGACCCGCCCTCCCGGGCATGCGCACAAGCCGCAGTCGGGGGCAGTCCCCGCGACGGTGGCCCGCACGGACAAGATACCTTGGGGCCGGGCCCGCGGTGGGCTCCGCGGTGGCTTCTGCCCCGGGGGTCCCTGGAGGCCTTCCCCCCCGCATCCGAGCTCCCCAAGGTGAGTGTTGGTAACGCACCAGATTTCCCTTGGGACACAGTTCTAAGTGGGCACACAAATAAGTATTAATAAGAAAGCTCGTCTGCCTCGTAGAGTTATGGGCGTATTAGAGTGTGTTCCCCGAAGTACTTAAAAGGCGTGCGTAACTCACGTTTCTGTTTTCTCCCAACCCTGCCCTCTCCTACCTCTATCAGAGGCCTGAACCTGGGGAGATTAGAGGGCCTTTCAAAGAAAAAGTATGCAAAATTATCTTATTTTTGCAAATTTTACGAAAGCGCGAGACCAGAGGAACATGCTAGAGCCCAAGCCCTGGGAAGTGGCCACACAAATGGGCCCTTGAAGCTGGTGTTTCATTAGATTCACTGCTTTTTCTTTTTTAAGATTTTATTTGTTTATTTTGAGAGAGAGCACAAGTGGGGTGAGGGACAGAGGGAGAAAGAGAATCTCAAGCAGACTCCCTGCAGAGCACGGAGCCCAACTCAGGGTGCCATCTCACCACCCTGAGATCATGACATGAGCTGAAATCCAGAGTCAGAGGCTTAACCCCTGAGCCACCCAGGCACCCCTCATTAGCTTCACTATCAGCCCCTCTAGGCACCAAGTTGTACTAAATTGTTTTTCTACGGATGTCTGTCCTCCTCCCTCAGTCATTCCCCATTCTCGGTGTCCTATTTTATATATACAAAGTCTGTTACATACTTAAAAACAAACAAGTATCTTCCATCAGATGAAGAGCTCCAGGTCAAAGGCTTTTGATAATAGCTTCTTGTTATTTGTCACCAATAAATACCAAGCACTAAGGTAGACTACTTACACAAATAAACTAATAATCACAGCACCTCTAGAAGATACTTAATGATTATCTTTGAACAAAGCATTAGAAAGGCTAAAATATCATGGTGAATTGCAGACTAAGATTTGAATTTATTTGGAGTTTGGTTTCATAATCCATGGTTCTTCTCTTACATCAAAAATATAAAGTGCAAACTCTGACATTGTAGGAGCTCAGTAGATGCTGAACGAGGTGCAAATGTGCACAGAGAAATGCCCTTTCATAAGATGGGCAACTGTGGGGGGTCCTCTACCAGCACTGTGAGGTGCTACTCCAAAACAAATTGATAATTAAGTTGAATAGTAGGTAGAGAAATTACCATCACAAGAGTATCATGTGACTTTAAAACTTCATAGCTGATTCAGAGAAATATTTCGGTAACTTGGGTGAATCAGACATACAAGGAAATTAATTGAATGTTGTTGGGCTAGAAGGAGCCCTAAATCTCGCTCTACTATAAACTAATACTGTGAATTATGCAAGTGTCTAGATTTGTTAAATGAGATTTTTGCGTACGCTAAGTGCTCCTAAGGGCACTTAACAGCTCTAAAATGTTCTCAGAGTCCGTTGCAGCAAAATACCGCTTTCTTAAAATACTACATCTTAAAGCAACAATATTTTATGCTAAAAGTAAGTAATTATAGAAGTTGTTTCCCCCGTCGTCATGGATAATTTCTCAATTCTCCATGAAAGAAGACAAACCATAACAAAACATTGGTAGAAATCAACAGCTCCTGGAACATAAGGACTGAGTTTGTTTTCTCTCAATCTTGAATGCCTAGCACAATTACTGTATGCGTGCTGAATAAGGGTTGGCCAAATAATTTTACTTTGAATCTTTGAACAGATACTAGAGTCCATAGTTGATTTCTGGGCATGCAAATCTCTGTGTCTGTATTAAGATTTATATATTATGTATTTTTATGAATTATGTATTATTTCTGTGTTAAGAGACAAGAACTCACATGGAAGTTGTACCATCGTGAGACAAATAGGAAAGGACAGCCTTAGGCAATTTTGCAAGAGCCTATGTTTCCATTTAAAGGTAACAGCAGGGGAAGATGCCCTTTTCAATCCTGGGCATATTCACAACGACCAGTGAGATGAGTGTCGGTACCACCGTTTACAGACAGAGAACAGAACTCTGAGGCTGTCACTTGTTAGCAACCAGGCCGAGCAGAGAGAGGACTAGGTTCATAGTCCAAGTAAGGGCCAGTGCACAAGGTGCTCCCGGTTCTCGCTCAGAGACGAAATCCACTCTCTTGGGTCAGCCACTTGCGAAGAGCACCTGCTGCTTTGGGAGGCCACTGGGAGTTGTTTGTAGTCTGTTTCCAGGGCTCCCCGGAGTCCCCCGCAGCCTTGCAAGGCGTGCCGGTCCGGGGCGTCACTGCGCCTGCGCTTTCATCCCTATGACGTCACGGCCTGGAGCTGCGACTGCGTCCGCTCGCATCATCATGACGTCAGGGCCTCCCTGGCCTTCAGTGGCGATTGCGTGGGCGCCCGGAGCAGCTGGCGGAACAGCTCCTCGGGCTGCGGCTTCCGGCTTGGTGACCGCACCTGGGACTCCGCTTCTGGTAGGACGTCTGTGCGGCGGCGCGGCTGGGCGAGCCGGAGGGCAAGTCCGGGCAGGCTGAGGCCGAGCCGGGGTGATCAAAGCGGGAGGGCGCCGTCCCTCGTCTGCTCAGTCCAGCAAAGGCTTACGGTCTCAAAAGTTCGTTTTTCTTGTTTCCGGACAGAAAGTCTTTCGGTCCCTCCGCCCCTCCCGGCGTCACAGGTGTAGGGCCTGGGGCAGGGCACCTCGGGGACCGCGCTGCGTTAGAAGGCGGGCCTTCGGTTTGGGGTTCTTGATGTAGACCCCCCACCCTTGGACTCGGGGGCGAGGGGACCTGAGTTCGCCCGCGTCTGCCTCCCGGGGACCGTGTTGGCTGCTGTGATGCTGTGGTTGCAGACGTTCTGATTCCGCGGACCCCGTCCTCCCCAAGCCCGTGGGGACGCTCGGGACCAGAGAGGTAACGGGATCTTCCCCGCGCCGGGGATTCACCCGGGATCCGCGGTGGGTTTCCTTGGGGGAGGGCGGGCGGACGAGTGAGGTGGCTCCCCGGTGGAGTCCGACAGAGATCCTGGAGCCTTATTTCTCTCTCTCTCTCTTTTTTTTTTTTTTCTGGAATTAAGTATTTATTTATTTACTTATTTATTTATTTTAAATTTTATTTTATTTTATTTGTTATTAACACATAATGTATTATTTGCCCCAGGGTACATGTCTGCGAATCATCAAGCTTACACATTTCACAGCACTCACCATAGCACATACCCTCCCCAATGTCCGTAACCCAGCCACCCTATCCCTACCCCCCTACCCCCCAGCCACCCTCAGTTTGTTTCCTGAGTTTAGGAGTCTCTTATGGTTTGTCTCCTGCCTGATCCCATCTAGTTTCATGTCCCTCCCCCACCCCCCACGACTCCCCGCCCTTATTTCCCTTCTTAATTTCGCCTTTTGTCAGCGTCCTGGCTCCCACCGCCTTCTGGCCTTTTCCTACCACAGATTCCTTTCTGCTGAGATTCTCCCCGACGGTCACAAGTGCTCTGGGAGGGAGGCTACCGTAAACCCTTAGTCTCCTAGGGAAGCGCATCATCTCGTCAGTGGGTGCGGGCACGACGCTTACATTGCCCCAGTCACTTTCTCTCCAATGAAATAGCCCCGAAGCATCACATTCACGGCATACTGTCTTGCTAGTATGTTTTGTTGTGTCAGTTTAGGACAACATGGGCAGCAGCTGAATAGACGATGAGTCATTATTGTATACTAATTGTATTCATCCTCTTGAGTGTTTTGCTGCTTTTTATCAAAGAGCAAAGCACACCAATCCCTTGTTTCCTTAATATTTTATAATACATTTTAAATGTTACTTGCATCAACAAGCATTATGGTACTAAATTAATCAAGGATTTGCTAACTGCCAAGTACTGTGTTAAGCACTTTGTGTAAATATCTGATGTCATCCTCATCTTACCTTCTACAGTTATTAACCCCATTTACACTTACGAGAACTGAGAAATTATGTGTTTGGCCCACGTCACACAGCTATTAAGGGTTGAGTCCACAGTTAGACTCACATTTATTGGACTCTAGGGCCCGAACCCTAACCACAAACTGTTTTGTTTTTTCACAAATCCAAAACGTCAGCTAACAAGCTCAGAATCCAAAAAATAAAATTAGGGAATGTATAAAAGGTTCAAATGTCTAAAATACTTAAAAATGTTTAAATGTTTTGCTCCTTTTATGTTAAGTTTTTAATGGAAATCGTAATATTTGACTTTTTTGTACAAATTTATTTTTATTTTCCTGTACAATTTGACACTTGATCTTAGCCAAAAGGCCGAGAAGCGATTTTCTTGTACAATTTTAAGGAGTAAAAATATTTGTCTATTCATTTTATACTCGTTTTGGAATGCTTGTTATATTTATGGCAGTTTCAGCGTACATGTGTAACCTAGATTTCCATGTTGTTATAAAGTAATATGAGTCTTTGCCTGGAACTTGTTGAGGGAAACTGAGACCAAGTAGAATATTCAGATATTCAAGATAGAATATTCAGATACAGAAACTGTATACCCATCTTGAACATTCCAAGAGGTATTTCTTAACATTCCTTGTTTTCTGTATATATCGTGCGTGAATTGTAAACATACCAGCTTGAGGGAGCACGTTTTGAGAGGTAGACAATGAACATATCTAACCAGATGTTTCAGTCAGTTATGCAAATGAGACGGAGGAAGCAGTTGCTGTATTCAGAGATAAAAGTCTGGGGAATGTAGTCTTTCATGGGTACATCTCTTGGTCTGACTGACTCTATAGAAGCTGAGTTTCCTTTGTCGGGCATTGGACTGAGAAGTGTGGCCTTTTTCCCTAATGGCCACCAAATGGCTGTTGTGAAACTCTCCCAGTGCCGTCGTAGCTGCTAAATGTTTTCCACCAAACTGAGTCCCACGAGGCATAGTGGGGCCAGGTGGGGGGTGGGGTGCCATGTATGACCATCCCCTGGCCTTTCCTAGTGCGCTTCTCCAGGAACTCAACTCTAGCTGCTCCGTAATTCCCTCCACAGACAAACCCACTGCGTGCCAGTCACGACTGACACCAAGCACCGCTCCTGACCTCTGGAGACTGGCAGGCGGTGACGCTGGTACCGTAACCAGCCGGTGCGTTTCTTGTGCCTGGCGTGAGGCCCTGCAGCCTTGCGCTCCTAGTGTGTGCTGTCTTGTTTGCTGCCCTGGGGAGTCTCCTGGTCTCTGAGAGTACAGTGCATCTCCTTCCTCCCTCCTCCCTGGCATCGCCCTTCTCCCTGCCCTGACTCCCTGCTCTCTAGGGGACAGAGGGACGTGCCAGGAGGCGTCTGAAACCACAAGATAGGACAGGGTTTATATTCCTGGAACGCACATTTTACTTGAAGTCTTTTTTGGAAAAGTTAGTTGATTTTAATGTCACATAGTTTCAATCATATAATAGCTCTGATTTCTTATAGATTCTAATAGAATTTGCTGGAGCACCTGGGTGGCTCAGTTAGTTAAGCTTCCGACTCCTGATTTTGGCTCAGGTCCTGATCTCAGAGTGTGAGATGGAGCTCCACGTGGGGCTCTGCACTGGGCAAGGAGCCTGCTTAAGATTCTCTCTCTCAGGGTGCCTGGGTGGCTCAGTGGGTTACAACCTCTGCCTTCTGCTCAGGTCATGATCTCAGGGTCCTGGGATCGAGCCCCGCATCGGGCTCTCTGCTCAGTGGGGAGCCTGCTTCCCCCTCTTTCTCTGCCTGCCTCTCTGCCTACTTGTGATCTCTCTCCTCTCTGTCAAATAAATAAATAAAATCTTTAAAAAAAAAAAATTCTCTCTCTCCTGCTCCCTCTGCACCTCCCCCCCTAAAAAATTTGCATGAATATTTAAAACTTCAAAGAAATTTCACACTTGTGGTGACCACCTTAGGAAACAATCTAGACCCTAACCCAGCAAGGTACCTGTTATTTCCTCTCTGACTGTAGAAGATGCTTCAGTGAAAAGCTCTGTCTCATGACATTTTACTTTTGTTAAAACATTTAGCATTTTATAATTAGTTCCCATTATATCCCCTTTCTCTTTACAGAATGTATGCTCTCTTTTGTTTTAAAGATTGATTGATTGATTGATGGATGGATTGATTTGAGAGAGAGAGAGAGAGAGAAGAAGGTCAGAGGGAGAAGCAGACTCCCCGTGGAGCAGGGAGCCCGATGCGGGGCTCCATCCCAGGACCCTGAGATCATGACCTGAGCAGAAGGCAGTCGCTTAACCAACTGAGCCACCCACGCACCCTCTTTTTTCTTTTTTTAAGATTTTATTTATTTCTTTGAGAGAGGGAGTGTGTGTGAGAGAGCAGAAGCAGGGATAGTGGCAGAGGGAGAGAGAGAAGCAGGCTCCCCGCTGAGCAGAGAGTCTGAGCATCAAGCATGGATCCCAGGATCCTGAGATCACAACCTGAGCCGAAGGCAGACGTTTCAGGGACTGAGCCACCCAGGCTCCCAGAATGTATGCTCTCTTAAGGCAGAAGCACAGTATGGTGCGTGGTGCATACGTAGTCAGTGAATTGTTGGGGGGGGTGGGCAATGGCATGAGAATATGAACAAAAGAGTGTACTAATGAATTTAAGTTTCTAAAGCCATTGAGTAACTGTGATAAAATAGAGTCAAAAGAGATAGGTCAAGTAAGGATTTCATGGGAAGGGTGTTCTGAGTTGGGTTTTGAGCACTGGAGTGATTTGGCTTTGCTAACAGTGAAGTGAAAGTAGACACAGACATGAGCTTTGTTTGGCTGAAAGAGAAGACACGTTTTGGGGGGAACTACAGTTCCCACAAAGCCAAGTTTCAATTCAGCGATTTGTTAAAAACGCCTATTTCTGATGCTGTGTGGTAGTCTGACAGAAAAGGAGGAGAAATGTCAGGAAAGGCCTTACCTCAGAAGCCCAGAAATGAAATGAATTGAACCTTGTTTTCGTGCTGTTGTTACTCTCTTGCACAATGAGCTAAATGAGGAATGGAATCAGTAATTCAGTGGAAGTTGGAACTTAGGAAGAAAGACAAAGTGGTTGATTTCTGTATTGTAAGTGTAGAGCGATACTTTTGATGATAAATACTAAATAGGATGAAAGTAAAATAGTTGATTTTCATTAAATGTAGAGATTGAAAAGAGACAAGTTTCTAGCATTAATTTAGTTTCATTTAGCAAGCATTGATCACGAACGAGGCACTCTCTGTAAGGTCTTTACATGAAATATTTAGTTGAATTTTGTCTTTTATTGAAAGTTACTCTCTTTTTGCCTTCTTAGTCAAACCAGAGAATTCACCATCGCCTCCATGGCCGCCTCGCAGACTCCGCCCACTGTTGCATCTCACGTTCCTTTTGCAGACTTGTGCTCAACATTAGAACGAATACAGAGAAGTAAAGGACGTGCAGAAAAAATCAGACACTTCAGGGAATTTTTAGATTCTTGGAGAAGATTTCACGATGCCCTTCATAAGAACCAAAAAGATGTCAGAGACTCTTTTTATCCAGCAATGAGACTTATTCTTCCTCAGCTAGAAAGAGAGAGGATGGCCTACGGAATCAAAGAAACTATGCTTGCTAAGCTTTATATTGACTTGCTTAATTTGCCTAAAGGAGGAAAAGACGCCCTTAAACTTTTAAATTACAGAACGCCCACCGGAACTCGTGGAGATGCTGGAGACTTTGCAACAATTGCATATTTTGTGTTGAAACCAAGATGTTTGCAGAAAGGAAGTCTAACCATTCAGCAGGTAAATGACATTTTAGACTCAATTGCCAGCAATAATTCTGCCAGAAGAAAAGACCTAATAAAGAAGAGTGTCCTTCAGCTAATAAGTCAGAGCTCAGCACTGGAACAAAAGTGGCTTATACGGATGATTGTAAAGGACTTAAAACTTGGTTTCAGTGAACAGTCTGTATTTTCTGTCTTCCATAATGATGCTGCTGAGTTGCATAACGTCACCACGGATCTGGAAAAAGTCTGCAGGCAGCTACATGATCCTTCCGTAGGACTCAGTGACATTTCCATCACTTTATTCTCGGCCTTTAAACCAATGCTGGCTGCTATAGCAAATATTGAGCGAATCGAGAAGGACATGAAACACCAGAGTTTCTACATTGAAACCAAGCTAGACGGTGAGCGCATGCAAATGCACAAACAGGGGAGTGAGTATCAGTACTTCTCCCGAAATGGATATAACTATACGGATCAGTTCGGCAAATCTCCACAGGAAGGTTCTCTTACACCGTTCATTCACAGTGCATTCAAAACAGACATACAGATCTGTATCCTGGATGGCGAGATGATGGCCTTCAACCCTGACACACAGACTTTTATGCAAAAGGGGAATAAGTTTGATATCAAAAGAATGGTGGAGGATTCAGATCTGCAGACTTGTTATTGTGTGTTTGATGTACTGATGGTTAATAATAAAAAGCTAGGACGAGAGACCCTGAAAAAGAGGTATGAAATTCTTACCAGTGTTTTTACACCAATACCAGGTAGGATAGAAATAGTGCAGAAAACACAAGCTCACACTCAGAAAGAAGTGATCGATGCTCTGAATGAAGCAATAGATAAAAGGGAAGAGGGAATCATGATAAAGCATCCTCTGTCGATTTACAAACCAGACAAAAGAGGCGAAGGGTGGCTGAAGATTAAACCAGAGTACGTGGACGGGCTGATGGATGAGCTGGACATCTTAATCGTCGGGGGCTACTGGGGCAAGGGTTCACGAGGTGGAATGATGTCTCATTTTTTATGCGCCATAGCAGAGAAGCCTCCTCCTGGTGAAAAACCATCAGTGTTTCATACTCTGTGCCGTGTTGGTTCGGGTTACACCATGAAAGAACTGTACGATCTGGGTTTGAAGTTGGCCAAACACTGGAAGCCTTTTCATAGAAAAGCCCCACCAAGCAGCATTTTATGTGGAACAGAGAAGCCCGAGGTGTACATCGAGCCTTGTCATTCTGTCATCGTTCAAGTTAAGGCCACAGAGATCGTCCCCAGTGATATGTACAAAACTGGCTGCACATTGCGTTTTCCCCGAATCGAGAAGATTAGAGAAGATAAGGAGTGGCACGAATGCACCACCCAGGATGAGCTAGAACAGCTTCGCGGGAAGGCATCGGGAAAGCTGGCATCCAAACACCTGTTTGTCAGCGGTGATGACGAACCACAAGAAAAGAAGCGGAAAGCTGCTCCGAAGATGAGGAAGGTCATCGGGATTATCGAGCACTTAAAAGCACCCAACCTTTCTAATGTAAACAAAGTGTCTAATATATTTGAGGATGTGGAGTTCTGTGTCATGAGCGGCACAGACAGTCATCCGAAGCCCAGTCTGGAGAACAGAATTGCAGAATTTGGTGGTTACATAGTACAAAATCCAGGCCCAGACACATACTGTGTGATTGCAGGGTCTGAGAACATCAGAGTGAAAAACATAATTTCTTCAAATAAACATGATGTTGTCAAGCCCGAGTGGCTGTTGGAGTGTTTTAAGACCCGAAGCTGCGTGCCGTGGCAGCCTCGCTTTATGATTCATATGTGCCCGTCAACAAAGGAACATTTTGCCCGTGAATATGACTGTTACGGTGACAGTTATTTTGTTGATACAGATTTGAACCAACTGAAGGAAGTGTTCTCAGGAATTAAAAATCCCGGTATGCAAACTCCTGGAGAAATGGCTTCCGTGATTGCTGATTTAGAACATCGGTATTCCTGGGACTGCTCCCCTCTCAGTATGTTTCGACACCACGTTATGTATTTGGACTTGTATGCTGTTATTAATGACTTGAGTACTAAAGTCGAAGGAACAAGATTAGCTATTACAGCTTTGGAGCTTCGGTTTCATGGAGCCAAAGTGGTTTCTCGTTTAGCTCAGGGAGTGTCTCATGTAATCGTTGGGGAGGATCAGAGTCGTGTTGCAGATTTAAAAGCTTTTCGAAGAACTCTGAAGAGAAAGTTTAAAATCCTCCAACAAGATTGGGTCACTGATTCAATAGACAAATGCGAGTTGCAGGAGGAAAATCAGTATTTGGTTTAAAGCTGGCTTTTCTAGTGAGGAAAGCCTGTGATCCGGAGGCCTCATTGTGACAAGGGGTCCTGAGAAAATATTAAACTATATTTTATACTTATCCCTTAAACTTTAGGCTTAAACAGTATTACGAGATACAGGAAAAGAATCATTTTAACATTTGAGATAGATAAGACACTGAATGGACCGAAGCCAAGAAACAAAAAATCCTTTTAGCAGTGTCGTATTTAATGACTTTTAAAACCAAGATGAAGTAAACAGTTTAAAGAAGAGACATTTCTATAATATCCCTATACAAGTTGAGAATTTTGACTCAAATATTAGTTACATTCATGAGCTTTTAGAGTCATTAAAAGTATTGATCTAAGTGGATTTTCTGAGATCAAAATTTTAATAGTTTTTATCTAATTAAAGCATTGCAAGAAAAGCAGAATTGCTACGTTCAGACTTGTAAAATATATGTCTTTTAAATTGAAGGCTAACATTCTTCTAAGTGTAGAATGTAAACAAATTTATTTTTTAAGATCAAGGGCAAGCTCATGAATGAAACCTTGTTAATGTTGTCATTAGGTAAATTAGTAGAAATGACTTAAAATTAGATGAATTTGATTAAAAGAAACTTGCAGTTTTAAAAGTACTTGACCCACATTTATTTTTTTTCTACAACAGAGCATGTTTTAAAGAGAGTGTTTTTATGTGAACTGTACTCCGGGATAAATCGTATTCACAAAGAGTGATTTTCCTAGATGTAATCCATTGAGTACATGTCAAGACGGCATATGTGTTGTAACTTCCACTGCAGAGAGGTAAATTGCTCTGTTTAAAATGATTTTTATCCTTAGATTATTTAAATTAATTTTGTATAATATGTATTATGTCTGGATTTATATACCAAATTTTAGAATACAGTCTATTCATTTTGAAAAATATGTTTCCATGATAGCTTTGCAATACTTGAAGTATGGTACCCAAGGAATTATTATTATTATTTGTAAGTAATTTGAAATTTTATCAAAACAATGGAACAAACGTTCTATTTCTTAATTTAAATAAAATATTTAATATACTAATAAAACTTATGATGTATTTATTTTAAAACAATTCATAATAGTTATTTCAGTCAGACAGATATTTTGATATAAGTATAATTTTTCACTGATTCAAATCGGGTTCCTATTTGAGGTCCTGTGTATTCATATTACTGAATGAACTTTATTAAAAATTTAAACTCGTGAGGCACCTGGGTGGCTCAGTCAGTTAAGCGTCTGCCTTTGGCTCGGGTCCTCATCTCAGGGTCCTGGGACTGAGGCCCGCAGCTCAGCGGGGGGCCTGCTTCTCCCTCTCTCTCTGCTCCTCTCCTTGCTTGCGCTCTCTCACACACGCTCTGTCTCTCAAATAAATAAATAAAATCTTTAAAAAAATTTTAAATATATATTTTTATAATACTTATTGAGAAAAACTACAAAACAGACACCAGGAAGGGTAATAGGGGAGGAAGTACATAATTTTACCATCAAAAATAGTAACATTCACTATTTTTGGTTATTCATAGTAAGGGAAGTGCAAAATACATTATTTACAGTGTTACAGATAAGTGTAAAACTATAATGTTTTATTCGATCAGCTTTTCTCAGTGGGAGAATTAAAGGTCACTAAAATATATCTGTATCACTTTACATTGTATACACGATTCCACTGAATGTAGTGTAATGTATTCAGCTAGGTCATTATTGTTCGACTTACATATTATTTGACCTTGCCACCATCCCCCTGCCCCACCTTCTTGTTTTCCTAGGGAGCACTGTGATAAATCTGTAACATGGTCTGTGTGTTCTCGTCCTGTTTTTTCCTTATACATTCTTAGAATGAAATTGCTGATTCAAAGTTATGTATTTTTTAGTAAATTGATATGCATTTATGTAAATTTGATATGTAAAATGCCTTTCTAGAATCTTCTCTCTGAATGTTGGAGAGTTCAGTTTCTTAGTACTGGACTTATTCTCTATCTTTATTCACTCCATAGTATTCTCATCCCATCCCTTGGCTTTAAATATGGTGATACCTCTCACGTATTTTTAGCCCCGAGTTCCTTGCTGAACTCCAGTTCATGTAGATAGTCACATAACATCTGCACGTGAAGTCTAATGAGCCTCTCATACTTATTGTGTCTAACCATATTTATCATAGCAAAATTTTAAACTGCAAGAGAGCATAGTATAATGAACACGCGTGTGCACACAGCTCAGCGTGAACAGTTGTCCATGATCCATCTTTTTCATATTTACAGACCTCTGCATTATTCTGCAGTCACAGATTACCTAATTTAATTTACGAGTATTCTGTGTAGAACTCTGGATTTCTCGAATACACTCACGCTCTCCCCCAGCAGTCCCCTCCTCACCATGGGGTGCGTCTGTTCGCCCCGCTGCCCAA
>CM052883.1:3083120-3136262 GCA_028534135.1 Potos flavus
GCTCTCACCTGGGCCTCTCCAGAGGAGTTCAATTATACCAATGAGGGTTAATAAGTGAGTGGATTCTGGAACCATAAGTTGAATTCCCTCAGACACAGTGCTATGGAGGGTTTTTCCTGGCAGAGGGAGGATAATAAATAACAGGCATGGGGAGTACAAAAATTGTGGGGAGAGTGTAAAATACTCAGATTTAGGTGGGAGGGAGGGATATAGATAAATTAGGATAGATTTTGAAAGATTTTATTTTTTTAAGTTTTTTTTATTCATTTATTTGAGAGAGTGCAAGAGTGCATGAGCAGGGGTGGGGGGGCGGTTGGCACGGGGAGGGGCAGAGGGAGAGGGAGAAGCAGATTCCCCACTGAGCAGGGAGCCCTACCCCGGACTGGATCCCAGGACCCTGGGGTCACGACCTGAGCTGAAGGCAGACGCTTAATGACTGAGCCACCCAGGCGCCCCAGTAGGATTTCTTTTTTTTTTTTTTTTAAGATTTTATTTATTTATTTGACAGAGAGAGACACAGCAAGAGAGGGAACACAAGCAGAGGGAGTGGGAGAGGGAGAAGCAGACTCCCCACCGAGCAGGGAGCCAGATGCAGGGCTTGATCCCAGGCCCCTGGGATCACGACCTGAGCTGAAGGCAGACGCTTAACTGACTGAGCCACCCAGGCACCCCAGGATTTCTATTATATCTATAGATTAACTAGTTTTACCATTCTTGCATCTTTTCTTTCATAGGCATGACAGCAAATGTAACATTTTAAAGTAGATTAAAAATAATTTAAATTCCTTCTCGCAAAGGAATTGAGATTCTAGATTCTAGCAAATTTTTCTAGTGAGATTCTAGCAAATTTTTTAGAGAGAGCAGTGGGGGAGGGGCAGAGCAGAAGAGAGAGAAAGAATCTCAAGCAGGCTCCATGCCCAGAGCAGAGCCCAATGCCAGACTCGATTTCATGACCCTGAGATCAGGACCTGAGCCAAAATACAAGTTGGATGCTTAACTGACTGAGCCAACCAGGCACCCTGATTCTAGCAATTTATTAGTATGGTTTTAGCAACACAGATTAAAAAGCTTAGAAATCGCTACAATACTTTCACTTGGCAAATGTATTTTGCACATGGGAGCGAGGCAGGATCACTGAGGGTCAGAGGATGGACTTCGGTGGGCAGAGCGTAAGGTGATCCCATGATCCCTGCATAACGGTGTTCACATCCTTGTACAATATTCTCCCCTTGATTGTGGGCAGGCCCTGTGACTTGCCTCTTATCAGGAGAAAATGACAAAGGTGATAGATGGCACTGCGTGATTCCATGATACTGTGTAAGTCTCAGTCTTCCTAGCAGACTCCCCCTAGCCTCTCTCTGTCTCCCTTCCTCCCTCCCTCCCTTTTCCTCTCCCCTCTCTCCCTCCTTCCATTTCTTGTCCCTCTTTGTCTCTTTGCTGCCTTCCACAGAAGTAAGCCGTCATGGGTCCTACAGCAGCTGATGCTGCCACAGCATGGGAGCAGGGAAGAAAATGCTTTCCCGTTTGAGCCTCCAGTTGGAAATGCACCAGTGGAAGAGTAGTACCCGTCTCATCATGCTCTCCTCTTCCTGAGAACCTTGGGTAATTGAGTAAGGAATGTATGTCAAAGTGCTAGCAGCGTTTAGGGCAGAAGAGGCAGAGTGAAGAAATACTTCCTTCTCCTTCTCCATTTGCTCTGTAAGGCTTACTAGGAAAAAAAAATTCTGAATCATTCAAATCATTACATTTGAATGTAATCATTTATAACATTTATATCCTGACTTGTCTCTCTCTGCTTAGCCAACTCCAGCCACCCTGACTTAGGACACTGCGCCCTTTCTGCCTCCGCGAATATCCTGTTTTCTCTACTGAAATGCCCTCTTCCAGCACCTGCTGTGTCAATCCCCCACTTTTAGATCCTATTCATCTTTAAAGAGCGGCTACGCCATTTTCATCATGTCATCTGCCCCAGTTCCCCGGTCATGATCTATCTCCTCCCTACCACCCAGGAACTTGTCACTTTTGTGCTCCTCAAAATCTATTTACCTGATGTTATCTTCTGAGCCAGCTCTTTGAGGATCTGAAGAGTACCGCATGACTCTCATGCTTCGCTCTGTCTCGTGTTTATGGAGGGTCATACATACATTTGGGGGACGACTACACAGTGCTGCTTCACTACTTCCTGTTTCTGAGACTTCCTTCTTCCCTTATGCGTAGCGTCACTGTTGTTCTTAAGAGACTTTATAGTGACACTTAGGCGGCGTTCACTGCTTTAACAACTCACTGCTGCGGGTGGGGACACGCATGCAGGTGTAACTCAGCCGCTGAGAGCGTAGACTCTGGAAACAAGGGGCCCGAGTCTGAATTTGGACTTCTGTACTTGCACAAGCAAGACAACTCTTTTTGTGCCTTGGTGTCTTCTTGCATGAAACAGGGTAAGAAGGGCACCTAGTCGGCCAGGCTGTCTTGAGGAGTAAGCATGCGCGGGCGTGCGCGGGCGTGCCTGCGTGCGTGCACGTGCGCGCCCCCATGCGTGCGCGTGCGCGCCCCCATGCGTGCGCGTGCGTGTCTGAGAGCCATGCTTGGACCACTACGTCGTACTGGGTATTATTTTGTCCATCAGGTAGAAGGGGGATAGCAGGTGCTCGGGGACTGTGATACAGGGAAATCACAGAAGGGGAATTGGAGAAAAGAACGGTTCTGGTAAGGGAAAACCTTCCAACAGGCAGGCAGTCATTTTTGCCCTTTCTTCTGCATAGTGGTTCCCGACTGGGGCCGGGCAGCATCTAGAGATTATCTGATTGTGAAGACTGGGGAAGCACAGCTGGTGTATGGTGGGACCAAGGATGCTTTCAGATAGCCCACAGTGAACAGGAAAGTCCCCCACAGCAATGAGCCAGACAACAATCTCCATCTAGTTGAAGGGGAGAAAGTTGTTCCAGAATCATGTGAAATGTGATGGGAGAAGACATTATATTATCTGTGAGTAATGCCTTCAGACCAGCCCTAATCACGACTTTATTGCGAGTCAGTTTTTCATTCATAAAACGAATGCTCATTCCTGCTTATTTCTTTTAAAGGGGTTAGTATGTGGGTTAATTAGTGTTTGCCAAGTCCTTTGAAGATGTGAAGTCCTACATAAGTGCTATTTATTATTAATTACCATTCCGGAAGACCTAGGCTGTGACCCTGCTCCTTCACTAGCCCAGCCAAACCGCAAAGACCTGAGCGATACTGCATGATTTTTAATAAGTTGGAACACTGATAATGAGAAAGATAGGCATCAGGGACCTAAGCCAATTTTAGATGGCTGGGATATGACTGTATATAAATTGGCTCATTAAAATCAAGAAAACTATAGATTTTGCTTTGGGGTCTCTTTGCTAAATTGGAGTAAATTTCTTCCAACTTTGCAACACTATATATAGCAAGGGAGTGTGGTAGCCAGAATCCATAATACAACTTCAATGATTATGAAGAAACAAAAATAATTCATAGGAAAAATTATATTATTTATATGTATAAACTGATTTTCTTGGGCCCGTGAGTCACTGTGTAATTTAGACTGTCCGATAAAACGAAAGCAATAAAATGGATTGCAAAAACCTCAAGAAACCAGGGCACTGGCTATAATACAAAATGCTTTTCTTTATAGGTTTGAAGTATAAATTATGTCATAAATACAGTTGTATTTTTTTAATATCTTTAAATTTCAAAATAGCTCTTAATCTCACCTAATGTGACATTTTCCTGTTAGAGCAAAGAGTCCGACCTATAGATTTACGTAACAATGTTATCTTTAACTCGGCATCAATCTTAATAAAAGTATTTTTGGTGACATACTGGGCTGAATCTGGGGTGGCTAGCCCTGATAAGGCATAAACCCGAGCTGTGGGATTTAGCTTTGTTGAATTCTGTTGGAAGACCATGTGTGAACTTCAGTGTAAAATAGAGGGGACATTGCATGTCAATAGGGGAAAACATGCATTTTTTAAAAACATTTATTTATTTATTTTTACAGAGAGAGAGTGTGGGGGAAAGGGACAGAAGGACCAAGGAGGAGGGAGAATTTCCAGCAGAATCCCCGCCGAGTGTGGAGCCTGATGCGGGGCTTGATCCTGGGACCCTGAGATCATGAGCTGAGCTGAAATCAAGAGTCAGAGGCTCAACCGACTAAGCCACCCAGGCACCCCAAAACATGGATTATTTAATAAATAGTTTGGAGACAACTATGTAGTCATCTAGAGAAAATTAGTCAATTTGGAACCCTCACTGCTTAAACCAAATATATTTCATACAAGCCAGATACGTAAAAGTAAAAACCAGGAGCGCCTGGGGGGCTCGGTCAGTTAAGTGCTGGCTCTTGATTTTGGCTCTGGCCATGAGCTCAGGGTCCTGGAATCCAGCCCCGAGTAGGGAGGAGAATCAGCGGGGAAGGTGCTTGAGATTCTTTCCCTTTGCCCCTCCCCTGCTCACACTCACTCTCTCCCTCTCTCTCTCAAATAAACATTTAAAAAAATTAAAATTAAAAAAAATAAAAGTAAGAAAACAAAGCCATACAAATAATACAAATTTAGGAGAAGGGTGTCTTAAGTATTGAAAACAAAAACAAAATAGAAGCCAGAGATGAGAAGATTGCTAAATTTAATTTATAAAATTTATCAAAATACTCTGCAGTAAATACCATAAGTAAGTCAAAGGAGGTGACCTAGTAGAGAAAATATTTGTGACTTTTTTCTTTATGATATGAAGAGCCTCTATAAGAAGGGCTATCATCTACATAAGAAGTAACAAATATGACTTTATATAAAAATGTTCAAAAACCTATACACAAATATAGGTTAAAGAAAACAGCTATTAAACTTGTAAAAAGATAGATTGCTCATCCATAATAAAGACATACTAAAATGTGTTTTTCTTTTTGCTATGAAATTTATAAACCAAAACATCATTTGATATTTTTGTTTTGATGAGAATGTGAGAAAACAGATATTCTTATGCTTTTTTAATGCAAATATTTACTTATATCATGTATATATTATTCTTCTATGGGGGCAAGTGGCAATACCTACCAAAATTTAAAATGCATTTATGTTCTGCTCAAGTTATTCAGTTTGCAAGTGTTTACCTTGCAGATGTTTTACACATATACAAAAGACACGTTTACAAGGAGAGTTACTGTAAAATTACTATGATGAAGGGGAAGAAATAAATGTTAACAGAAGTTTGATCACATAAGTGATGGTATATCAGCCCATGAAACTCTGATATACATAGATATGCCTTTTTGGGGCACCTGGGTGCCACCTGGGTGGCTCAGTCCTTTAAGTGTCCAACTCTTGATCTCAGCTCAGGTCTTGATCTCATGGTTGTGAGTTCAAACCCCACACTGGGCTCCACACTCAGCGTGGAGCCTACTAAAAAAATAAAATGGCTTTTCTTTTCTAAAAGTTTCCCTTTTTTTCTCCTGACTCTATCTCAGGAAACTGCAGGGCACTGAGGAAATTCTTTTAACATCCATATTTTTTTAAGGGAGAGAGACATACAGGTTTCCCCCAATATCCCAAAGAAGAGTGTTCCCATGAAAACTTCTCTAAGGTCTACATGACATGAAGAAATCATTATCCTTAATTTATACAGAAACAATTTTGAGCATTTCCAGGCCCCCAAAACTGACCTCTCTCTGGCTTTTCTGAGACCTCAGGACACATCTTGCTAATACAAGCACTGACTAAATCAAGGTAAAGCCCAGATGCTCACAGAGAGATGTCAGAGCTCTGGCGGCGGGATGGGGGGATGCTGAGTGTGTTCGCTGGGGAAGGAGTGGGCAGGCATACGATTTGACTCATGCGGAATTTAAGAAACAAACAAGCAAAGGAAAGGGAGAGAGACAAACCAAGAAACAGACTCTCAACTGTAGAGAACAACCTGATGGTTATCAGAGGGAAGGTTGGGGAGGGGACGGGGACTAAGGACTGCACGTGTGGTGATGAGCCCCTGGTGATGTAAGAAAGTGATGCATCCTGCTACCGTATACCTGAAACTGACATTACACTGTATGTTAACTAACTGAAATTTAAATAAAAACTTTAACAAAAGGAAAACCTTGTCTAACCCCAACAGAGACCCGCCACTTGCTTTCCTTGTTATCATCGCCATGACAGTGACCACACTTGCATATTGGTCCATTTATTGTAAATATAGATTAAAAGATAAGATCTGGCTCATCCAAAATGGATACTCCAGATTAGAGATGAGACGGAAAATTAAAGCACTCGGTCATCGGCGGCTGGACTGGCCTCCACTCAGCAGGGCTGCCTTTCTCTGCCCCACAAAACGAGGGGACACGGGGACATGCTTGGAGAAGATACCTGTTTCCTCCTCCGCAACATATCGCAGAATGCCTGTTTTCCAGCACATCCTGGGCTGTAATGTAACTTTATTAATTGAAGGAGCTTCCCCTTCTGTATCGGCAATCCCAACGCAAAAATCAGTTTAAGCTTTTCTCAGTAGAGAAACTTGGTCATGTATTTCTTACAACGTCATCTCCTAAGAATAAGTTCATTAGAAGATAATCAGCAAAATACTTTTTCAGACAATCTGTTAACAGCCCAGCATAATGCTTGTCTCGGTAGTAGCAGCTGCCAGACTCATGATTCACTGAACAGGACAATAAATTTCAACCTTATTTGATTCTGTTAATTAGTGTAAATGAGATCACTGTAGGAGCAGTTGCTAATTATCAGTTACCGTCAAATACCTGATGGGAGAGGGGGAAACGATATGCATAATTTTAATCATATTCCTTTATTTGAACATACTTAGGACGATCCAGTTCTCGGTTGGTGTCCCTCTTTAAAGTGAAATCCCATATATGTGGCTGGATGGATGTGCAAGGATGCTCATCATAATATTATTTGCAACAGAAGAAAATTGGAAACAATCTGAATGGTGATGTAAATAGAGCACTTGGTAGAAGGATGTGGTGGGCAGCCGTTAAATTATCAAGGGAGGAAATTTCGTGGCATACAATGTACAAAATATACACACAGTCTGCAATTTTTAAAAAGTGTATTTTAAATGCATAGAAAAATAAAACCTTATAGATCTTGTATCAAAATAGGACCACCAAATATATGTAAGTGCCTATCCCTATGACTCCTTTTTTTCCTTTGTGTTTTTCTGACTTTTCCAGTACTTTAGTACTGAGGGAAAAATTCCCGTGAAATGAAATTAGTATATACTTAAAAATGAAACACTGAACACGGCGTTCAATGAAAATTGAACAGTGCAATCAGAGATCTTGTTTTTTTCTCCTACTGACATTTATAAGATATGTTCATTTCTTTTCTCTTGGCTAATTTAACTTTTCAGACATCTATTCCTTTCTAGAGATTCCTGCATTCAGTTCACAAGTTTTTACTTAGTGGGAAGCCAGGAGCTGTGTTTGATTCGAATCCTAACCTGTGTGATTCGAATCCTAACCTGGTAGGTCCGGTCCAGCTCTGACTGACACCAGGTGGGGACGGCGGGATCGCAAACCCAGCATCTGGGCCCAGGCCCCCCGGGGGAAGCACTGTCAGAATGCGCCTCACCAACACGTTTTCTCCTGCTTTCTTTAGACAAAGAACTGATTTTGTAGCACAATATATTAGAGTAAAGATAAGAAGGAGAAATCTTCCAGGCGCCCTTTGTGTCAGTGACAAGAGCCATAAATTAGGAAGCTAGGAATGTATATCAAACACACAATGGATGCCTGGGTGGCTCAGTCGGTTAAGTGACTGACTCTTGGTTTCGGCTCAGGTCATGGTCTCAGGGTCCTGAGATCGAGCTTTACGACAGGCTTCATGCCGAACGTGGAGCCTGCCTGAGAGTCTCTCTCTCTCTCCCTCTCTCCCTCTGCCCCTCCCCCAGCTTGCACAGGCATTGTAAATAAATCAATAAATAAAATCTTAAAAATTGCATTATAAGTGAATCACATTATTGTTATTTCTAGCCTTGCCCCTGTTCACAGAGATCTCAGAGCACCCCTCTCTGCTTCTGAATGTCCCATCCTGTTTGGCGTGGTCCATACCCACCCTTACCTGCCCTACACCCTCCACTAGCCCCTCCCTCTTTGAAATCCTCCTGTATTTTTAGCCCAAACCGAACAGGTTGGTACTCAGTCCTCTGTTTTACTATAGTTATAGTAGTCTTTAGTAGGTCTTTCAGGGAAATGCAAAATTTTACCTACATTTTCAGGGGATTTCTCCCGCTTCAGTTATAATTCATAGAGATACATGGCAAACACCTGTTGGCTAGCTGCTTAGGTATTATGGTACCATATTACTTTCATACTTATATTTTTATCTGAGTAGTGTAAAATAAATAGAAAATAAAAAATAAATAAAACAAGAAATAGTGCTGAAAAGTTGGCAAATAAATAATATTTCATAGGATTGCTGATGAATAATTTATGGGACTATACTTTTTAGTAGCCATTTCGAAAAATAAAAGCTAACTCTGTGGTGGAGCCATGACGTTTAATTTCTAATTTCAAATGATTTCAAAAACGAGGAATCGGCAGAGGGAGGCACTGAACTTCACTCTAGAACCTACTCCAAAACTAACCACAGAAAGGAGATGGTTTGTATGTGATTGGAGTGGGGCCTGGGGATTGCGGCCGGCAGGAAGCACGCGCTACCAGTCTTAAGGTGTGTTAGTGCAGTGGTTGCGTGCTGGACCCTGAGTCTGGTATTGCTGGCAGGATGATCTGCTCGCTCTGAGCTGAACTCCGCCTCTAGGTAGAATCGAAATGATAACCAGCTTCCCTCAAGGGATTGTGGTGACGATTAGATTAATACCTGTAAAGGACTTAAAACAGCTATTTGGCACCAGGGGCAGATTCATTTTTATGGGGACTTATATAATTTTTAAAAGACTTTATTTATTTATTTATTTATTTATTTATTTGTCAGAGAGAGAGCGCACAAGTAGGGGGAGCAGCAGGCAGAGGGAGAGGCAGGCTCCCCACTGAGCAAGGAGCCCAATGGGGGACTGGATCCCAGGACCCTGAGATCATGACTTGAGCTGAAGGCAGACGCTTCACCAACTGAGCCACCCAGGCGCCCCAAGCTCATACAATTTTCCAGTATTCTATAAGAAAATCTTTTTTAAAATTTATTTATTTATCCAAGCAATCCCTGCATCCAGCGTGGGGCTTGAACTCACGACCCCGAGATCAAGAGTCATGCACCCTTCTGAATGAGCCAGCCAGGCACCCCTTTAAAATATTAATACAAAATTAGATATGACATCAAGCGATAGCATTGGGAATAGCAGAGTAATGTGCTTTGGAAGTCCTCTTCTCCATAAAAGCAACAAGAAAACTGGCAAAACTTAGCAAAGCCAACTTTTTTTTTAAAGCACGTGGTAATTAATTCACACTCAGGCTTACAAAACTCCAGGGACGTTTATTTAAGAAAAATGGTTTGATTTTGTTAAGACTGGTGAGCTCTGTGGTGTCTTAACTTGCCCTGTTCCCATTGCCCTCTCCCTAATTCCACAGCAACCCTAAAAACCAGCATTCACAGTGACAGTGGAAACCAGCGGCCACCGGAGGGTCCAGGACACACACTTAGTGAGAGACCCGTCATGATTTGGCCTATCTGTCAGCTCCCCGGAAAAGCCAACTAGACTTTTAGTCTTAAAAGACTTACTTACTTAAAAGTCTTACTTGCTAGACTCAGAGAGGGCCCAGGTAAAAAGCTTTTCCCTGAGGGCATTGATGAGAAACAATCAGGGGCGACTGCTTGATGTTACGTCTGCCTGAGCGGGGATGATATTGGGACAAACTGTAAGCTAAACAAAAAACCTAAAAGGAAAGGAAAGCACTAAATAGCATGGAAAGTGGATGTCCACAGGGGACTTTGAAAGACTCCCACACATTCTAGGGAGTCTAGATTCCATACCCAAGGGGGTGTGTCCTCAGAAACAACCTGGAAAGGCCCCAGGCTCTCACCGGTGGCTGATCTTAAGGCTCTGAACCAGCAGGAAGTGAAGCCTAGGGCATTGTTATCAAGGCCTGGCTGAGTGTTGAAGACACATTCCAACACACACACACAGAGCCCTCACTCCTGAGAGACCTTTTGTAAAATAAAGCCCTCCCTGCTCCAGCCTCATCGTCCAGGCTCTCGGTGTCTCTGAAAGTGTCTCCTCCTCCAGGTTCGTCAGCAGAAACTGGCTCACACAGATGTGTCAGAAAAAGTCAATATTGAGGAAAACAAAAGAACTGCCTGTATTAGGTATCATCCTATGTTCAAGGGATGCTCCATTTTATACAGGTGAGATAAGAAGGCAGGTACGATAGGAAATTATTTGTTAGTTACTATTTTCTAATCTTGTAAATAGAAATGGCTGTAAGATTTACTGAGGAGAACGTAGTTGACTTTGTACCCTTGAAGACTGTATTAAGTGATTGGTGGTATGACTTAAAAATTTTAATTAAAAGTGAATTGAGATATTGAAAGGGATAGAACCTGAAATGGGACGCTGGAGGCTCTTGGGCAATGGGCTGGTGGAGAGAATTTTAGAGGACTCATGCTGGGTTTGGAACTGGGGAGTGACCTATGTGTGAGTAGCAATTTCCCTGTCCTGTCCAACTCAATGAGAGTAGATATAGCCCAGGTCCGTCAGTAGACTGAAAATATCATTCCGTAAATTCGAAGTAGCTTTGTTTATATCTTACCACAGGAAGAAACGGAGGTTCATGGTGACCGAAATCTTGCCTTACTGTGTGAGCAGTGGAAAAGAGTGACATTGTGGTAGAGAAACCTGGCAGACAGCGTGTCCCCAGGTAAGGAAATCAATATCATCAGCGGAGAGCTGTGTTGACAGCAGGTACCCTAGATACGATGTGATGAGAATAGCACTTTACTTCTGTGGTCTTGCTCCCCAAATCCCACGACCCAAATCTAACCTAAGAAAAACAGAAGGCACATTCAACAAAATACCTGACTGGTAGTCCTCAAGCTGTCCAGGTCGTGAAAACCAAGGAAAAATCTGAGAAACTTTCACAGCCAGAGGAGCCTAAGGAGATGTGTAACTAAATGTACTGTTTCCTGGATGGGACCCTAGAGCAGAAGAAGGGTATTTGGTAAAAACTAAGGAAATTCGGGGGACGCCTGGGCGACTCAGTAAGTTAAGCATCTGCCTTCGGTTCAGGTCATGATTCCAGGGTCCTGGGATCGAGGCCCACGTCGGGCTCCCTGCTAGGCGGGGAGCCTGCTTCTCCCTCTCCTGCCGCACCCCCTGGGTGTGCTTTCTTGCTCTATCTCTCTCAAAAAAACGAATAAAAATCTTTAAAAAAAACTAACGAAAATCAAATAAAGTATGGACTTTTGTTAATAACAATGCATCGATATTGACTCATTAATTGTGACAAGTGCGCTATAGTAATGTGAGATAATTAACAGTACGGGAAACTGCGGGGTTTGTAGGAACCCTCTGTACTATCTTCGCACCTTTTCTGTAAATCTAAAACTATCCTAAAATTTAAAAAAATGCCTTAGAGAACGTGGTTAGTAATGGTGAAACTGAGATTCAGACCCGTGATCTTTGCATTATACGAAGGCACTATATTGGGTTTTCCAGGCTGCCATCACAAAATCCCACAAACTTGGTGGCTTAAACAACAGAAATGCATTCCTCCAGATCCAGAGGCTCGGAGTCCAATATCAAGGTGTGGGCAGGGTTGGTTTCTCCTGGGGCTTCTCTCCTTGGCTGGCGGATGCTGTGTCCTTGTGTGGTCTTTCCTCCCCACACGCATCCCTGGTGTCCTCTATGTCCCAGGTTACCTTCCTAGAAACATCAGTCAGATAGAATTAGGGCCCGCCCAAACAGCCTCATTTTATCTAAGTCGCCTTTTTAAAGGTCCTGTCTCAAATACAGTCGCATTCTGAGGTACTGGGGGTTAAGGGTTCAAAATAGGAATTTGGGGGGGAGCACAATTCAGCCCATACAGGCACTATTCATTTGAGGGGATAAAACATGTATATTTGAGAACTATCTTAAGTGTGTTTCCATTTTACGTTTAGGGCATTTACTCTGGGCAGACATACTGTGTGAAAATGTGGGCTAGAGCTGCAAGTCCCCGCTTTTCATGAGCATTTGTCCCCTATCTACAGACCCCAATACTTTCCCCCTTCCTTCTGCCTGCCTGTCTTCTCCTGCTTTGTATTTTACTCTCATCCAGCATCTCTCCCTCCCTGCCCCTCACGTACCTGAGGATGAACTTTTCTCCTGACCAAGCCCTCTTCTTTTAGAGGCCTGTGTTACCAAAAGAAAAAAAAATTTTTTTTAACCCCCTGGAAAAATCAACGTGTACCATCACTTCTAAAGAAATGTCTAGAAAGTTCCAAGACATTTTTATGATAACGTAAACTTTTTCCCTCCCTCTTCTAGGTCTGAATGCCAACCCCAAGATTCATGATCTCTCAGTCTTTAGAACTGTCTAGAGGTAATAGATGGGTGGATTTTTTTTCTGCTCTAACTCTTTGAAAATTATAGCTGCTTGAGAATGTTTTATAGGAAATATAAAAAGGTCAAAAGATTTAAAATAGCTAATAATAATTTGGACTGAGGAATGTTTTGATTAAGCTTTTAAATTATGTTATATAAATAAATTATATGGGTTCGAATGAGCTGTAAGATTTCCTTAAACATCTAAAGAATTTTCAAAGAGAGAGGATGTCTATAATTAAAGTAGTAAATCTTTAAATAAGCAATAAATTATGCAGAAGGTCTGGAAGCACTTACTGGAAATAAAGACAAGGCGGAGAGTTAGGGTGTAAATAGGTAAATGGATGTACATATAATTATATATAGACTTCTGTATGTGCTTTTTTGGTTTGGGTCAGTGTGCTTCTGAAACATTGACTGTATTAAATATTCTTAATACTACAAGTGTATTACACATGAGGTGGCAAAATAGATTAATACGTTAGAATCACAGGGTTCTAAGAAGGCTTAGCAATCACTGAAGTTCTTACTCTGAATTTAATAATAAGAAAATGGAGACCTGGAGAGATCATATACATTGCTCAATACTAACAAACATATTCGCAAACCTAACCTAGTTCCATCTCATGAATACAACAGCCCAGTTATGGTTGAAAACTGACCTCCGTGCTCCAGAGCCAAAATATAACACGGAGACAGAACTTGGGGATAAAGAGGAAGAGGAAGGGCAGTTTTATGACATCGCCGGGCAAAGGAGGCTGCGGTGGGCCAATGCCTTCAGAACCGCCCACCGGGGGTAGGAGGCTGAGGGGTTGTATAGGAAAATGCAGGACCTGGGCTGTTTGGAGAGTGCTGCCAGCCAGCCGTGTCCCCCACATCTTCAAGATGTTTTCATGACTATCACTGGCGCCCCTGGCCATCCGAGTCTTGCGGCTAAGGAGACCGAGTTCCTAGAACAAAGGATTCTACCGAAAAACAAGTGAGGCGGAGGGGGAGGTATCAAGGAGGAGGAAGAGGAAGAGAAGGAGGAAGAGAAAGCTTGTTCAAAGTCAAGGCTTGCTAGAGCCTTTGTGTGTCCATCTTAATTTCCATCCGTCTTTACGTTTCTATAGTGGTTTCAAAGTGAAAGGAAGGAAGAGAGATGCAAAGAAAGCCTAGTTGAAAATACGACCAATTTCACAGGGGACAGAAATCAAGGGAAATATTCCAGTCCTTCCTACCCCTCCACAGGCATACACAGACATGCCCTGATTCCATGATGTTGATTTGCTTGCTGATGGATTTTTTAAAGATTTTATTTATTTGTTTGAGAAAGAGAGAGAGAGAGAGCACAAGCAGGGGGAGGAGCAGAGGGAGAGGGAGAAGCAGACTTGTGCTGAGCAGGGAGCCCAACGCGGGCTCGATCCTGCGACCCTGAGATCATGACCTGAGCCAAAATGAAGAGTCGGACGCTTGACTGAGCCGCCCAGGCGCCCCTGCTCCCCAATATTAACTAACTGTGGGAGACTCATGATGGCTGCGTATTCCCTGACACTCTTCCTATGGTGAGAGAGGGGCTGTTTTCCCTTCCGTGGAGGCTGGGCTGGCCTCCCATAGTCTGCACCGAGAGACTATGGTGGAAACAACGCCACCCTAGTTTCATGGCTCTCGCTCACGGGGGCTGGCAGCTTCTACCCTGATCCTGAATCTGAACCAGCCTGTAGACGTGCAGTCGTCCTACTGAAGAGACCATCCAGGGGGACCCTGAGACCCGGTAATGGGAGAGCGACCCAGCCAAGCTCAACCCTACAGACACGTGAGCGCAGACCCATGGGGACCCCAGGCAGCACCTGTCTGAACTCCTGGCCCATGAAACTCTGAGACAGAGCGACACGATGCCGTCCAAAGGCACCTCGTTCTGGGAGGGTCCGTCATGCGATCAGAGATAACTGAAATATGACACTTTGATTTAACTTTAGGAGCAGCTACAACGTTAATTTCAGGACATGACTCTATTTATCATAAATATTCAATATGATAACTTAGCTAAGTCTACGAAGTCAAAATATAGTTAAGAAATATTCATGCCTTGACGATTCGATCGGAGGCCATCACGTACCTATTAATAAGCACAGAGTCGGGTCATTCTTGTCTTTAGAGTCCTGGAAATCACTGTCCCCCAGATCCTGCCGAAATGGTGGTCCAGAGGGCAGGGCCACCAGCCTCCCCTGGGAGCTTGCTGGACACGCGGCATCTCTGCATCTGCCCCAGACCCGGCATCGGAAGCAGCATGGTAACCAGCTCCCAGGGCCCCGGGTGATTTGCATGTAACTCTGTAACACTAAACGCCGAGAAGCACCTGTTCAAATAGTTTCATTAAAAGGAATAGGCGTTTATGCAAATAAATGTGGGAGGAACATTCTTTTTTTTTTTTAAGATTTTATTTATTTATTTGACAGAGAGAGAGAGAGACAGAGATCACAAGTAGGCAGAGAGGCAGGCAGAGAGAGGGGGGGGAAGCAGGCTCCCCGCTGAGCAGAGAGCCTGACGCGGGGCTCGATCCCAGGACCCTGAGATCATGACCTGAGCCGAAGGCAGAGGCCTTAACCCACTGAGCCACCCAGGCGCCCCAGAACATTCTTGATTATATCTCAGAACACCCCTTCCTCTGGACTGTTTCGACGGTGGTTACATCTAAAGGGAAGATTGTCCTCATTCAACAGCAATGTTTGCTGGCTTGGGGTCAGTCTTTTCCTCTAACTTTTCGTCGCTGGTATGGGCACAATTTCTTTGACCCCAAATATTCCAGAATAGGAAAGTATACTATCAAATTGGGGCATGTGTTGTATATGTATTTAAGCTATAGCTTAATCATAGGAATAAAATCTATAAACCCTTTTATCTGTTCTTTGAACATAAGTATTTTACAGGGTTAGGCTAGTGAAGAAGTAGATGCAACAAGGGTAGTATTACAAATGGAATAATTAAACTCGTTCTAATTTTATAGTGCTGGGAAAAGATGCAGCAAATCTGGAAGGCATCTAGAGAAGAGTAACAGTAACTGTTTATTAATGCGCTCAGGTGAGTTCCTCGTGCAAAACTGGTAGCCGGGCTCCACACCCAAGGGAAAGGACCAGGTCCCAGGGTTCGCTCCCTCCATATCGGTCCACTGTTGCCACCTACTGGTCAGGAGTGAATTTGCCTCTGTCGGCCTTGCTGTTTTGTCGTTTGGTTTTGCTTTTATTAAGTGAGCTCTGCCCTGGGCGTGGAGCCCAATGGGGGGTCTGAACCCAACGCTGAGGTCAAGACCTGAGCCAAGATCCAGAGCCCTGGCCTCGCTGTTTCCATATTCATCGGTTTAAATGTCTGTCTTTCAGTCATCCAGGAAATATGAATGAAGGCTGTTCTGGGGTGGGCACTGGTAACACAGTAGTCGGACACCGTGCTTGTCTCAGAGTTTGTAGTTTGGTGCAGTAAAATGTTAGGGCCGGGCTTTGCCATCGAAGGACTCGGGATGAGAAGGCCCCCACGGGAGAGACGTCAAATCCAGTCTCGGAGATCAGGGAAGGATTTTCAACAAGAAGTACAAAGAAATGGTTCAAATTTGGGGTTGTGGCATCAGAACGCCTGCGAGGGAAGTCCCACTTGTTATTTTGGGGACAATGCGTTGCCTCTTTCCATCTCGACTTTCTCACCTGGAAGAGGGACACCGGCCTCCAAGAGCTGTGGGGGGAGAAGAGGGAAAGGACGAGTAGAGGGCTGAGAAGTGTGCCGGGTCAGAAGGAAGGGACCAAAAATATTAAACATTAGTCTTGTTCATTGTATTCTTCCTCGGCTCAGGGCGTACGGGGGCAGCAGTTTAAAAGTACCCGCTGGTTTGGCCACACGGAGAAGCCTGGGTGGGCAGGTGGCTTTGTCCGGGATAAACAGGGCAAAGGGTTTGGAGGTTTGAGCTCGTCTGACCAGCATGACTGCCTTCCCCCCTTCCCCGCGCCTGATTCCTCTTCTAGATCAGGGGTTTTTTGTTGTTGTTGTTGTTGTTTCGTTTTTTGTTTTTTGTTTGTTTGGAGAACAACTTTTTGTTTCGTTTTGTCTCTCGCCGTATTCTTCTCACCGTTGTGCACAGACTAAATATTTCTGTTTCCTTTCTTCCGAACTTACTCTGATTTCACCTCATGCTGTCTGGATTCCGGGACATTTATCGGCTGGATGCTGTCCCGAGTCACCGACATTGAAAAGTATGTATCGACACATTGCCTATTGTAGACCTTCCAGCCCAGAAACCGCTTTATCATTGTGCGAGTGCCTGACTTGTGCGTGCTCTAAATTGATTGCAGTCTCTTGAGTATTTCAGATTCTCTCATCACACAGCAGTTCACCCGCTACTCTGTGTGGCCACGGCACACCGTTTCGCTGGGACTTGGTAGCCTGTCTGAAATAGCCTTTTGGCTATTGTGTGGACCCCACCTTGTGGTTCATTGGGTTATTATACATTCCTGGGTGGACCACTGGACATAGGAGCCACCTTTCTTCATTGTATGGATTCTTTCCGCAAGTACCAGAAGGAGTAGGAATGACTATTCCTGATTGCCTCATGTTTTGTGGGGGGTTTTTTATTTCCCCTTTGGAAACAAGAGTATGGTGACTTGGAGTGTTTCTGCTTCCTGGATTTCCGACCTGACGATGAGGTCCTTATTGCCAGGTGGAGAGTTCTTAGAAGCCCCTCCTTATGTTAGTTTTCTCTGTGGAAGTCACGGGTCCATCTTTTAAAACCGACCCAGAAGAATCTGCATATATCACAAAATGATCACTGCAGGAGGTCTCGTTAGCGTCTGTCTCCACACAGAGTTACAGAATTTTTTTTCTTGTGATGGGAAATTTGAAGGTTTACTCTTTTAACAACTTTCTCTCTTTTTTAAAAGATTTATTTATTTATTAGAGAGAAAGTGCATGCACGCACGAGAGAGAGAGAGCAGGAGCAGGGGCAGAGGGAGAGCCAGACTCCCCGCTGAGCAGGGAGCCCAACAAAGGGCTTCTTCCCGGGACCTTGAGATCATAACCTGAGTTGAAGGCAGATGCTTAGCCAACTGAGCCACCCAGGCGCCCCTCTTTTAATGACTTTCAAAGTAGGCAATACATTATTATTAAGTCTCCAGGCTATACATCACATCTCCATGACTTACTTATTTTATAACTGGGACTTTGTACATTTTGACCGCCCCCCATCACCCCTGCACCCTCAGCTCTTACACACGATAACTGCTGTTATGTTCTCCGTCTCTGTGAGTTCGATTTTTTTATTTGTTTTAGATTCCACGTGTAGTTGAGATCTTACAGAATTTGTCTTTCTCTAACTTCCTTCATTTAGCATCATGTCCTCAAGGTCCAGCCGTGTTGTCCCAAACGGCAAGATTAAATTTTTTTTATGGCTGAGTAGTATTCCACTGTATATATATACTGCATCCTATTTATCAATCCATCATTGATGGAATGAATATTTATTACCCATCAACCGTACACCAGGCACAGTGGGGCTGCTGGGAATTAAACGGTGATCAAGACAATGAAAATGTTCACTTTCCTTGTTTTTTTCAGCCTTGCGGAATACAGAAAACGAAGCGAGAAGTTGCAATAAAGAATGGAAATGTTTGGCTTGGGGAGACAGGGGTTGGAGCTAGGCTTCCTAAAGGACATGGCGTCTAAGTTGGTGAATGGTGATTCATGGGCGGGGGATGTGCGGGTGGAGAAAGAGTCCCAGGCAGACAGCAGCCTGAACAGATACTGGTGAGGATTTTGCTTTCATCCCCAGGGCGAAGGGGGTGTTTATGCGGGGAGTGACACACGCAGTCTAGCTCACTATAAACCTGACTCGATGGTGGAGAACACACTGCAAAGGAGTCAGGACCGGGAACTGGATGACCTCTTTGAAGGCTGATTGTCATTTATCTTTCACAATGACGCCGGGCGCGCCCCGGAAGTGGGAAGCCCTTGGTACACAGCACCGCCTGCCTTTTAATCAGTGCCTCTTCCCGGTACGTGAGCACTCAGTTTGCTTTCCATTTTATTCCCGTCATTGAACACTTTTCCTTCTTTCTGAGTCTTCATTAGCCTTTAGTGAAGACAATCCCACCTACTGTTGGCGAAGGCTTGCAACGTGCAAAGTCCTGCGTGTTCTTTTTTTTTTTTCCCAAGATTTTATTCATTTATTGGACAGAGAGAGAGACAGCGAGAGAGGGAACACAAGCAGGGGAAGTGGGAGAGGGAGAAGCAGGCTTCCCACTGAGCAAGGAGCCCGGTGTGGGGCTCGATCCCAGGACCCGGGGATCATGACCTGAGCTGAAGGCAGTCGCTTAACGACTGAGCCACCCAGGCGCCCCAATCCTGTGTGTTCGCAACAATCCTTTGAAGCAGGCGATTTGCATGCATGAGAAAGCTTGAGGAACGGCTGTTCTAAATCTTTCAAAACCCTTATCAGTGATCCACAAGCCTGTGACCCAGCTACATCTCAATTGCCTGGTGTGTTAGTTAAATAAAATGTGAATTTGCAAGTCCACAAACACCACACTGAGTGAGAAACTCTGGACATAGGGCCTCGGCTGTATGGTTTTAGAAATTCCCCATACAGGGGCACTTGAGAGCCTCAGTTGGTTGGACGTTGGGCTCTTGGTTTCGGCTCAGGTTGTGATCTCAGGGTGGTGAGATCGAGCCCCGTGTCAGGCTCCACGCTCAGCGGGGAGTCTGCTTGAGAGTCTCTCCCACTGCTCCTCCTCCCACTCACTCGCTCTAACATAAATAAATAAATCTTAAAAAAAATTCACCATGTAATTCTGATGCACAGACATATTTTATCCCCTGATAAAGGCAAGGGAAACCTCCAACATCTGCCTGAGTTTCTATATTATTTACATACCGACAAAACTGTTCTTCTCGCAGAACATTTGGAGCAAAAATATTGCACAAATTAGGTCCCATTTTATTTACGACTGTATTTAAACTGTCATTCAGTTATGATGTCCAGGACATTTTGCAAGCATTCCAAAATTTCTCCAGAACATGTTGCATAGTTTCTGTGATAAATACCTGTCTTTAGACTCGGCTTTGTCTTCAGAACTTGTAGCTATTCCTAGAAAAGTCGGGGGAAGCTCTGACGCCCATTCAAAATCACAGTGGACCTGACCTTTTAAGGCATCTCATCACAGTTTCATAACATGCAGATACTAAATCCGAATTGTGGGAACTCAGCGTTTTAAAATTTTCCATTTCTATTAAACCATCACATTTGAGGTTTTTCACATCAACAAGGATGCAACCTGGCCTTTATCACACACAACAGTGTACTATTCAGCTTTGAAGCTAATAACAAACAGGATCACATTTCACTTGCTTCTGTGCATTTTTCACTTACTTTCATTTGTTGATGTGAAAAACCACACTGAATGAGAAACTCTGGACATAGGACACCATATGTAATGAGCGAGGCATTTTCTTTGGTCTCTGAAGTGTCTGTGTTAGTATTCTAAGCTTTGCTATCCTCCTGTGGGTAGAGCAGTCATTCATGTAGGAAATTAAAGCAATTCTACCACAGGGAGTTATTTAGATGGGGACGATGTTGGGTTTTATTAGCCTGTTCAATCTCTTCTCACACTTGCAGTGGGGATATGTGTCAAATGCTTCAGACACGGTTTTGAAAATCTCCTATTTCAACCAAGGTGCTTTGGCACACGACCGGAAGTCAGCTGCTTGTCCTGCATAATTTCGGAAGGTTTTCTGCCATTCCCACCACCACCCCTTCTGCTTAGTAATAGATGGAATTCCATTTCGGGCTCTGTGTTCGGATTTCAGATAAAAACGAGACCACCACAAGGTAGGAAGAACAGCCAGCTTCAGGAGCTGTTGTTGTTATTGGGAGTGAAAGCGCTCAGGCTAATTCTTCTTCAGCGGCCAGCACACATAGTGGGGCCATTGGTGTTGTCCACCCATGGGTGGGTGCAGGGAGCTGGGCCGGTCTACACTTCCCAGCCCCGTGGCAGGAGGTGTGGCCACGTCACTAGCTCTCCAGTAGAATGTGAGCACGAGTGATGTGTAGTATTGCAGAAACAGGGGGTTTCTAGAAGCAGACACTCCACCTCCCCGCCATCTTCCCTCCCACTCCCTAGAAGTGCCACAGAAGGAAGCAGCCCGGGTCCCGAATGAACACGGGCAGGATCCCCCACCCTACGCTGGTTTTCTGATTGAGAAATAAGCTGCCATTGTTCTGAGCCATTATCCTTCGGAGACTATTATTCCAGTCAGTCTCTCTGTTCAGATGGAGAGAACGGCTTGGGGAGGAATGGAAGGACCGCCGGCCAGTGGCGCCACCTGGAAGGAAGGCGCCCGCGGGGACAGCAAAGATGGACTCCTGAAGTCCACGCGTCCATCCGGGCCTGGTCCTCACTTCCAGGAGGTGCTAGTGTGTTTAGTTTTGATGTTATACCATTTTTTCTGTCCAAGATGTAAATAGTAAGTAAACTTTCTTATTTACGCATTTGTTCAGCGATAAGATATCTCCTGAGTACTGACATATGCCAGACCAGTGTCTGCTGAGGGCTGGGCAGATTGCCAACACAGAACGGGCTCCAGCCCACAGGCCCTGACCACCAAAGTTCAGGCCAAAGGGCTTGAAGAAGGGAAGAGAGACAGAGTAGAACATGATCACAACAGAGTATCACAAATGCTCTGATGGAAATATGTCCAGAGTATCGCGAGAGCCTCTGGTTCCCCAGGAAGTTCATTGGGAATGATTCACCCATGTCCAACTCTCAGTGCTTAGCACGAAGAAATCAGCTCGCTTTCGATCGAGGACATTTTTAGTGAGCAAGAACAATTAAAAATAATCGCCACAGGCGGATAAAATTAGAATACCTCGCTTGAAATCCTTGGAAATATTTATAAGCTGGAAAGTAGAGAATGGATGGAGCCGGAGCAAACAACGTCCACTGCGTGTGGGTTAATGATGCCCCCGCAGGGTGCCGAGGAAGGACCTCCCACGCCGCGGGGCTTCTCTCCTCTCCTGGCCAGCAGACGCGCCACAGATGGATAGCAGCAACGCACAGAAACAAAATTCTTTATCTCTGGCCTCAAGGGTTTCATTAGCACACTTCTACTCTTGTGTTCATGACCTCCCTGTCTAAACAACTGTCTATCACGTTCCGTACTAGGTTTAGGTTTTGAAACTCGAACAAAGTGTCGTGCATGGGTGGAAGTCAGCTACCTAATTGGCACAGTTTCTAAAAGTTCGCTGACATTCCAGTTCCTATTCAAGGAATTGTTATCTAGTAAAAATTCTATCTACATGTCTATTTAATGACATGGTCAGTTTCCTTTTTTTTTAAAGATTGAACTTTCCCAAGTACAATTCTTTGGTGCTACCATCACCTAAAACTGGATACCTCCCCACCAAATGATATGTATCCAGTATTAATCAAATGAAGGTACTGATAAAACAGTCAAGATTTTGTAAAACTACTATTTACTAACTCAAAAATTTTAAAAGATTTTATTTATTTATTTTAGAGAGAGAAAGAGAGCAAGGAGTTGCAGAAGGAGGACAAGGCAGACTCCCCAGTGAGCACAGAGCCTGACACGAGGCGCGGTCTCACGACTCTGAGATCATGACCGGAGCTGAAATCAAGAGTAAGAAGTGTAACCGACGGAGCCATCCAGGTGCCCCTTAACTCAATTTTTTCTATCCCTCCTTGCTTATCTACATGTACATGACAACGTAAACCACTAATTAATGCGTATAAGAAAGAAAGACAGGAGGCAAAAAAAAAAAAAAAAGGATATAAAGTAGTTACATATGTGCAAATGAAAGCTTTATTTTATGTTATTAGTTCTGAATTTAGAAGAGGCTTTATTAAAAAGCCAATGCAAGGCTGACACTTTACAAGTGAATCTGATCAGTGGATGATGAACCAGGTAATAAAGACCTGAAATTGCCAACTAACAGAAATTTCTAACAAAAGATACTTTCATTTTAGCCCCCAAGGAAGGGTCACCTCTCTGCAAAGTGATTTTTTGACCCAGCTCCAATAAATACAAATATGCAGGCTAGAAAGAGCAAGGAAAAAGTACATGGTTGTGGAAATTTTGAGTGTGGAGCCCAAGAACATGCAAGGAAGGTGGACACTCCGAGGGGACCTGGGGGGCTCAGTCGGTGAAGTGTCTGCCTTCAGCTCAGGTCATGATTCTGGGGTCCTGGGATCGAGTCCTGCGTTAGGCTCCCTGCTCAGTGGGGAGTCTGCTTCTTCCTCTCCCTCTGTGCTCTCTCTCTCTCTCTCTCTCTCTCTCCACTCTCTTGCTCTCTCTCAAGTGAGTAAATTTTAAAATCTTAAAAAAAAAAAAAAGAAAAGGAAGGTGGACATCCCTTGGCTGGGTAAGAGAGAGGAAAGAATGCCCCCACAGAGGGCAAGTGACTTAGGAAAGAAATATTTTTCTTGAGTCCCTACGCTGTAGTGTGCGGTATTCAGGAGATTTTGGCACACTGTCTCATTTCACTCCATGGCCCTGCAGGGTAGACGGCATCGCCCACTCAAACCCATGTTCTCTGACCCTAAGGGCATGCTGTTTCTGCTGTGGGCGTGCATTGCAAGAAGGTGACTCCCAGAAGTCATAGAATTAATGGTACGTGCCACAGTATCCACATTTTGTAGGACTATGAAGCTGAAGGACTTCAGAGATTTTTTAATTCAGTAGTGTCACCTTACATTTATTCATCCATTAGCAAATCATGTCAGCAATACCTTAAAATTCTATCCTAACCCTTCCCCCCAATACACCTCCATAGAGATCGCTATTTCAAGCCACCATCATT
The DNA here is from genome assembly GCA_028534135.1 of Potos flavus. Classification (NCBI taxonomy): domain Eukaryota; kingdom Metazoa; phylum Chordata; class Mammalia; order Carnivora; family Procyonidae; genus Potos; species Potos flavus. The sequence goes on from CM052883.1 coordinate 3,106,450, forward strand.
TCCTTGACTTACTGAAATAGCATCTAATTGGTTTCCCTCTTCCACTCTTGGCCCCTTAATGTCTATTCCTCACACACCATCCGTGATGACATTTGTCAAAAGTAAAACTGATCACTCTCCTCCTCTGAATAAAATTGTCCAAAGATTTCGCATCACATGCAGAACAAAATAGAAAACAAAACACAAATCCTTACCATGACCATTAAGGTCCTATATTAAAAAGCATCAAGACCTCTCTCTGATTCCACTTATTATATCCCTTATGCTCACTGCTTCAACCTTTCTGCTGCTACAGAGACATGCCAAGAACACTCCAAACCCAGGTCCTTTGCAAATGTGAGAGATACGGGGTAAAAAGGATAAGGCAGAGATAATTCAAAGAATTTTGTTCACAGCAACTGAGTTAACGGCGATGTCTTTTATTCGGAGGGTGACGAGGTAGTCTCTTTTAAGATTTTTTCTTAGGGAAAAATGTAAACATAACCCCAAATTAGAAGGACAATAATATAAAAACCCACATACTCGTCTGTGATGAGACGAACAACTCTTCCAAGTGGGTGTCTAGGCATTTCACATATGGTGGCCCTGCCCACGTCCCAAGTCTGGACCCTTAGGGATCCGAGCGCAAGACTCTCGCCCCCAGACCCCACCTTGGTTTTCCTGGGACACCTTTTAATATAACCACTCAGAATTGAGTCTCTGAAAAGTTAGTGACCTCTGGCCACAACTACCTTGTAAGTAACGGATGCTGCCACCCTGCCCTCCATCTCCTGCTCACTCATGACCTGGGACAGAGGACTGCCCTTCCCCTGGTTTGCTGCGCACACTCAGCTTCCCACCTCCGTTTGGGGGATCTGCGAGTAACACATCTTGTGACTTTACTTCCTTTGTGTGGGTGTGCCGAAACTGTGCCTTCAGTCAAGATTACCCGGGGTTTCCACTTCCCTAAAGTGGGAGCTTGGATGTGGAAAGAGCTACCTGCCCGCCTCATTTGGCCTGTGTCCCCCCCTGCAGCAGGTCATGATCTGCACGTTCTTAATTTAATACTGCAGCTCTGGCTTCTCAGGACATTGTCACCCAGTCGAAGCTATCAGTAGCTCCCTGAGATTGTTGTTCCATCCGTAATTTAATTAGATTCTTCTCCCGCTACCTCCCACCACTGTGAACCTACGCAAGCAAATCCCAGACCTCACATCGTGTAGTCCTATCACTTATGTCAATCAATTCATTATTAAGTTTATTATGCATCTCACAAGGAATCTTTTTTTTAAACAACCACAATTCTGTTATCATCTCTAAGAAATGAACAGTAATTTCCTGATAGTACCAAATATTAATTAATGTTCAAATTCAGAGAAGTCATGATGAGTCATGAGAATCAAAAGCTTTCCTTGAGCTATATTACGTGTTAGATACTTATTGGAGACCTTTTTAAGATGCCAAGTAAGGAGGTGATCATATGAATGTGGAGTCTGTGGGGGGCACCGCGGTGGGAGATGTGAATTTTGGAATCAACAACATATGTACATAAAACAGTATTTAAAATGACAATTCTGGAGGAGATTCCAAAGGAGATTCCAAAGGAGATTCCAAAGAGAGACCCAGGATCTGGGTCTACAGACATGCTAACCCTTAGGGGATGGGAAGAGAAAAGAAAAAGTAAACTTTCGGATAAAAAAGTGAAGCCCAGAAAAGGTAAGTGATTTGGCCAAGAACCACATCACAATTTTCATCAAGGCTAGAACTTGAAGTTGGAGCTTTTTATTCTTTTTTGGGTCATTTTATGATAGAAGTGAAGGGACATATATTTCACTTTTCAAGTATGTGTTGATTTTGAAGTCAATTATTCCATATATTGACCTGTTTCCATATTGTTATTAATTTCATGATTGCTCACGTTGTCACAGACAAGAAAACTCATTGTGTCACAGAGAAAGCACTTCTTGTCTAGAGGCTTTGCTCACAAAGGGATCGATTACTGAGTGGGGAAATATGGGAACATTGTGAAGCTATCGTTGCCTGAGACAGAGCCTTCAGATAGGGAGGAATGATTTCTTAATGATGATTCAGTGAAAGGAGAACATGAAGTCTGTCGAACGTCTCAGGAAATCATAGCAACATCTCCACGGTACCCCAAACTTAAGACTGATCTAGAAAACCATCATGTGCTCTCCCTCTGGTCTTCTCTCGTGGAAAAAACAACACTATTAGTGCTTATGTAAGGAATTCAAAGTAGGTTTTGTTCACAAGTAGAAACTCATTATTTATAATTTAAACTTTAAGGGCAAGAGGGTCTCAGAAAAATACAATGTCGGCTCTCTGCTCCTCCCCATTCAACAGACAACTACATCTTCTGGTGCAATCCCAGTCATGTCCCCAAGACATGAGGGTGAAGGTGGGAGTAAATGGGTTTGGCCATCTTGGGTGCTTGGTCACCAGGGCTGCTTTTAGCTCTGGCAAAGTGGATATTGTCACCATCAACGACTCATTCATTGACCTCAACTACATGGTCTACATGTTTCAGTAGGTTCTACCCACAGCAAATTCAATGCACAGTCAAGGCTGAAAATGGGAAACTTGTGGCCAATGGAAAGCCCATCTCCATCTTCCATTTGATGGGGTGAGGCTGGTGCTGAGTGGAGTCCACTGGGGTCTTCACCACCATGGAGAAATCTGGGGCTCACTTGAAGGGTGGGGCCAAGAGGGTCATCATCTCTGTCCCTCCTGTTGGTGTCCCCATGTTTGTGATGGGCATGAACCATGGGAAGTATGGTTTGGGGTAGCTGTGGCGTGACGGCCGAAGGGTCTGCCCAGAACATCATCCCCACTTCTACTGGCACTAAGGCTGTAGGCAATGTCATCCCTGAGCTGAATGGGAAGCTCACTGGCATAGACTTCCATGTCCCCACCCCCAAAGTGTCAGTCGTGGATCTGACCTGTCACCTAGAGGAAGCTGCCAGATTCGATGACATCAAGAAGGGGGTGAAGCAGGCATTGGAAAACCCCTTCAAGGCCATCCTGGGCTACATTAAGAACTGGGTTGTCTCCTGTGACTTCAACAGGGACACCCACTCTTCCACCTTCAATGCTGGGGCTGACATTGCTCTCAATGACCACTTCATTGGGCTCATTTCCTGGTATGACAATGAATTTGGCTACAGCAACTGGGTGGTGGACCTTATGGTCCGCACGGCCCCCAAGGAGTAAGAGCCCCCTGGACCACCAGCCCCAATGAGAGCAAGAGGAAGGGAGAGGCCCTCGGCTGCTGGGGAGTCCTTGCCCCTACTCCTCCCCCAACACAACCTCCACCATTTGCATCCCAGGTCCCCCAAAGAAAGGGAGGGGCTTGGGGAGTCCTACTTTGTCATGTATCAATGAAATATACTGTATCCAGTGAAAAAAAGGAAAAAAAAAGGAGAACAACACAATGTCAGGTGTGCTAGCATGGAGACACTCAGCATCTCCGTTTCCTTATTAACTTAAATTTTCAAGTTGTGTTATCTCTTGGATTACATTTTTTAGAGAAAGAAGCTTATGGTTTGAACTTACAGTTCTGTTCGGATTTGTAGCCATAATGGCAAAAGACAGAAGACTGGCCACAATGACCTTTATGTGGGCCCTTTTTTCCTGGGAATGGGAAGCTAATGGATGTAGAGAAGAAGACTACAAGGAAATGACAACCTTCCTTATTCCAATAAAATCATTGAAAACATTAATTACTCAGAAATTATGAACTTGAACATTAGCTATGATATTGTAGTTGGTAAGAACATTGATTATTAGCGTGAACAAGTTAGAAAAACAAACGAAGTTACTTGGTGTTTTAGCAGATGTTTTTCTGCAAATGGAAGTAAACTTCCAAAAAGTGGAACTAAGCTCAAGGATACAGTGTCTGACAGAACAAATCAATCAAATTTATTGGAAGAAACCACCCCATTTGGCATTTACATAACACCTTTCTTCTGACAATTTGAAATCAGTTGGCTAGTGATATTAGATCTCATCCTCAGTGAAGTTAAAATATTAATTGATAAAAAGGGGGAAAGAGCCTGATCCCATCTGCACAGACTTCAGCCCCGCAGCAGCGAGGATGGAACAGTGTAGGGATGTTGGCACCCCGCATATATAGACAACTGGCTGTCCTCTGAATAGGATATTGAACCCTGTGAGCCCCAGTTTCTTCATCTGCCATACTGTTCTTGCAAGTACTATTGCTGTCAGATTTAAAATGGAAATGTATGCAAATGCATATATACCTCACACAAGGGTCTGACCCGCTGAAGGGGATCCAGTTATTTTAAAATCATAAATGTGGCCACATTTTACACTCGTTTGTCAGCTATGCCTCCTGAATGCTCAGGATAACTGCCCACCCAGAAGACCAGCCCCTGCCCTTCTGGCCATTCCTCAATGCTCAGGTCATGCTTCTTCACGATGAGTCAAGTCATCTGAGAACGAACACGGGTCTGTGCTTCCTTGAGTGGCCAAGACAAGGAAAGCAAAATGTGTTTGTATGGTAGGATTGGGGAGTCAGGCTCTCACTTCATAGTCTAGAAATAGACTGCAAAGGGCCATAAATATATGGATCATTGTGGATTCGCAGCAGACCACTAACGGCATTAGGAGTACAATGCGGCCACTTCTTTTAGTAGAAGGCTGTGAAGGGTAAGAAGCACACACCATTACTTGATGATTCAGACAAAATTGGAACGTGAGAGAGACAAGCCCGCTTCTGACCAAAGTGTGTCTTCTCTATTGCAATCACCATCAGCGCGCGTGGGCACAGGCGCCCCTCCCAACGCTCCCTCCCAAGGTAGAAGTTCTGGGGCCTCCCGATGGGCCAAGGAAAGGTCTTTCCCTGCGGGTGCCTGTCTGGAGAGCTGGAGAGTAACGAAATAGGAAATACACACAACCATTTCAAGGTACGTTATCCTTCTAGCTTCCTGATCCCAGAACATTGTGGATTCTCCTCTTACACACTGGGATTAGCCAGGGTTCTCCAGAATATATGTATTTCTTTCTCATAAAGAATCTATGTGTGATTATGGAGGCTGAGAAGTTCTAAGTTCTGAAGTGAACAAACCAGAGACACAGGAGAGCCATTGGTGCCAGTTCCAGTCCAAGCCTGAGTCCAAAGGCAGTTGAACAGCAATGGCCCAAGCTGGAAGACAGTCAGACAGAGTGAAATTTCCTCCTCCCTAACCTTTTGGTTCCACTAAGACCTCCAGTGGATTGGACGAAGCCAACTCACATTAGGGAGGGCAATCTTCTCTGCTCAGCCGACTGATGCAAACGTTAATCTCATCCATACACCCTCAAAGACACACCCAGAATCATGTGTGACCAAATGTCTGGGCATCCAGTCAAGCTGACACATAAAATTAACCACCACAATGCCCCCCTCCTGGCTGGGACATGTTAGACCAAATTTATTACTTGGAGTTTAGTATTGGAAAGTTGCTTACATTTGATATGGTCATGGATTCTTTACCCCTAGGGGATCCAAGAAAGAGATTCAGGGGGTCAACACTTGTGTGTGTGTGTGTGTGTGTGTGTGTGTGCGCGCGCGCGCGTGTGGTGGATATGAGAATTCCAGGGGGAAGCCTTCATATGATCTCGTATGACACCAGTTGGGTTCACAGCCTTCATTTAACTCTCAGTGGGGTTCTTGACACCCAGCATGTTAATCACAATGTGGTCTGATGCCACAGGGTATACATCGGAGTCCCGAGGGGGGCAGAGGTGTGTCCAGATGCATGGACTTTTTCAACAGGAAAGCTTGGAAGACAGCTGTCACATTTTTTTAATCTGATGTTCATGGCTCTAACCTTCTGTGCTCCTTCTAGACAGAGAATTTGATATTTAATGATTTAGTGGTTATTAAGTCATATGTGCTGATTCACTAATATAATTCACTCTAAGGAACGGATCCCAACACTCCACTACTTGGGATTTGTGACCTTTGGGGGACAGGTACTTCATTGCCTTTGAGGACTTGTGTGACAAGAGATGTCATTGTTCTCAGAGTCTGTTTGAGGTCAAGTAATTTTAAATCATGAGGAGTTGTATTTTCTAAGCTTTACTCATGAAATTCTGTCATACTATTTCCTAAGCCTCCATATGGATTTGTCTCTCACTTCGGCTCAAAGCTTGGCCATGGTGTGTAACAAAAATATGGCTCCCATCACAGAACCATAGATCCTGTGAAACAAAAATCTGATAAATAGTGGGAAATAAAGGAAAGACTCTAAAAGCATATTTTGTATTTTCCTTAGCGTTCTGAGGAGATTATTGATTTTTTATTTCAGTGTCTCCTGTTTAACCATTCTCCTCATTTTATGCTCAAGTATTTCTAAATAACAAGAGGAAAACGGTTTGATATCAGTAACTCAAATTCCTTTTAATTTAAAAAATACAATCTTTTAAATGTCACATTTGTCTCACATTCTAATTTTCATTACCATATTCCCTGAAGCATGGATCTTAATAACTAAGAGAGCCTTTGATGGTCATTATCATAAATATGAGGCTGCTCATAAGCACATCGGGGCGGTCTTTTTGCGGACCACACAACCCTACAGAGCCTTTTCAGATTGCATTTAGTTATTCGTGGAGCCACCCAGTGAGAGCAATCGCTCGCATGAATATTAGTTGAATGCATGCTTTGAGAAATATATTTTTCTTGCTTTATTTGGTGTTAACGTGAAATTCTATCAAACGTCAGGGCCCGTTCGTCCGTTCATGCGATGGGCACAATTCCTGAGAATACCAGCAGGTGGCAGCAGAGAACATCGCAAAAGCGGAGAAGTGTCTAAAAAAATCTAGGCACCAACAGAAGGTTCTCTCTTTACTGTGACTGAGTCCTCCTTCCCGGGCTCCCAACTAACCTCAGATGTGAAAGTAGCACGTGTCCTTCTGCTGATGGTGAATTAGCTTCTCAGTGTGGAGATTACATATCCTATTACGACCAATAATCATACAAATAGCTAAAACGTACTGAGGACTAAGTCATTCTCACTGTCCTGAGCGCTCACTATGTACCATCTATCTGATACGGCTAAGAACCTTCTGTTGGTGTTATTATCATGCCCACTTTACAGACGACAAAAAGGAGGCAGGGGCTTTGCCCAAGCTACTGAGTGGAGCAGGTAGGATTTTAAACCAGGCTGTCTGCCTCCAGTTTTTTAACCACAATATTATGTTGCTTAACGGTGGGATATGTAATAATTGATTAAAATTAAATGTGCTAATTAAAACTATGAGTTTTCAGAAGAGAAACTTGAATATTAAAGATAAGTGTTAATTGATGGTAAAAACGCTACGTCGTTAAGGAGTTATCCAGTAAGGAATAAAGAAATGAATGAATAAAACTAGAAGTCATTCCAGCAGGAGATAAAGTGGGATTTCACGGAGTCCCGGAGTGAAGGGGTGTGCGGCCCGATGGAGAGCAAAGGTGCAGGCCGTGGATGGGCAGGAGAAACAAGGGAAACTGGTTTGGGCGCATAGAACCTCCCACGCCCATGTGGGGCCGTGGGGACTGGATCTGAAGCCTTTGGAGGGAATCAATCTTCACCATGTCCTTGTGCTTCGCCAGTGCCGTCTAATTGCAAGATGGTTTATGTATCCCAGCTCGATCTGGGCTGTCACAAGATTGCATAACCCCACAGGAGGGGCGTCGGACAGAGCTTGGGGAATATTTCTACCCTTTCTTCCTTGTGTGGCCATTGGGAAGAGGAAGCAGATTTGCGGATGACCTTTGGTTGAATCATTTACTGACACATCCGCTCATGTCTTCTCTCCCTAAAATCTTACCCTCGCCCTGGAAGCCTGGCTCATCTCTGAATACATCCCTCGCTTTTGTCCTGTGTATTTGTTTATCCCGTTTTCTAGAACCTGGAGGGGCCCTTCCCTCCCGGGACCCCTTTCAGTGATGGTTCTTGGATGGATGTCGGTACCGACCAAGGAGAGGCAGAATGATGGGGAGGAGCAATGGGGGGCAGGGGGAGGTCAGAGGGGCTGGCGTAAAGAGCAGCCCGTGTTTTAAAAGCAAGGCGACAAAAGCCTTCTCTTGGCATTGTCGGCTCTCTGGTGGAGCAGTGACTTCCCCAGCCACACTGTAAATTCTTTGAGGGGTGAGGTCACGTTTTATTTAACTTTGAGTCCCGCCCAACCTTATCTGCCGCACTCCGTGCCCAGGAGGCACCGGTGACGGGTGTAGAGGGGGTGCGCCCGGTCCCGCTCACGGGGCACCTGGTCTACCCTGCCGGAATAGGGGCACCGCTTCCCCAAGTTTCTTGGAGCCCACGAGCCGCCGGGGGGCTGGCCAAGCTGAAATCAGGCAGAAAGGCTTTCTCGAATTTGGAGGAGAGAATAAACCGCTACAAACTATGACCGTGAAGAGAATAGGCAGGTGGTATAAGTCACAGTTGACAGAGTAAAGAACACGCTCAGGGAGGCTCTGCAGGCCCCTGTCAAAACCGGGAGCTACACTCTTTCACTCACAGATTGCACGAAAAATTAAAGCACCGCAGGAGTGCGAGCTCTGTCCATATGCAAGGAAGCCTCTGACGGGGCTGGAGCAGGAGGTCGAGGTGGGGCTCGAGCCTCTTGGAGGAGGGCTGGGGGACTCTGAGCCCATCGGAGCCAGGAGCCCCGCCCGTCGGGGGGCGGGGATACCAACGGGCAGTCCAGTCCAGACCTCTCACCAATGGCGCGACCATCCCTTTGGGAGCCACTGCGTTAAAGCTTTGGGTCAGGTTTAGACTTCTTGTGAATATTTCTTGCACGCCACCCTCTGAAATAATCTCTCTCTCTCTCTCTTTTTTCCCCTACTCATGACAGGTCTTTGAGGGCAGGTACTGTTTTTCTAATAGTACTTGCATATTCTGAGACGAATTTATCTGTCCTTCAAAACTGAATACAAATGCAATTATGAGTGAAAGTAAAGCACACTAAGTAAAATGAAGACAACAGAGGCCATCAGTGACATCACCTAAGAGAGCCCATGACTGTGTGTGTTACAGGACGGACCGTATAGTGTCATGTTCTTGACAGTCTTTTTGCACTGAAAAATATTTTGTGCTGACAATACCTGGACCTACTGGTATATATAAAACAATATTAAGAGTAGGATAATAAAAGGGACGCCTGGGTGGCTCAGTTGGTTAAGCATCTGCCTTTCGCTCAGGTCATGATCCCAGGGTCCTGGGATGGAGCCCCACATCCGGCTCCCTGCTCAGTGGGAAGTCTGTTTCTCCCTCTCCCTCTGCTCCCCTTCCTTACCCCCCCCCACTTGTGCTCTCTCCTGCTCACGCGCTCTCTTTCTCTCTCTCAAATAAATAAATAGAATCTTTTAAAAAAAGAGTAGGATAATAAAAACTTACCTATGGACTCTGAAGTATTGTTGTCAAAAACCTGAACACAATCAAACCTCTCTGTATAACCCATTTAACAGTATACACGGGAATTAGAGGAACAAGTTAAATGACAAGAATGCAACTGGCAAAATTGAGGATATGGGAAATTCTATATGGAATAAAAATAACTACTTCTTAAATTATAAACAAAAATGACATACTAGAGAGGGGATTGTTATAGATCAAAAGAAACATCAATAAAATGCAACATTTGGATCAAACCTTTGGATCCTCATTTGCATCCAAATTCAGGAAACTTTTTTTTTTTTTTTTGGACATTTGAGAAGACGTGATTGACCATTGGCTTGACATTGGATTATGTTAAGGAACTATTGTGATTTTCGTGATAATAGACTTGTGTTAAAGCAACATCATACCTGCTGGTAGTACATATTGAGGTATTAACAACAAAATGATACAGTTAGTTGGTTTTGCTTTAAATATAACAGCAGATACTTGTGTTTCCAGCTACAATGGACCTGATTCCAGTAAACCACACCTTCTGTATCCTCCAAAATTAGAAAAGTAACATGTAAAATAACCCTTGTCCCCCACCTCCCCACCCTCCCAAAAAATCTGTTCAGAGACATCAGAAAGCAGCCAAAGCTGCCAAAATTTGAGGGTCTAAGATCACTGGGAGAAGAGACAATCACTGAGTCAAGCCTGACCTTCCATGCTGCATTCCCCATGAGGCGTTTGCTGATATTTAAAATAAGCTGGACAAGGGACTGAGAAACCAAGGAGAAAGCTGAGCAGACCGTGGAGACCGTGCTGAGCTTTTAGGGCTCTCACAGCATCAGGGCCCTAGAACTGAAAGTCAGCCTACCAAAGCAGCTAGGATTTGGAGGACCAATTCTTCAGGCTGAGGTGTAAGCAGGGTGTTTGTAAGTTTCACCAGCCTGGACGAATGAACTTGGGTTTGGCGCCTCCCTAGGAGGAGACACTCTCTTAGACATCCCAGACTCTTCGTTGGAATGTTGGAAGGACTGTTTTCTAAGAAAAGCATAAACCTGGAATCAGCTATGTCTTTTAGAGTCTGAGACCCCTAACTCCCCTCAGAGTCGGGAGCCTTACTCTCGTAGCCGCAGGCTGGAGAGGAAACAACGGCATCCCCAGGTGGGAGACAGAGGTGCCTGTGCTGCAGAAATCAATCCCCCGTCGGATTAGGAGGTTCTGTCTCTATCACAACTGCTTTCAAAAGCTAAGTGCTCACACACATACTCTGCAATTCATTGTTAATATCCAACATTAAATCGTTAATTATTGGGAATGTCAAAAAGCAGAGAAAAGAAAAAACAAACAGTAGAAGCAGAACAGTGGAAACAAGTGCTCCAGATGCTGGATATGCCAGACACAGTCGTTACAATATGATGTAACCTACAGAAAAGTACATGAGAGACATAAGAAATGAAAGAGGTCTCGTGTGAAATTGAAGTCAGAGGAAGAGAAGAAGAGAAAGAATAGGGCAGAGGCAGCATTTGAATGGATAAAGTAGAAGAAGTAAATTTGAAGAGACAATGTAAGATAAACCTTAAAAACTCATGAAAGAGAGTGTACCACAGATTGAATAAACCACAGATTGAAGCAGGAGAAATGCAAGGAGCACCATGCCAGGCACATCATAGCAAAACTGTTGAAGCGAAGTAAAAAGTCAAAGAGAAAACTCTTAAAGGTAGCAGAGGAAGAAGATGCATTCCCTTCATACAGATAATAAAAAGTCCAGTTGATCTCTCAACATAAAAAATAGCATTTAGAAGATAATTGGGTAATATCTTTGAAGTGCAGAAAGAAAATAATTGCTATTAAGAGTTCTTTACTCAGTGAAATTATCTTTCAAAAAATGAAGGCGGAATAAAGGTATTTGCAGAAAAATTAACATTGGGGTAATTTGTTGCCTATATAACTAAACAAAAAGAAACGGGGAGGCAAGTTCTTTAGGTACAAGGACAATGATCACACATATAAAGAAATTATTCCGTACAGAAGACTATGTGTTAAGGAAAAAGTGAAAAACAACAGATTGAGTAAATATGTGAGTAAATCTAAAGAATATTGATTGTACAAAACAATAGTAGTAAACATCCATGGAATTTAAAATATGCATAAGATTAAAATGCAGGTGACAATTACATAAATGACAAGAAAAGGGGAATACGTGGAATGAAAATGTTCTAAGGTCTAGGAATTGCTAAAAGTAGGCATTTTTATTCAACTGTCATAAGTTAAGGGTGTAGGTTATACTTTCTAGAATGATCACTAAGAAAAGGCAATAGAAGGTAGAACTGACGAAATAAAGGAAGGGAAATATGGTACAAACATCTAATTATTCATAACGCCCTCCCCCCCATAAAAGACAGAGAACATAGAACAGGAGAGAGAAATATAAAACAAACAGTGACACAGTACATTTAAACCCCAAATCAATTACGAATTGAAGACTTAATATTGTGAAGATGGCAATATGCCCTAAATTGACATACAGATTCAATCTAATTCCTATGAAACCCCCGTCCCAACAAAATCCCTTTTTATTTTTTGCAGAAATTGACAGGTTGATCCTAAAATTCTTATGAAAAAGAAAGAGATTTAGAAGAGCGAAAACAAGTTACATTCTTTGTTTTTCAAAAATAGTTTAGAATATTTATTATATGTCCTATACCTTTCTTGTTAAATATATTCCTAAGATTTTTCATAAGTGTGTCAATATCATCAATAATATTTTTTCCTACTGTGTCCATTTCTGGGTGCCTATTAATAAAGTATATAGAAGTGATTGATTTTTTTGCTGTATTGTACATAGCCACCTGCTCAAGTTATTAATTCTAGTTGTTTCATACCAGAGTCTTGGATTTTGTAGCTAAATAATAATGTTATCAGTGAAAAGATATAGTTTAGTTGATTAATAGAACCCACCATATCAATGGGCTAAGGAAGAAAGAGCCTCTCTGATCCTATCAATTGAGGCAGGGAAAAAAAAAAAGGATTTGAAAAATTCCCAAACTGATTCGTGATAAAAAAAAAAAAACTCTCAGCAGATTAGGAATAAAGGGAACTTCCTCAACTTGACAAAAAACATCAACCAAAAATCCACAGCGAAAATCATACCAAATGTAGAATAGTGAGATCTCACTGCACACCTATTAGAATTGCTACCACCCCAAATCCTGACACCACCAGAGCTGAGGACCTTCTTTCTGGTTTAAATAGCTGCTTTCTGTTCGTGTACTTTCCTCAGTGTGTGTGCAAGGAGATGAGAATGCTCTGTGTTTGTCTTCTTATAATGGCGCTACTCCCATCATTATAATGGTGCTAATCCCATCATGAGGACCCTGATGGCCTCATCTAAAACCCAATTACCTTCTGAAGGCCCCAGCTCCACATACCATTAAGTTAGGGATGAAGGCTTCGACAAAGAGATTTTAAGGGTACACAAAGATTCAGTCCATAACAGTTATTTTGCAAAATTATAAGTAGCTGAGAATTACTGCTGCATAAATTGCAGTTGGAGAGGAAAGTACATGGAGATGAAAAACTGGGCAATCTTGCATCTTGAAAGGTCTTACAGAGTAACTCAGAGTTTATTATGTAGGTTATGGGAAGCTATGGAAGACTTTCCACTGAAAAGCAGCATGGTGAGAGCAATGTAATACGGTTCATTCAGGTAGCAGTATCGGAGGGGATGAATGATAAGGAATAGCATCAAGGAGGCCTTTGTGAAACCTATGATGAAAGCCTGAACCGAGGCAACGTCTAACCACTGAGGAAGGAGGGGACGGAACAGCTGTGAGATGGACAAAGCAAAATCCACCAGACTTGGAGAAGACTAGACACAGGAGAGAAAAGAAATGAGAGCCTGACAGTGACGGCAGCACTACATACCTGATCTGGAAAGAGAAGTAAAATTCGCTCATATGGGCAGTAGTGAAGCTGACTGAGGAACACACATTTGGATTTGTTAAGTAGGCGCTGAAATACCTGTCCATTTGGACTTGGAAGACAGAACTTTTAAGGACAGTAGAGAGTGTCAAATCCCAGAGAAAAGTCAGAAAACATAAGGACAAAGCACTAACCATTCAGTCTAGCAAATGCTACGCTGTGTAAGACCGCGGGATCCGCAAAGCCCTTGTGAAAGTCAGCATTGCTTTGAAATGCAGTGTAACACGGCCATGGAAAAAATGCAATATATTTATCCAGAAGTGTATTATCTAGGGGATAATTTACTGAAGAGTAAATTGCTCTCCACTCAGAAAGGGTAATTACCAGGTAACACGGTGATGGGAGCTTGGACTCACTAGTACGGGGTGCCTCAAGTCAACGATTTCAGTGGTTGGATGTAGTTCAGTTTATTTATTTTTTACTTTTTGGATGTGGTTCAGTTGAACTTCAAGCTACCCTCATTCCAAAATAGATAAAACCAGTGTGCCTCCTAAAGGTCACGAGTAATATCCATGCGAATCTCCAAAATAGTAAAAAATTAATTTACTTTTCATCTAGTCTACTTTGTTATCTACCTCTGGGGAAAAAAATCGTAAAATTGAAGTTAATTTAACTATTTTCTTGTTGAACTTTCCTAGCCCTTCTTATTAAAACTCCAAATGACTATCTTTGATCATTCTCAAAAAATGCTTTTCAAATGCCAATTCCCTTACTGGCTCAGTGTGCATTAACAAACAGTGACCGATGGGACCTCTGAGCAATTTAATAGCAAGGTACAAAGCAATTTAAGATGCCAGAACACCCTACAGGAATGCAATTATTTCCTATGAGGATTTCATCGTTCTCGAACTGGAATGAAGTCTCTACAAGTAGGATTGCCCTTTTTACTCGGGAAAATATGAGTTTCTTTGCTCATAATATTCTATGTACTTATATTCTATTAGAGGGAAAAATTGTTTTGGCTGATCTGAAAATACTTCTGCTAAAAAATTGCAGGTGACTCATATAGGAAAATAATGTTCATCCGTATTTATTTATTTTGAGAGATTTTTAGGGCACAGGAAACTAAAGTGCTGATAACTTTAGTTTAATTTACACGTACTCTACTTTGGTTTGACTTTGAGCATCTACGTTCCTTCGGCGAGGTATGGTGGGCCAACTAGATGGGAAGGAGTTTTTGCAGTCCTCTCCCCAAGATCTTGGGTTGTTTGTCGGCAAAGTTAGTGATCATTTTCTTTCTTTCTTTCTTCCTTTCCTTCTTTCTTTCTTCTTTTCCTTCTTTCTTTCTTTCTTCCTTTCCTCGTTCTTTCTTCCTTCCTTCCTTCTTTCTTTCTTTCTCTCCCTTCCTTCCTTCCTTCCTTTCTCTCTTTCTCTCTCCCTCTCTTTCTCTTTCTTTCTTTCCTTCTTCCTTTCCTCTTTCTTTCCTTTTTCTTTCTTTCTTTCTTTCCTTTCTTTCTTTTCCTTCCTTCCTTCCTTCCTTCCTTCCTTCCTTCCTTTCTTTCTTTCTTTCTTTCTTTCTTTCTTTCTTTCTTTCTTTCTTTCTTTCTTTTCCTTCCTTCCTTCCTTCCTTCCTTCCTTCCTTCCTTCCTTCCTTCCACTTAAATTCAATTAGCTGGGGCAACTGGGTGGCTCAGTAGGTTAAACGTCTGCCTTCAGCTCAGGTCATGATCCCAGGGTCCTGGGATCCAGTCCCACGGTGGGCTCCCTGCTCAGCGAGGGGTCCGCTTCTCCCTCTCCCTCTGTCTCCTCCCCCTGCTCATGCTCTATCTCTGTCATTCTGTCTCTCTCTCAAACAAATAAATAAAATCTTAAAAAAAATAAATTCAATCGGCCAACATATAGTACATCATTAGTTTCAGATACAGAGTTCAGTAATTCACCAGTAGTGATTATTTTCTATAGAGCTCATTACAATATGTAAGTGCATATCCGAGTGTGTCTAATACCAACAGTACCATTTGGATTGCGATGTCTGCATTTATCTATAAGTGAATGTGTTGCTTCAGTATAACACAGCGAGCCTTACCCCAACCTGGGCTTCAATGCGGGCCATGCTGCTTGCTAGCTAAGTGACCCTGGACGGTTAGCCAGCCTCTCCGTGCCTATGACCTCAGAGTCCATGTTCCTGCCGCATGGCCGTGGTGCATCACTTAGAACAGTTCCCACCAAATTATAAGGGCCCCAAATATTTAGTATTCTCTTTCATTCTTCCTTCTCTTTCTTTTTTCCTCTTCATATTGTCTTCACAATTATTATTTTTCAACATCAGCTTTAGTAATGTTTAAAATACACTTAGAAAAAACACTGCAGGCTTAAGCTATGTGGAAATATCCATGAGATGTTTCCATTTTATTTTGAAGGAAATCTTACTTTGGAAGGTGTCGAAGTTGCAGACTTTGGTTTTGCCACCATTCCTCCTGCATAGTGTTTATTTCCTGGAAGGAGAGAGCCCAGGGTTTCCGTATCCTCATTACCTTTGCTGAGCAGTGATACTAGTATTTTGTTCCTGATTTACTTATGAGATTTTCCTTGTGACCTCCAACTTCCTTTCTGGCTCGAATTTACTTATTAAGTGTCAATAAAATAAGAGGCTAAAAGTCTGTTTGGTGAGATGCAAAGTTGTGGATTCTGCTTGATAGATACCAAGCATTTACTGAGTCTGCTCCGAGCACCTCGTACGGGGCTAACCGGTAAGAACAAAACTTTGAATGAAACGGTTTCTGTCTTCAAGAAGTTTCTAGCTAAAGTGGCCAGTGGTTTGAAACAAGCGCAATTTACCACATGGTAAATCCTTTGACACGAGATGTGTAAAGAACTGTGGGTAAAGATAGACAGTTCTTCGAGGTTGAGAGGATGTGAGCTCAGGCGGGCATGAACACACCACACACACGTTGCCTTTGGGGGTTGTCAAAGCACAAACCGCACCAGACAAAGGTAGACAGACAGGTAGCCTTTATTCAAGGTCGTTGCAATGGGGGAGAGAGGTTGGACAAGAGGGGAGCCTTCAGGATAGAGGAGGGGAGAACATGGCCGCC
Organism: Potos flavus; assembly: GCA_028534135.1. Classification (NCBI taxonomy): domain Eukaryota; kingdom Metazoa; phylum Chordata; class Mammalia; order Carnivora; family Procyonidae; genus Potos; species Potos flavus. The sequence continues at coordinate 3,122,837 of CM052883.1, forward strand.
GGTGGTTGCTAAAAGGCAGTCCCCAAAGTAAAAGTAAACCCATGTCCTTGTGACAAGAGGCAGTTTTGCAAAACACTTGCCAAAGTTAGGCTCTTACCCTCCAACAGAACCTGGGAGATGAGGGTGTTATCTCCTGGATGTTTACACATCAAAGCGATGACTCTGGGTCCTTGAGAAAGACAGTCCTGGGTCCTAAAACTTTCAAGAGGTCTTTTAAAAGATTAGCAGACATCACAAAGAGGAAGAAAAAGAATTTGCAAGTTTTCCAAAGTAAGTGCTCTAAGCAAAAGAGTGGGAAGAAGCCTGACTCAAGTTTCCTCTTGCTGAGGGCACATTCGGGCCGTTCAGGGCTGCCTCTGTCTCCTGAGCACGCGGCCAGAAGGCGTGCCCGGTGACTGGTGGTCAGGAGGTGGCCCGAGGCCAGATCATGGACAGTGGCCGAAGTCCTGGGGGGGGCTTCAGGCTTCATTCTGTAATCACGGAGCGATTTTAAGCACGAGAATGAAATGATCAAACTTCCAAATTAAGAAAGTATAACAATTTGCATATGAGTACAAAAGAAGAATTAAAGAGGGTAAGACAGGTCACAGGAAGAATAAAAATGTGAAAGGGATTCTCTTGCTTAGGGCTCCAAACTGTGATGTGGGTGTTTATTGTTCCCACTTTCACATGACAAATTCAAGGCTCCAAGTGTTTAAGTAACTTTTCCAAATGTCATGTATTTAGTGAATGTGAGTAATTTCACACCCATCTGTCTCCCGACAGGCTTCCCACTTGGCAGTGGGGCTACCGAACCAGTGACCATTACACGGAGCATGTCGTGGGCTTGCTTTGGGAGGTACAAGGTCACGTGTGAATGGTGGTAATTCGGGACTTATGGCACTGGCGTGATTCTGGAGAACTGCAAACTGAATCACTATCCCCATCAGGCAGATTGAGATGGATGTCAACTCTTCCTAGAAAGTACTCCTAGGATCTTGGCCACTGTCAGCTTCATTTGGGTTCCTAGATTGAATGAGATAATGCTCAAAACACAGCTTCGCAAATTGCGAAATCCTAAGAGATGAAGGGTATTACTTCACGTTAGAAGAATATAAATCATTTATAAATCAGTTTCCATCGTAAGGGCACTAGGGTGGATTACATTCGCAGAGGCCCCACTGTGAATTACTTATAAAGTGAAGGATTACTTCCGGTGGTATGATTGTGGATTTTCATATTTTGGTGGGCTGTCTGTGGATGACTCAAAAAATCCCTGAAATCCAAAACATTATCTTGAGAAAATATCCACTGAAATATGTATCACAATGTTCTGTATTGCAAGTTATGGAAAACCCAATTCAAGCTGTTCTAAACACACGGTGAGTTAACTGGGTTTGCCACTAGAAATCTAGCCCTGGGAGAGCCTTTACATAGGAACTCAAGCTATATGCCCAGACCGCGTCTCATCCTGAGTGTGCCCTCCGCCTCTCTCAATGCTGGGCTCACGCTCCCCCTGCAGGCTGCACAACTGGCCACCATACTCCCTCCCAACCCTCCACCTGCTGCAGCAAAATGACTCCAACACCTCAGCCGTCCATTCTCACATCACACAGTCCAAAAGGAGAGAGAGAGAGTCTCTCCTAGTGTCTTCTGCGGAAAGAAGAGAAAACGTCCCTTTCCCAGAAGACCTTCGTGAGTATCCCCTCATATCTTAGGGTTTTCTGTTGGCTACTGGATTTTCCCTGGACCAGCCACTGTGACCAGAGAATAAGTAGGCTTCTTGATTTATTTGAGTCAGTTGGCCCCTCTCTAACTGCGGCCTCTCCCCTGCGGCCAAGGTTGGCGCAGTCCAGCCCTAACCACGGTGGTCCCCAAAGGCTGGGTAACTATGGTAAGAAGCAGAAGATGGATTTTCCCTGCAAATCTGGTAAACCATCTTTGTGGGTGAACTTAAATTCAGCCCGTTTCACCAAATGGATCCGTTTTCTTTGAGATTTCCTTTTTAATTACTTTGAAGTTCATTGGATCCTCCCCCAGTCGGTTTATTAAAGACTGTTATAGTTCCTTCAAATGATCTATGGTTTATTTAATAGCTTAGTGTTTTGTTTAATTGATGCTGGAATGTGTCTGGAATTTGTTTTGGTATAATGTGAAGTGAGGATTCAAGACCTTTTTTTTTTTTTTTTGGCCAAATTGTTCTAAGTTCTTATTACCCTTTATTGAAAAGTTCTTCCCTGTGCATTGTGCTGTCTCATTTAATGTATATCTTCTTAAGTATCTGTTCCATTCTGTTTATTTATTGACCATTCTCTTGCTGTAACTCAAATTTTATTTATTTTAACTGTTAGTCAATTCTTTTTACCTTGTTTTTCTTTTAAATTTAAATGCAAGATATTTACATGGTGATTTTTTTTCCATCAAGGGCATATAAAACAAAAACCCCTTTCTGTACCCCCATTTCATTCCGCAGAGATAATAATTTATTATATTTCCTTCTAGATACAGTCAATGCATCTACTCGTACATGTATGTAAAAGTCTGCAAAAAAGACTTTGCACTGCATACTGCTCTAAACCACAACCTTTACAACTAACAACATGGAAATGATTTCCATATTAGCAAGTAAAAACTATTCTTTATAGTAGCCACAGAGAATGTGCATTTATGGGTATACTATAGATTAAGTAACTGGCATTCTCTTAATCGATCCTTAGCTTATTCATTGTTCATGCTTTGAATATATTTCCATTTGTGAACAAGTAAATTAATAAGATAAATCCTATAGGTGGGTAGCTGGGTCAGAGGACAAACAAAGGTATAAATTTTGAAGAGCTAAGTTGCCCTGTTTGCACTGTTCCAGCAAGAGGGGATGCTAGGGCTGTGTCTTAAACTCTCTTTGAGGTTGAAGGTCAAGCACTTCAAACTTTACCAATACGAGGGTAAAGATAGTATCTTACCTTTTCAAGTTTGTATCTGTGTAATTCTATTTTACAGTAACATGAGATTTCATGTTTCCTATGTGTATAAACAATTTGTCTTCCCTGCATTATCCCTTGTATTTTTGCATTTTTATTTTAAAAAATGGGATGTTAGTCTTTTCCTACAAATTTAGAATAATTCTTTATACATTTTAAGTATTGTCCTTTGGTCTGGCCTATGTCTTAAAAATAAATGTTTCCTTAATGCATGCTTCCCTTTCAACTTACGTTATGGGGGGAGGGGTGTTGCACTTTCATAGTTTACGAACGTTTACATGTTCAAGTTTTTCAGTATTTTTCTTTATGACTTCTGGTATTTGTTTCTGTTTTCCTGAGCTTCTCCAACTTTATCAAGCTCTAGGTTATTGTGGCATTATAATGTTTTAATATCTTGCTCTCTGTTTGCTTTTCCGAATTCTCATAGTTGTAAGTTCTGTTTTCCCTACATACTTTCGAATCGGAATCCTTAGCTCCCCCAGAAGTCCAGTTGGTATTTTTGTGGGGAATTGTCAAAAGCATAAATCTGCAAAAGAGAGAGAGAAAGAGTGAGAAGACAGAGAGGGTAAAATTTTGGCAACATTTTGGAAGCGGGAGAGCAGATGGACAATAGCAACTAAGGTTGCATGAACAGGAAACATTAATCCTAAACTACAAATGGGCAAAGCCAGGAGGCGACCCAGCTCACACAGCTGATCCTCCAGAGGCTGGGATTGGAACACAAATAACCTCAAAATGGAAGATCAAAGGCTGCTCTGGGAGAATTGCTTCTTACCTACTTCGATACCATATGTCCTTCTCCTGCCACACAAAACATACTCACAGAAGAGGGTAAAACAGAGATTTGCTTGATGGGTCAAAGCAGGAACAGCTGAGGATCAGAATGAGCTAATATATTTTAAAACACCCGGATAAGGATCTTCCCACACACATTTTCCCCTGACTTTTTCAAGAAAGTCATAGCCCTATCATAGTGATTGTTGCGGACGATGCAGGTCTGTGGGACCTGAAGCTCACAAAATTTGGAGACCCTTTCTATAGACTGAACGTTGCATTAGTCAGAATTCATGCCATGGCCATACTACCCACTGTGAGGGTATTTGAAGGCGGAGCCTCCGGGAGGCAATTGGGATTAGATTAGGAAAGTGAGACTCGCAGGATGGAATTAATACCCTTAATCAACAAAAAGAGGAGAGACCCCTGAGCTCTCTCTCTCTCTGCTTCCCGGGAGAGCACAGTGAGAAGGCCGCTGACGCCACAGGCAAGAGGGTCCTCCCCAGGAGCCACATCTGCCTGCCCCTTGATCCCGGACTTCCTAGCCTCCAGAACTTCAAGAAACAAATGCCTGGTTTTTAAGCCACTAATCCATGGTGTTTTGCTATGATAGCCTAAACTCACCAAGACAACTGTCTTCCAAAAAAAAAAAAAAATTCAAGGGTATAAACTTCAAAAATCAGAGGACCACGTGGACACACGGCTCAGGCCCCTGCAGGGCCTGGACGGGCCGCACACGGGGAGCCTTGTGCCTCGTTGGTCCCGTTGGCCCCTCCCACTGCACCACGTGGGGCTGCTGGGGTGGAGCCTCTTGCATCCTTCCTCCCCCCTTCCTCCTCCTCCCTCTCCCCCTCGCCTTGGCTTCTCCAGGTCTACTCCATGATTTGACTGCACTCACTGATTTAAGCCCAGTCGAATTTAACTTAGGTTTCGGCCAAATAGGCCAGACATTTGACTAACCAAATTTTGTTATTTGTCCTTTTTTGTTCCTGTATCTTCAGAAAAATTCAAATACCATTCTGACCGGCCGCTTCCCTACGGCATTCAGGATGGCCTCTGTGATAGTTACTTTTCACTTCCTAACGAACTCTGGGTGCTGAGGGGAACTTTCTCACATAAAATTACATGAATGTCTTCTGAATAAAAGGACATTTGGGAAAATAGATGTGAGGAAAGATTATTTTAATATAAACCAAAATAACCACCATCCTTTCTTGGGTATCAATCAGTTCTTCTGAAAAATATTAGTTCAGAATTATCTTTCAATAACCAATATGCTTTCTGCACTATTATACATTTTGCTCTGCAAAAATTGTCAGGATGACATTTTGAATACCGTTTAGTTCTTTCTGACCTCATCTTAAAGAAGTTTGCAACCCTCCAATCTAATTACCTATCAATATCTTTGAATAGACTGATAAATTACCGAGGTAAAGGAAATTTATGCCTCGTTCATTTATTTAAAAAATGCATGCCCCTCTCATTGTAATGGGAGATTTGTGTATACATATGGGATATATGCATTATATGTATACTCTCGGTGTGAACAGACACATATCGTCCTATAAGACATGTGTGCAGAACCCTCCATGATTTTCTGCTCCCCAGGCCATTCCTGATTCCTCGACTTAAATGCCTTGTTTCTTCTCCTCTCTCTCTTGTTGAACTTTCATTTCCACTCTCTCTCTACTTATCCAATTTTTCCTGTTTCGGGATCATGTCTGAAGTATTGAGTTAGTTGGGGTCAGGAGCTTCATTCCAGGTGCAGCAGAAGGGGAGCTCCCGCTGAGTAGGTGGGGGGAAGGGTGCGGTGTGGCCGGGCCGGCCTGGGTGCTGGAGGCGCATGCGCAGAGCGCCCCCTCCCCGCTCCCCCCAACCCCCCGGGAAGGGCACAGAGTTGACCTGTCCGTGTATAATGTGTCTTTACATTATGTATTGTATTACACAATGTATAATCTCATCTCAATTTTTCTACAGCCCTGCATATCTTTATTATTAGATCCATTTAACAGATGAGGAAGGCGAGGCACAGAGCATATGAATATGCATGCCAAGATCGGCATAGCGGTGGAGTACGTACTCGGTGCGGGTCTTCTGGTTCCCAGCTGTGTCCTCTTCCATGCTCCAGGTCATCCCAGCCATTCTACCTGAACAGAGAAACGTCATCAGTTACTCGGGAGCCAAGGGGGGCTCCGTTCCGATGAGCATCGCACTTCAGTGATGGACCTCTGAAAAGGGGTGGGGTCGCATCATGTGAAAACTGGTCAGCAAGGCATCACTGGGGACTACTTTGGGGGGGTCCTTGCTTTACTATAACATTACGGTGATATTAAACCAGCAAGAAGGCATCTAAAGTAATATATAAATACTACTGTATTTTAACTTTCTTCAGCTCACTGTTCATACATGAATTGCTTATTTATATATTAATGTTTCGATGAGTTTAACGTTTTCCACATATATGCCTAGTCCTATATATATTCCTGTATCTTCTACAAAGGGTTCTATCCTAGCCAGGATAATTTGGCTGTTTTAACGCTAATTCTCTTTGACCACATGGGGACCTGACTGCAAAGCTATTAATGAAGTCGTATAAAGGAATTCCTCGGGAAGACGGATGGAGAACACCCAGCTCTGGGCCACTCACAGAGAAATCTCGAGAGATAATGATAGCGTCTTTCTCTGAATTAGCAGTTTAGCCGGTATGCTGGGCACTACTCCTTTCTCTTGATGGTGGTAAAATTTCCAAGTAACCTACCATAATATGTGCAAGGGTCAAACCTGGAGGCATCTTGCTGAGGAATCGTCTATTTTTGAGAATATTTGCTCTCTCGAGCTAGAAATTACAAATGCATTTTGCAATTATGCAATTTCTAATTACATAACGAACTTACACAGGCCACTGTCCAAGATGCTCTGTATTATATAGAGGTTCCCGATTCTACTGAAAGCGTGGAGTAAAATGCAAGATTATTTCTGAGAACCAAGGTATGAACAAATCTTTACCCAAAACGACACATATTTTGGGGCCTTGCAATTCAACAAATACTTTTGTTGATAGAATATCTAAATGAGGAGGGATTTTAATACAATTAAATGCCTAACAATATATTTTTCCTTTGAGCAATAAGCATTTTCCTCGAAAAACTTATGTGAGACCTAATTTCAAGTGTGCGTTAGAGTGTGGGGTCTGCCAAGTCGCAGCTTTTGGGGAAATAAAATGAATAGAAATTATAGAATGAGAGATACCAATAGTGAAGACAATCCTATGCCTGGTTAATAATTTAATTGTCACTGTACTCTTTTTTTTTTTAAGATTTTATTTATTTATTTATTTATTTATTTATTTATTTGAGAGAGAGAATGCGCAGGATGGGTGAGGAGCAGAGGCAGAGGGAGAGGGAGAAGCAGATTATACCCTGAGCACGGAGCCCAGTGTGGGGCTCGATCTCATGACCCTGAGATCATGACCTGACCCGAAACTAAGAGTCGGACACTCAAGTGACCGAGCTACCCAGGCACTCCATCACTGTACTCTTGATAAAAATATATATTCTCATAGTAGATTCTCTGCAAGTGAACTTTGAGTTCTAAAAAGTTACATTTCATTCATTTACAAGAAAGCAGATCGTATCCTGTCATGTGAAATACAGATAAGACGAGAATAACGTACTCTCACCTAGGTCACCTGCCCTAGTGACTTAGTTAAAACCCACTCTGAACAGCTGTTATTTTTATGATCTTATCATTTCAACCAGGATCATCAATATTTTAGATATTTCTTTTTTAAGAGGCATTTTTCCTTGACTTCTTGACTCTCTCTGTTAAATATATTTTAAGTGTCTTTCCTAAACTCAGATCTCTTTCCCCCAAGTACAGATGCATTTTACTTGATTTATAGATGCTCTGTAGCTTAGCCTTGTTTCTTCTCCCTAGAACTGTATAATTTTAGAGCTTTTAGAGCTTCATGTTTGTTATTTATATCCAATAAGCACCCAAGAAGAAACGTCAAATAAACAGAAAATTGAATTTCATATAGTTAATATGTTAAGTCCTAAAGTGACATAGCATTAAAAATAGGAAGGCATAATAGACAGATGTGAATGATCACACTTTTCCTGAAATATTAATAGGCCTTTAATCTTGTCATTATCAAGAGCTTTGTGTCCTTCCTAGGGTGAATTAAGCCTCGTTCTTTATCCCAGGATTTGACTAAAACTTTAATTATTCATATAATTCAGCCCTTTTATAACATAGCTCATTATTCAAGCCGGTTCTACTAATCTATATGGAGCACCTATTTTCTGCTGAAAATGTGCAAGGTGCTTTTGGGACACAAATTAGAGCAAAAGACAAACGTCACAATCTTTGAGCTTTTTGATGTGTCTAGAGAGATAGCAGTTCAAAGATTACCCCATAAAACATTATAATCACATATTGCAAAAATAGGAAATGACATGTAGAGCTTATAACTTAATGGAGGAGACAGATTCACAGATAGTTCTAATATTGTATGGTGGTTTTTTTTTCCAGTTGGTGAGCTGCCTTAAGTGATGAGGAATGGCACTCGACTAGGGTTCAGGAAGACATGACCCACCCAGCAATGCTATATCTGCTTCTTAAGAGAGTTTCTGGAAGCAATGCAAGTTTGGGAGACTTTGGGGGAACAAGGTCACATGAGCACGATAGATGTAGCGTGCGTTTCAATGCAGAACCCTAAGTGTTTGATGTAGGAGCGAGCTAAAATGGTCGCAGATGAAGCTGGAAAGTGGAGGGTGACCTTATCGGTATTCATTGAATTTTACTAGGCTTTGTTGTGGTGACAAGTTACAAATATTGACCATGTAACCAACTACAAGTTGATTTTTTGATCAGGTCGTCTGCTAGATATTGAGACAAATCCCCAGCATTGTTACAGAATGCAAAACATCACACCGACGTTCCAGTACAAAGGACAGACACCAGAATATAGGATCTGGAGAGAAAAACAGAGTTTCTAACCGAGTCCCATCCTTGTGAGAGAGCACCTGTCCAGGTCACACAGCCTACCCTGGACCGAAAGAGCGGCCAGTTCCTGAGCCTATCACGAGGGGTCGCAGTGGGAAGGCTTATAAAGCCGTAAGTCGCCCCTCTCCTTACTCTCACCTTACTCCTCCCCCCACCACCCCTCCCCCCCAGGGGGGAAGGCGGGTAGAATTCCTTAGGGAATGGGGGTGGTTTTTAAGTTGCTTTAACTTGAATTTCAAAGGGCATCTGGGTTACTATTCACAAAATGCCAGACTTGAAGGATGATCTCCATCAAAGTTAGTTTCCCCTCCTCTCCCGCCCTAACCAGGGCTGAAGAAAAGAAAACGGGTTAGCTGGCAAGCTAAAAATGACAGTAATTTCAAGGCACAAGCAAGCTGTGCATTTGATAACCTAGGTTTTAGGGAAGGACATAGTCATTTAGTGCATTACAAGTCAACGTGAAGTGACTTTTTTTTGTTTTTACAGAGAACTGCAACAATTTTTATTCTTCAAATTTATTAAGCAATCCATCATATCTCTACTACGAACATCAACTGCTGCCGTACTTTATGACTAGGGCTCATATTTTAGTGTCTTGTTTCCGGTCCTGGCTATAACTTCTCGAATCCAAGAGCCTTGTGTTACATCCGTGTCTTTGCCGTGGTGTAAAGATTCTCATCATGTTCCATACGTCTTTAGGGAGGGTGGTGAGGAGGGGTCAATAAGAGTCTCGTTTTGTCCTATTTCTCCTTTGAAGTGCTATGGTGGTTATCCTGTTCATCTCAGACCTAGTTTGCGAATATTTTAAACAAGAACTTGTCCTTGAAATTATGAATATCTGGGACACATGTGGACTTTGCTTCCGGTCTGAGCTGGAAGGGAGCGGGGCACAGCGCAGCTGTGTTTCAACAGCATTATGTGTTAGAAAGATAATTCGGGGGAAAAGTGAGAAGGGACATTTTAATCTAATCACGAATGCCCTTAATCAGAGCCCTGCCTTCGGCAGGAGGTTAGCACTAGGGAGATGGAAGAGAATGGCGAATACGGACTCCACCTCATTAGAGAAGAAAAGCAAAGGAAATGATGTCACTGGCAAACCGTGGGATGCAGGATAAGAAAGCTCCGGAATGCGACGCTGGAGGGAATCCTGAGGAAAAGGGCGCACAGGCGAGGCCCCCCAGCAGGACAAGAGCTCACCGAGCGAAGAATGTGCCTTGATTTCCGCTGCCTCCCAAATGTACTGATTAATTCAGTAGGCTTCCAGTGTCATGAAATGGAGCTCAGAGACACTTCGAGAACATTGAACTAGGGAGAATTAAGGGATTAATAATAATGTTAAATATATTACGATTTTTTTTCCCCCACATGCATGCACTGAATTATTTCTAGCCATTGCTTGTTTTTTAGCTCGGGAATATAATGAACATTGAATTTCTAAATGTTTTAGGAATATCATGAGGGTGAAGAGACTTAGACTCATGAGTTTCCCTAAACACACAGTGAGCTTTCTTATTTCTGCTTTCATGCAGGTTTGCCTTCTGCCTGCCTCGTCTCTGAATCCCAGTTCAAAGGCCACCTGTCATCTGGATCACTCTTTGATCCCCTTTGATCCCGCAGAGAAGGTGAGTAGTATGGGTCTACATGTATCTATTATAGTCGTTACAATGTAACCCTACAGTGAATAACTTACGTTCCTTTTCCTGTAAGGCCCGCTAGGCAAGGGATGATGTCTTGTAGTTGTTTTGACTTCCCAGGGGTGGGTGAGGCTCATAAACAGAGTAAGGACTTAAGAAACATAAGGAGAGAAAGTCCAGGTCTTGAGCAGAAAGAGGCTTTGAAATCAGAGTCACAATAGAAGGGTTTTCTTTCATTGATTCTCAGTGGACTGCTGTTTGGATTCCTACCTTGAAACTCAGCCTCCTCTGCCCAAGTCTGAAGGGAAGGTACCCTAAGCTGGGCTCAGAAACTTAGGTCTCATGGGAGAGGTTCGTGGATAGAGAGACTTTGGTGTGACAGCAGCTATAAAAGGAATGGGTTTAGGCACCAAGAAAATCCACGCTTTCTTTGAATCTGTTCCCTCCCCGTTTGTTTCCTCAGATGACCCGCTCTGGCTTCTCCATCCTCCCACAGAAGGACCGTCTCGATGGTCATGATCACGCCCAAGGCAGAATGTCGTAAAATAGATGTCGGTTCAATTACGAATAAAGAATAAGAACCACAAATGAAACACAAACAGCAAATAAAACCAAACACCTGGTAAAACAAAGAAACAAATTTCAAATAATAATTGATAACACATCAGTACAAGAATTGGCACAGCCTTGCAGGTATTTACGTAATATAATTTTCCTATGCTCTCCCCAACAAAAGCTGGATACTTCTATTATTTGCCCAGGTAACCACCTTTGGCTTCCTTTGCATGAACAAGAAGATCGAATGTTTGTATGATCTCTTCAGGCTTGAGTGAGATTTTGCCAAAACCAACAATGAGCTCTGGTCATGATTAGCTTCCCTTCATCTCAAGAGTTTCTAGGGCTGTCGGAAAATTACTTTTTGAATCCAGGTTATATCTCACATAGAACATTGGAAATGTTCAATACCTATCATGTGGAGGGGGCTAAATGACTCCACACATCTGGAAACTTCCTCAGATCGTACATTCAAAATTAGTCATTTTTACCATAGGTCAATTCTACTTCAACAAAACCACTAAAGTCTAATGACCAAGTTGGGTACATGATAACTTGGGATTCTCATAGTTCATCATTGCAACTTCCTTATGTTTTGGGATTACGTTCTGAAGAAATTCTGAGACCTCAAGTGTTTCTCACTCTATCACAGGCACTATTATGGGTGACAACGGGGCTAAAATAAAACCAGTTTATAGAGTAAGCAGTTGAAGATCGGGAGGTGTGGAAGAAATGTAGGGAGTAGGAATTGGCATAGTCCCTGCCTCGGTTTCTCGAGTAAGAATTGGCAGCATTATTAGTGCATTGCCCTGTGAGGTTACCGACTCCCAAAGCTTTGCTTTTTGTATTGATTAATCCATTGTGTGTGTGTGTGTGTGTGTGTGTGTGTGTGTTTTCACACATGTGTGCACACTCAAGCATTATGTAGTAGAAAAAACATCGGAACTAGAGTCCCAGTTCCATCCCTTACTGGCTGTGTGGCCTTGAGGGGATCATTTATATTTCTGAGCCTTTTCTGAAAGGCGGCATAATGGAATTAAAAACAAAATCCTAACACCAATATTGTGAGAGGTTCCAACGATAGTGTTACGTTTACCAACAAAGTAATAATGCAGTGAACCAAGCCCTTGGGAGCTCATGGCCTTGAGGGGAAGCGCGCATGTGTTCAGCCTCCCGCCCCCATTAGAGCAGGTGCGAGTTATGCCATGTGCTGACATTGACACTGTTTCTGTCTTCTTGTTCTCACAGCGAGTGACACATTTTAATAATCTGCTTAATGACTTCAGGTGTCGATCTCTATGAAGCTATACCTCTGTCACTCTCATTCTCTTAAAATAGACAGCGCTAGAAAAGCTTATTAAAGAATGTGCCAGTTTTGAACTCACGTTAACAGAATCACCAAGAGAAAACTCTCTATTTCTCAGAGGCAAATACTTCAGTTTGTGGAATAAATCCGAAGACAGAATAAGTATAATCACGTCTTTCTATTTCTCAATCTATTGTCACAATACATTTTGCTGTTTTGCCCCATCCTCCTTCCATTTTAAGTGGGCCTTCAGGTAATTTGCTGAAATTACTGTTTCTCATCCTTGCCCTTCTTCTTCTTTTTTTAAGATTTTATTTATGTATCTGTCAGAGAGAGAGAGAGAGAGAGCACAAGCAGGGGGAGCAGCAGAGGCAGAACGAGAAGCAGGCTCCCTGTTGAGTAGAGAGCCCTGAGTGGGGCTCGATCCCAGGACCCCGGGATCATGACCTGAGCTGAAGGCAGACGCTTCATGGACTGAGCCCCCCAGGTTCCCCTATCCTTGCCCTTCTTGCTCAACAAAGATTTCCCTTCCTCGCATGACTTTCTGGTGGATGAAAGCTTCCTCAGCCCATAACTCCTGGATCATCCTTCATTAACTCTCCTCTGTTGTGAGTAATCATAATAAATCTGCTTGGCTCTTTATTCTTATACTTAGTCGTACTTCATTTATGGCCCTCATTGTTTGTGTCTTATGTTTACTTGTAAACATTGCCTCCTGATCTGTAGGTACAATTATTACAACTCACTTGTTGCTAGGCACTCTCTGTGGATTACTCAGTGAGTTCACTACATGATTCCTTGAGGCAGATACCATTGTTACCTTGCTTCTGTAATTAAGGAAATTGAAGGAAATAGATGCTAAGTGTTTGGCCATTGTCTCACAGCTAGTAAATGAAGAAAAGAAGATTAGGAGGATCAAACTGATATCCCCTTTAACATGTATATTTGTTTAAATATTTGTGCCTTTAGATAGACTTTATTTTTTTATTTTTTTATTTAATTTTATTTTTTCAGTGTTCCAAGATTCATTGTTTATGTACCACACCCAGTGCTCCATGCAATACGTGCCCTCCTCAATACCCACCACCAGGCTCACTCAACCCCCCTCCAAAACCCTGTTTGTTTCTCAGAGTACACAGTCTCTCATGCTTCATCTCCCCCTCCGATTTCCCCCAATTCACTTTTCCTTTCCT
>CM052883.1:3136762-3219376 GCA_028534135.1 Potos flavus
TCTTCTTTATCCATTCATCTGTTGAAGGGCATCTCGGCTCTTTCCACAGTTTGGCGATTGTGGCCATTGCTACTATGAACATTGGGGTACATATGGTCCTTCTTTTCACTACATCTGTATCTTTGGGGTAAATACCCAGTAGTGCAATGGCAGGGTCATAAGATAGCTCTATTTTTAATTTCTTAAGGCATCTCCACACTGTTTTCCAAAGTGGCTGCACCAACTTGCATTCCCACCAACAGTGGAAGAGGGTTCCCCTTTCTCCACAGCCTCTCCAACACTTGTTGTTTACTGTCTTGGTAATTTTGGCCATTCTAACTGGTGTGAGGTGGTATCTCAATGTGGTTTTGATTTGAATCTCCCTGATGGCTAATGATGATGAACATTTTTTCACATGTTTGTTAGCCATTTGTATGTCTTCTTTGGCGAAGTGTCTGTTCGTGTCTTCTGCCCATTTTTTGATGTGATTATCTGTTTTTTGAGTGTTGAGTTTGAGGAGTTCTTTATAGATCTTGGATATCAGCCCTTTGTCTGTAGTGTCATTTGTGAGTATCTTTTCCCATTCCGTGGGTTGCCTCTTTGTTTTGTTGACTGTTTCCTTTGCTGTGCAGAAGCTTTTTATCTTGATGAAGTCCCAAAAGTTCATTTTCGCTTTTGTTTCCTTTGCCTTTGGAGACATGTCTTGAAAGAAGTCGCTGTGGCTGATGTCAAAGAGGTTACTGCCTATGTTCACCTCTAGCATTTTGATAGATTCCTGCCTCACGTTGAGGTATTTTATCCATTTCGAGTTTACCTTTGTGTATGGTGTGAGAGAACGGTCAAGTTTCATTCTTCTATATATAGCTGTCCAATTTTCCCAGCACCATTTATTGAAGAGACTATCTTTTTTCCACTGGATATTTTTTCCTGCTTCATCAAAGATTATTTGACCATAGAGTTGCGGGTCCATATCTGGGCTCTCTACTCTGTTCCACTGGTCTATGTGTCTGTTTTTGTGCCAGTACCATGCTGTCTTGGTGATCACCGCTTTGTAGTAAAGCTTGAAATCAAGCAACATGATACCCCCAGCTTTGTTTTTCTTCTTCAACATTTCCTTAGCAATTTGAGGTCTTTTCTGGTTCCATACAAATTTTAGGATTGTTTGTTCCAGCACTTTGAAAAATGACTTTAATCGCTCAGAAGGCAAAAGATGTTTCTTCCTTATGTCTCAGGTGCTTAGCACATGACTTCACCCATAATAAATTCTTGATAAGTATTTGTTGAGTGACTGAATGGGAATACTTATTTGCAAATTATGACAACCAAACTTTATTACTTTTAATAAGTGGAAAATAAATATTACAGCAAATCAACAATGGATGATTAAGTTAACAGGAAAGGAAATTAGAGATTTTCAAAAGAAGTGCAATGAAAAGTAAAGGTAAACCATGTTCAATCGCATCAGAACTGAAAAGTGAAACATCAGTTTTCAATTTTTACTTACGTATTGGAAGACAGATGGTGCTAGAAACCATCTTCTCTCAAATGCCTGACTTTGTAGACCAACCAAGTGGTTAAGAACACAGAATCTTAAGCCACGTTGACCGGCTCTAAGTCCCAGCTCTGTGGCTTGGTTGTAACGTCTCTGGGCCTCAGCGTTCTCATCTATAAAATGGGGTGGTGATTCTGCTTTCTTCAGAGGGTGAGTGTGAGGATTCGGAGAGTTGACATTTATAATTTTCATAAAATTAACAGGAACAAATGTGTTACGTAAATGCTTGTCCAACAGCAATTCGTGTGTCTTCAGGAGAGGCCAGACCAAATCCCGTATTTGCTGACTGCCAAGCCTGTTCTAGGGGCACCACGTGTCATGTTCCCAGCTGAGGCAAGTACCATCAGCCTTTTTGTACAGATGCTGAAACTGCTGAAACCACAGAGCAAGAAGCCAAGAATCCATCAGGGCCCATGTTGAGTCGAGAAACTAACGTGACTCTTAACCCCACCTGTTAACATGACCCCCTCCCTCAACTGGCTGTAAGCCTCTTGAAATTAACCTGGACATTTATTTTTGATCGGCACACTACGTATCATATGGTACTTCACAAACTGTAATTACTAATAATCATTGTAGGAACATATATAGATCGAGAACCTGAAATAAATTTCTGTCCTTAAGAAACTCACAATGGATTTGGATAAATGAGATACTTCAGGACGAAGCTAAAGATATAAATAAATTTGACATAAATCCCAATTGAATTAGAATTAAGAAGTACTTTCAGGAGTTCAGAGATAATCCCTTGTATGCTTACTTAATACTTGATAGTTTTCTTTAAAGGTAACTTCTTTAAATCTCTATTTTCTTCTTTCCATCTCTGAGATAATGCAATCTGCTGAATGGACTTCCTTTCGTTATGGTTTTCTAGGACGGTATTTATTGGTTTATAATAATTTCAATGTTTCTCACTCTGCATAGGTAAACACAGTATTGATCATATGGCCTTAAACATCCATTTTTTTGGTACTCCTTCAGAAAATATTAATGATATTAGACTCCAGCAGGCTGCATGACATGAGGTGTGAGACAGAACTCCCTTTTGTCTTCTAAGCATTGGAAGCCATGCTTAATACGAGGCAATCGGTTATCAATGAGCAGAGGACACAGTAGGAGGCAGATGAGATCCTGGTGATAGAGAACAAAGTCAATAGCTCTCAGTTTGAACACCTGTACAGAAGGAGAGCAAACGCACAGGGAAAAACAGTGACCGCTGCAACAGGTCATGTCTCCTTGAATAGGAACATAGGGAGCACATCTGTGACATGCAAACATGGGGCTGGGAGGGGACCCAAGACGGTGCAACTTGCCCAGGGCATTCTGCCTGATGACCTGGAGGGTAAGGAGCTTATTCGTTGTACAAGGATGTCAGATGCAACCCGAACTCAGGCTTTGAGAACCAAAGGGACATTATAGATCCTCATTCCTTAGAAGAAAACTACTGGGGACCCCAAGAGGCAAACAAATGCTCTCAAAGTAGTGCTGTTAGGTAATGCCGGATTCAGAGCGGAGACAGAAAACAGGGTCTCGATGATTAAAATCATGTCTTTATTCTAGACTCTGCACTGGCCCTTGAAAACATTATGCCAAGTATAAGCGTTTTTGATTATTTTCCTTCTCCATTTATCAGCCATCTACCTGGGCTGCTGCCCCACCACCCAGCACAATTACTCCTCCCCTCACCTCCCCATTTCCTCTTCCTGTGCTGCCATTAGCCAAAAATGGCAGTACTTAATTAAAGATGGGCATACTGGCTCAGAGGTAGTGCTGGAAATGTACTGGGAGGTTTTGGAGACTGAGTCCTCCCCCATATGCCAGGAATGGGGCTCTGACCGGAAATGGCCTGGTGCGGGCAGTGACTTTAGACACATGAAGCCAACATGTCGCTTGAGGCCGGTGGAAAGCAGGAGATCCACCCAACGTCCTGGCTGAGGGGAGGTTTCCCACCAGGCGCAGCCCCTGTTACCTGGTGGCTCCCCTGCTCCGTATAAAATGCAAGAGGACAGGAATATGTCAAGGAAGGACTTTCAACGAAATGAAATCGTGACTTGCTGGCTTGGAAGCCTCCCAGCTCTCCAGATGCCAAACAAGGCTAAAATTTAAAAATGGCTTCTGAGCAAACATCCAATCCAGAGCCCTGTCAGGAAAGCCTGGTGCAAAGACGAGGGTGAGAAAGTCGCTGTGAAATGCTTCTTGAAAGCTTGGAAGGATCAGCCTCTGTCGCTCCCAGGGCCCTCTGAGGCGATGAGGGTGCGCCCCGCGGTCCTCTACACCACACAGTGGCCTTCTTGCCACAAGAAGGCCAGTCCGCAGAAGGCTGAGAGCTTAATTTTTATGCGGTCTGGGTGAAGTGTCGCAAAATTCAGTGACTTGGTTCCTAGCAAGGGTGTTAGTCAAGTTGTCAAATTGTGCAGACTTCTCCACAGAGCTGGAATGTGTTTCTCTCTCTCAGAGAGGCTCTAAGCAGAGACAAGACAGAGCTCGAAAGAAAGGAGCCCCAGCTCTTCTCATTCTGTAAGCAGTGTCCCCTCTTTTCCCTCTCCTCCTCCAGCGGCCTCTGGGGAATGCAGCGAGGTTGCCCCCCTTCAAAAGCCAGCACTTCGTGTTTGTTCTGTCTTGTGGTGAGGTCTCCTGCCGTCCTGGCCTAGCGTGGACCCCAATCCTCCCAATTCTCCCTGAGGCTTTTTAGTGAGCAGGGGAGCTCTTTCTTTGGGAAAGTTGTACTTTCAGACTCTCTGGAGAATATGGTAGAGAAAGAAAGAAACAAAAGTGATGTGGGCAGTTACAAAAACTCCCGAGTTTCACACACGCTCAAGTCCACAGACAGGCTCCTTCCGGTGCCTGATACCCAGGGGGCCCTAAGCGGAACGTCTTAATGAGGATCTGGGGACATCTACCACTTCTGTGGCCAGGTTCTGGGTTAAAGTGTAAAAAGTCTATTTTTAGCAACGTGTTGGAGTTTTTACAGGCAAATGTTCGTAGTACTTTTACTTTTGAAAAGTTAAAAACAGCCTGTGTATACAACCTAGTTTGAAAGGATATATACACCTAGACTTGGAACAGACTCTTCTCAAGTGTACTATCGAGCATTTAGAAGAATTGCGACCGACTCACAAAGCAGGTATTAACAAACAAATACCAAATAAAGTAACCGCTACCATACAGTCTCTGAACCCAATGCAATTTTATTAGAAATAAATCAAAGAAAAAAAAGAAAGAGAAGATAACCAAAGAAAGCCCTCGTAATTTTATAAATTTGAATATAGTCCTCAGTAATATGGACTTCTATTCCACGGAGCCGAACCGACAGCCAACACTGCTAAGGGCCCCCTCTATCAAAGCAGAGACACGCCAAGTCCCGGATATGGCGTCATCGCCTAGTGGCAGGTTGACTCCATGGGCCCAGTTCCATCATAGTGGGGACCCATAGACTTACTTTCAATATGGATTCGACTTCCATGCCTGCTATATCTCTTCTAGAACTACCATTGTAAACTTATGAACTATCTTAGTCTTTCACAGTATTCCATACAATGCTATTTCTGATCAAGTTATCTCTCTTTCCTATTTTTTTTTTTTTTTTTTTGCAAAGTACACAAAGCAATACACTCGTACCATGGCATTCACTCATGTTATGTACCCAGTTATGAGATGCAACTGGCTCATGACAATTCAGGTACAGCATCAACTGGAAGAAAATACCTCCTGAGTGTGGGCTATTGTGCTATGGGGTAGAGTGAATGCACTGAAAGACTAATGAAGAAATAATGCGGTCTCTTCCATAGCCGGAACATTGAATCTGAGAACCAGTGGTAAAAGAAGAAATAGCACCTCTCACTCTTACACCTAAGGCCCATTTGCAAAATTCTTGTTATCCATCACCATGAATTTAGACTCTGCTCTGTCAGAAGTGTAGGGCCTGAGGGCGAGGTGATTCATCACAGGATATAACAACGTTTCCATTGAGACTGCCATTTTGGTTTTTCTCATGTGTTGATCCAATAGCACCACAGTATTCCATGTCAGCCAGGCTTGTTTATCCTGACAAGCTTGGGGAGCTAGTGCTGCTGCTGACAGCGTGAGTTAGGAGGCGTGTGTTAGAATCCGGGATGATCATTTGGGGTACCTCATTCCAATGTCATGTCCGGTGGGAAAAATTCATGCAAGACTTCAGCAAGTCCATGTAAACAAGACCATGAGGGGCTCAGATCCTGTGGAGATGAAGAGTCGCGTCCTCCACTTCAACCCTCCACACAAATGAGAAACTCCCCCAGCTAAGATGCACCCATGAAATGCGTGGAAGGAGAATACATTTTAAACGTCGTCACAATCTCTTGATTAACTGCAGAAACTAAGACCCTAGTAACTACCCCTGTTTTCAGCTTTGTTTTCTTAAGCATGTATTTGTAAAAATGAAACAGTTTCCTTTTCCCTTTTTCACAACATGAATAAAAGGAGTGCCAAAAGGGGTTAGCCACTAAGTCCTTAGGTTATAGGACAGTAAGGTGGGATTACGACCGACCCGGAAGAGGAAAGGATGTTACCCAGAGATGCACACAGTGATTGGTGGACTATGGCCTCCCTCTTAAGGGAGTGGGCGAGTATAAACAAGGATGATTGAGAGTGCAAGCAAGTGTCCATGGAAGAGAAGATACGTTGGAGAGGAACCACAGGACTAGCTCTCAGCATACCTTCTAGTGACTCTTCGCAGGAACTCAAAAGCAGAAGGCTACATTTCCCAGCTTCCTTCACAAATGAATTGAAAATGAATTAAGTCCTTCCAGTTAGACAAACATATGAGATTCGGAAGGTGGAAGTTAGGTAGCAGCTACGTTTCTGGATATTTTAGAAAGCCAAGTCAGGATATATACGTATTTTCTTGCGTGAATAGTCAAGACTCCACTACCCCAGCATTTTAAAATATTTTATCAGTATTAACTAATTTCGTGCCTAAAATAGAGTGGCTTCATTTCCTTAATGGAATCCTTACTGGCAGAATTCTTAATGAAGAAATGTTAGAGGCATTCCCCTTAAAATAAGAAAGGATACAAAAACGGCCATGCTTACTACTTCCATTCACTATGAAGAGTGGAGTAAGGCAAGAAAAAAGAATTGGAAAAGAAGAAACAAAACTCCTAGACCGCTGCCAAGAAAGCATATGGTCAACACCTGCTCTTGACCTTGAGAATGTCTTCTAGGTATGGCCTTTGAGATAGTCCCACTCATGGATCCTGATGTTCATAACATTGTTTGCAGTAACACGGGCTTGATTTTCAAAGTCATGGGTCTCTTGAGAATTCCAGTCTCTTTCCTACCTGTTAATACATTGGACAAGATATTTCCCTAATGAGCATATTTTGTAACAATGTACCCTTTGCACAGGCAGATCATTCTATTTTTGTTTGGGCGTCTCTACTACTGAGGAAAAGGGAAAAGTCTTTCTATTTAGAGAGTATGAATTCTGAAACTTCAAATTATTGGTATTAGTTCCAATTCTATAAGTTCTCCAGATTCACAGATTTAGTCCCTCATCTACATTTAAATAGTGCTATACTAATTTGTGTTTTTCTATTTCAGGTTAAACATAGTCCTGCTTTTCTATAGCAGGACTATCTATTGATCTCCATTTAATATGTCCTAGTGTCTTTTTCCATCTTAACCTTTATGCTAAGAACATAACATGACATTTTTGGTGTGCACTTGACAGCTCAAAAATAGAGCATCGGTTACATAGCTTATTCTAGATAATATATTTTTATTAATTTATTCTTATTCCTGAAGATTAGGGTCAAGCAGCCTATCGTAGTCATTTTGCACTGTTGAGCCTATATTCCTTTTTTATCTATCCTGACATCCCTCTAGCTCGAGGACCTAGCCGAAATAGCCAATACGCATTAGAATCACCACTTCTATCTGGGAGAGGAGAATAAATCTCACTGTCACTGTTTAATTTTGGCATCTCTTGTTCTTAGTGGGGATTTTCCCCTCTGTTCTCCCCTCTCCTATTATCTGTAAGGTATATACCCATCAGCCACCTAATCCTAATACCCCACACTATTATCTCCTAGCCAATAAATGACCTCCCCAGACCCTTGATACACATTCTTTTATCTCACTGGAGATGGACTCCCACTAACTCCTTCGGTTGTGGCTCTAATAACCTGTTTATCTTTTGCCAATCTTTTCCTCCATGTGGGCTAAAGTATAACGTATATTGCAGACCCTGTCAGGACCCTCATTAACACCACCGTGAGGGCTGGAATGAGGAAATTTGCCCCTCTGATTGATACACCTCAACACCTCAGTCAACCAAGTAGGATCGAAAACTGTCCCCAGGCACATCTCCTGTGGTCTGGTGGACATTGCCATCTTTCTTTCCTATCTTGCCTCCCCATGAAAGAATCCTGTTTTCCAATGGCAGAATGAAGGTCTGTGGATAGCTTAGTGCCTCAGAATGAATCACCTTCCTCTTGAGTTCCTCCTATCTTTTCTCTGCACCTAATTACTTCTCCTTCTTATGTACATTCCCATTGATATCTTACTCATTGGAGAACAGCGTGTATGGCTACATCAGCCTCTTCAAATAGATATTTTTCCTTAGTCAGGTCATATATTAGTTTATCTTCCTGATTTCATTACAAGAGTCTTCTACCATTCTTGAGCCCTTCTCCCTTTTAAAGTCTCCTGCTGTTGGAACATACCTACGTTTGCTCTTCGAAGTTCAGAGAGACCCTGAATCTTTTATTTGACTCAGCCAAAATTGCTGGTGATACAAAAATCAATGATACAGCCTGCCTTTGAAGACTCATGCTCAGTTAGATTCGACGGGCAAGGTAAGACAGTGTCTTACAGTATAAATTGGTAAGGACTCCACTAGATGGTCTTAGCACGTGAGGGCACCAGCCAAGGGAAGACCAGGGTTTTGCAAAGCGAGTAGGAGTTTTTGCAAAGGGAGTAGGAATTTGCCTAATACAACTTAATGATGGCGCATTTCTGACAAATGGGGCAGCATACATCAAAGCCTGGTTACACGAGAAAGCGTATGTGTCCAGAGAGCAGGGAAGACGCTGTTAAGGCTGGAAGATGGTGTAGAGTATCAGCAAGGACAGCAGGAGCGAGATTATGAAGAATGTGCATGTTCCCGCTAGGGTAGAAATCTCATCAGGAAATAAGAAAGCTCCACGTAAGAATCTTCAACGAAGAAATGAACAATTCTATGTTCTTGGGGGGAAAAAAGAAACCTCTCTGAGATCTTACAATTAGTTTGGGGGAATTCTAATATTTTACTTTTATAGGACAGGTGGCTTGAAACAACTCCTTCTGGAGAGCACCTCCCCTTTCGGCGGTGGTTATGGAGCAATGCTCACACGTGCTGGGAATCGCCATTTCTAGGGTTAATGTGTCCGGGGTGTTTATTCGCCCCACCTCGACATGAGGATCCCCCCCCAGGTCAGCATTCACATTCCAGTTCAGCCACACGTAGCTGTTTGATGGACAGTAACGGAAATTGCTTATTAAAGTTTATTTGGGATTGTACGAAAGTGTTGGGTCGCCATACTGTGAGCCTAAAACAGTATAACACTGTATGTTAACTAACCGGAATTAAAATAAAAACTTAAAAAAAAACCCTTACTTTGAACCATGGGAGAAACGAGACTGATCATTTTCTTAACATTGCAAGGCGTCTCCAGATTACCCCAGCACATCTTCCTGCGTTCCTTCGATGCTGTGAAGGACATGTTGTCTGAGAGTATGATTTGAACTTGTTCACTATTGTACCACAAAAAGCTGTCGCAGGGCTTGGAAGCTAGTGTTGGCATTCAATGACGTTTAGTACGTGAATGAAAGAAGCAAGCAAAAGTCTCATTGAGCCACAGTGAGAAGGCAAATGAGGAATTGTGAAAGCGATAGAAGATTCTAGCAGGTTCGTGTCAGGCAGGAACGCAGTAGGGCCCTGGATCATCCCCCAAACCTGACCTTGAAATAGCCTCTTCTTCTTCCGGCATGTCCTATCAGAGACAAGGGGGAACAGAATTTCAGGTAGAGAAACTGTCCAAATTTATGAACTAACTGAAGGTACAAACATAAGTTTAAAGATTCCAAAAGGTTTTAGGGAAAGGTGACTTTATTACTTGTGTTTTTCAATTCTTTCTTTCTTGCTTATGCTTGAGTTATGGAATGCATAAATCCGTACCATGACTGGGGCTATAAAATAAAAGAATGACATACGTGTGAGTGAAAGACAGTGCAGGACGGAAGGCTAGGAAGTATTTGCTTGTCACCGGACGGCTCCTCACTTCCTGAGTCCGACCCATCTTTAACACAGTTAACCTTGAGTCTCCTGTTCTTTCATTCACACACTCAGCCTGAATTTAGCACCCGATGTATTACCATAGACTATGCTTAGGCTTGAAGGAGGTTAGTTTTCTTGTTATGTCTGTTTGCCTCTTCAAACTTCCACGGGACCTATCCCCTCGCCTCATCATAACTGCCACGCAGTAACTATTGTATCGATTGCTTTGTCACAGAGCAATAGAAAATGTGCAGGGAATGACGGGGGCAAGAGCCAGTCATTTTTCCATTGGCGACTGAAGCAGTGTGTCAGCCGAAAAGCAGTCTTCACCCGCGTGTCTCAAAGGTGTGAGCAGCTTACATAGGAGTCATAGAGCAGCGACTCCGACAAATGCAGGCGATGATATTTAATCTCTGTTTTACTTGGGAGAAATCAAGATAGAGAGAAGTTACAGCAAAGTACCCCAAGTCGCACTCTTAACTGAGAGCCAAGTCAAGGCAAGGGCCGTATCTTGAGGGTCCAATGTTGTTTCTGCAATAGTTTGTGATGGCTAGTGTTCTGTGGGGTCATAACTTGCAGAACGTGTTTTCCGGGCATACACCTTCATGGAGTAGTCATCAGTCATGCGATTTCAAGCGCTGCGAATTATAGCTGCCATTTATTAGGCACTTTTTGTATACGAGGTACTCATACGATGGGTATCCTGCTTCCTATTTTCTGGATAGAAACAGTGGGGCTTAGGAAGGCTAACAGCCTCACCCCCCGGCCATGCAGCTGTCAATCGTGAAATGAACACCCTAACCCTGATTTCCTCTAACAAACATCACTATGCCCCTAACACATAAGCCATTCTTCCTGAGTCAGACTTAGCCTGAAAAGAAGAGATAGGATAAGCCCATGTCTGCGCTCCTTTCTACTTGAGTAATCAACGATTTGGTTCCCGGTACAATTATGGAAGTGTGTGCGCTCGAAAGCAATCATTAACTCTAAGTCAGAGCTTCTGGGAATTCAGTGTTAAAACTTGCACTTACTTTCCCCCCACAAACTACAGGGCACTGACGTCACAGCTCCCGCCTGTCACACAGACGTTTGTCGCCGTGGCACTGAGAACAGAGGGCGGCTCTAATGGGAATGGCCTGCCAGGTGACCCCCGCTCACTTGTCCATTAACATTCTTACCTGTTTTTAATTGCAAGGACGGCACACCTACAATTTTCCTTTGACACCGTACAAGCATAATGCTGACAAACATTGATCTTTTCCAAAACACCAGAAATGTTGGACTTTAAAAAATAGTCTGCGGCCTTATTATTTTAGAGGGACAGCTAGCTGCCCTTGCAGGGGAGCCGGCACTCTGGTCAGCTCGTTTTCCATGTCCTGGTGTCCCTCCGCCTCCGTGTTCTGCTCTCTTTGAAAATGTTGTGCTCATTAACACCCCATCACACACCGAGGAAACGCAGGACTGAGAGTTTCTTCTGCCTGCTTCAAAGCAGCGGAACAAATAAACAAGGTAAGTAAAACAAGGATCTGAGAGAGTCCCTAATGTTTCCCCATATTTATACCATCTACATGAATTTTGCAAGTCGCTAGCTGAATATTTAGCTTCATTTCCTGCAGGTTCTATTTCCTGTAAGAAAACCAGAGCGCGACAATGGATAACGGGATTATTTAGAACCTCGATAATGTATTCAGCTTCTTCCACTAGTTTCTTGCTTTTACATTTCTCCATAAAAGAAATGCATTCTAGGAATGCACTTACAAAAAGAAACTTAATATTTTTATTAGCAATTATGCTCAGAATCCACATTTCTCAAAAGGTGGCCCCAAATCCCCTTCTAGCCAGGGAAATATTCTTAGGGGCTTTCCTCTTTTCCATGTTTTTACATTAAGGGTTTGGCTTTATGTTTAATTAAACATTTACCATAAGCATATTCTGGATCATCTGAATGAGCCTGCAACTGATTCCCAGTTGTTTGTTTCTGCTACAACAATTACCTTTGTGTTTAACTTCACTCCGGGTAAAGACCACATGTAAACATTTGTGGTACGCTGCAGAAAGGAGGATTTTGCAGCCTTCTGAGAAAATTGGTGGAGGACTTAGGCCATTAACACACCTCTCGCTGGCAGAGGGTGGTTGAGTTCAAAAAGACCTCTGCGATCACAGATATTAACCACCTTCAGACTGTGAGCAGACACATTTGTCCATTTGCAACAGTTTATTTTCAGGGAAGACTTTTCTGCTCCCGATCCTGGCAGTGATTGCCATGTACGCTCGTGAAATGCAGAACTCAGTAATGCAGCTATGCAAACTTCGTATTCAAATAACACACGATTGCTAATTAAAATCATCATTCGGTAAGCTTTTGTGACAGAGTTTCATTGAAGTGAGGAGCTTGATTAGCTCCAGCAGTCAAGTCACAGCTATTAATATTTTATAAAACATACCAATGCAAATAGGCACTTTCTATATTGTATATTTAAGTCAACACGGGACAAAATGTTAAAATAGAAAGAGAGAGGGCCAACTTTTCCTTATTATTAACTACAGATTCTTTATTGTTAAAACCAGCATTTATAGTTTAATTTCAACAAAATAATCTAGGTAAATAAGCATTATTGATTGGAAATAAATTTATTTTTCTAGTTTTATTTTCATGTATTTTATAATTTCTTTGGATTTTATAGGTGTATTGGACTGGTAGGGATAAGGAATTTATATAGGTCTTGCGGATTTAAGTCACTATGCGATGAAAACATGAGGAAATTTTTATTTAAAAAGAGACTGTATGTTATAGAAGTCTGAGAATACAACGTGATATGCTTCACAAATGATAGCTGCCCCGTAGAAAGTCTTCAATAGATTGGAATCCCAGAACTGGAAGAGAGCTTAGTTCACATCTATTCTGCTTCCCCGGTTCAGGCAAAATGTGGACTCAAGTAGTTAGAACTCATGTCCAGCCCATATAGCAGGTTAGTCACTCATTCATTCATGTTTCTGAGCACTTAAGACCTTGGAGCTGAGAATAAAATGTACATACATGGCTAGTAGAGCCCTACCCGGAACCTACATGTTGTATGACCAACTCCCATGTATTTCTAGTTCTCTGTAAGTCTTTCTAAGCCTGCACACCGGCCAGGATGAAGCTTGACGTCTTAGGCAGAGATCCAACAAATCCTAGAGACCTCCTCCGTTCCGGATTCTATTTCCATTAACGCCACAGTTCATTTTGAAGTTAGTTGAGGGGGCTAAAATTTTAATTTTAATTACAGAGAAGGAGAAGCAAGGGAGTGAGTTAAAAAAAAAAATTCTGACCTCAGACTGCCATGCAAAATGAACTGTGGGTCTTTCTTAACCAAAGACAGTGTGGTATTGTCTCGATATGGAAGGACAAGACTTCGTTAGCCTCCATGGGTCTCTCCAACTATGATGACCAATAACAAATTAATGTGGAAAATGTGCGAATCGTTGGAGGTGTCCATGTTATGCCTATGCGCAGTCTCTGGGGAAAGTTACAAGGTGACGTGTTGTGTCATTGGGCATTTGATGCGAGTATCAAACTGCATTTGCCATTGGTCCTCTGAGCTCTGCTCTCCCTGATGTTTGACTTGTATCAACTTGAACCCCTAGGATTTAGGTCCAAAAGGCCTTGAAAATAGTGGGTATGTCCTTTTCCACATTTTGTAGTGACTGATTAACAGAAAGTTCAAAGTCCCTGTGTGTAATAATATGGCATGGTTTTTCTCAAAAAATACTTGCTTTCATCCAAGGGGCACTGAGTCTCTGTGATAGTTGGCTGAGAAGTTACGACTTCTGGCTGGATACACCAAGAAAGGCATTTTGTAGTTGAAACTAATACCCTTCACCAAATATCCTCAACTCTCCTTCCTGCAAGTATGGGGCAGAATGGCTCTTTGTGATCCCTTGAGGGTCTGACCCCGCGGTCCACTATGTCAGGCAAAATTGCAGTTGTTTTCTTGAATTGAAATCTAGAGAAACAACTCTCATGAACTTATTGGAAGGATAGTGAGTAGCTCAAAGAATGAATCCTGGCCACACAGTAGACTCACCTGCAGAACTTGTAAAAAACGCTGATGTTAAAAATATGGAAAAAACTTGGGGCATCAAATTAAGGGCCCCATGGCTGAAATTAGTTGGCAGTAATACAAAGAAGTATTTTCAAGTCTAAACCTGGCAACTAATATCTAGAGTGTGCCAACAATTCCTGGAAATGAACAATAAATCAAAAGCAAAAATATAACCAAAATTTAGTAAAAAAACCAAAATTTAAACTCTGATCTCACCATGAATGGAGGTTACGAAGGGATAATCTCCATATGGAAAAAAAAAAAACCCTAAAGCTAACCAACTTATGAAGAGATACTCAGAATCATTGACAAATATAGAAATGAAACATAAAACAAAAATATCCCCTTTGAAATCTGAAATGAAAAAAATTAACACACTGGCTGTTGCCAAGAGTTAGTGAGGATGCGAACATATATAAAACTTCATGCCTTGCTATTGGGAGTGTGGACTGGGGCAGTCATTTATAATATATACCAAGGGGTATTGTGCTGCCATTAGAAGCAACAGTTAGAGGCAATGAATTTTATATAAATAGAAATGTATAATTGAGGGTATTAGGTGGAGGGCGTGGATAGATAGATGGATAGATAGATAACAGATAGATGACTTTTAAAAGCATTAGCTTAGTGAAGAGAGAAACAATAGAACATTTTAGCTCAATATCATTAAAAGAATTTAAAATACATGCACACCAAACAAAGATACACATTTTTTTTTTCAAGAATGCAGTAAACAGAAGTATCTTATAGGGTAAGAGAAGGTAATTAGAGTATAATATAAAATACATCTCTCTCTCTCACTACCCTTATTTTTGGAGAGCTCCCCAGGTGATTATAATGAGCAGTAAGAACTACTATTGAACAAGACATGAAAGTTAACAAAAGAATAAATAAAAAGTCCCCAGTGGATTTTACCCCTTATAAATGTCCTCACAAATTCTCAGCTTCCCCGTGGGAGAATGTGGTCACTTGAGCACGGGTGATCTGTGTACCCCTAGATTCCTGGAATTCTCCTACCTGCGTATAAAGCAAGAGGGGCCGTTTCCCAAGAAAAGAATTCTGGACAGCCCCAAGCCCCACATGGGCCCCGCAGCCCCCAGTACTAAGTAGAACAGATGTTTGGATGTTTTGATTCTCAAAACATATTTAAGACAAGATCTTTGCTTACAAGGTGATAAAGATTAATTAATGTGTATTGACAATGACTCTCCATACATTCAGGATTCAATTTATTTCACTTAAAGAAATGGTGGAGGAATCTTGGCCTGCTTTCTTACTGTGGTAAGCGCAGGGGACAAAACAAATATATTTTGGATCTTGCCATAGGAAAATCCAGGCTAGATGGATTTCCACCTGTTGTTAGTGCTACATGATGTCTTAGAATGAGATATTTACCAGATGTTTATGAATGATTAGGAAAAACTATCTAAAGTGATGAGTTGTATGAGGTGTTTGGGTAAAATCCCCAACATTTGCCCTGAAAGTTCTTGACAGTGATCTTGAATTTCCAGCACTGGGTGGGACTCTGTTCCCTGTGTTCTTCTCTGGCACCTACTCAGGCAACAATTTAGATCATGACTTTGTGCGGATCTCCATTGTAATCACCGTCCATGTGTAGAAATGTGTAGAAACACATTTAGATCCAGAAGTGATCTTTGGGGTTCTTCTCATCCCTGTTTTCACTTTGATAAAAGGAAGGAAGGAAGGAAGGAAGGAAGGAAGGAAGGAAGGAAGGAAGGAAGGAAGGAAGGAAGGAAGGGGAAAGAAAGAAAGAGAGAGAGAGAAGAAAAAGAAAGAAAGAAAGAAAGAAAGAAAGAAAGAAAGAAAGAAAGAAAGAAAGAAAGAAAGAGAAAAGAAATAAAAGAAAAGAAAAAAGAAAAGAAAAGAAAAGAAAAGAAAAGAAAAAAGAAAAGAAAAGAAAAGAAAAAAGAAACTCAAGTCCAGAGAAATGAAGTCACTATAGCTAGCAGGTGGGAAAGCCAGGGTCTCATTCCAAGCTTTCGCTTGGATATCAGGACAATTTCATGGTTCTTTCCACATTTCTCTTCCCAAGGGGATGATGTGTTCCTCGTATATTCATGGTAGAAGATAGATACATAGTGGTCTAGAACCTTCATGTCTGCATAAATGATACAGAAATGCTCTGTCACTTTATTTTCACAGCTTAGTTGTTTAACATTTGATATACTCATGCTCCAGTGTTTTCAATCATAAGTAACATAGTACTACTGAACCATTAAATACATTTGTCCAGTGTGTGTGTATATGTGTATAAATGTGCTATGTAAACACGTACCTATGCTTTATATGTATGTATGTACATATAGAACCTTCTATATGTTCTCCAAGACACTAGTCTAGACACAGGGAATATCATGATGAAGAAAACATATAATTCATGCCCTCAGGGAGTTATAGTTCAGGGGAGATGATTTCTATCAAAACAAGCAAACAAAGCAGCCCCCAACTCAGACTGTGATGTGGCTTAGGTGTTGAAGTGCTTGTGCTTACACTTGTGTGTGTGTGTGTGTGAGAGAGAGAGAGAGACTGAAGGAGGAAATGTGGAATGGGACATGAGATAAAAAGAAACTATCCATTTCTTTTATATAGGTCTTAGAACCTTGAAGAAAATTGTATTTGTTTGGGTGGATTTAGGTGACTATTTCCACAAGAATACCTTTCAGGTGCCGGAGATCACTGGGCTGGTGGTGCTCACCAACCATGTGGGCGCTGCCTTCTCTCCTTCCCAACATCTTCACTCAAACCCAGAGCGTGATTTACCAACTGATTCTACTCACTTTGCATTTTATGAGCTTTCGCCCTTGCCGTGTTTCATCTGAAAACATTTCTCTAATCTTGTCTAAATGTGTGTGTGCTTTACGTGAAAGCACGGGGACTCTGGGTAGACTGTAGCTTCTGGTTATCGCGTGTTCTTTAGTGCACATTGAAGTCTGCACACAGGACCCTGATTGCTGAGTTGACTTCCTCTCGTGACTTCTCTTCCAGTCATCCTCAAATTTGTGCCCATTCTTCTCAGAACAACACATGCCCAGCAGCCCTTTACAAATTACCCCCCTTCCAAAGCTTCTCCCTTGGACTATGTTCTGAGCATGAGTTTCACTTGTCCAGACGCTGGTGAGCTTTTCCACTAGCAACGGAGGACACGCGTACAGGATGCGGTAATTTCCCGAGAGGTGAACCACCCTGACTTCTTCATGTCTACGGATGCCCTGGCCTTCTCTTGGTCATTGTGGTTTAAGAACTGGAAAGCATTGTAACTCATCTTACATTTTTGCTTCTTTTATCCATTCAGTCCCAGA
Organism: Potos flavus; assembly: GCA_028534135.1. NCBI lineage: Eukaryota > Metazoa > Chordata > Mammalia > Carnivora > Procyonidae > Potos > Potos flavus. The sequence goes on from CM052883.1 coordinate 3,153,995, forward strand.
TGTGTCTGATTCTTTCTTTGCAATCCTTGCTCCTGAGATGGAAGTAAATTGATGGCGTTCTCCTAAAGAGATACCGATAGGTTGAGAGGCATATGGGCGCTGACCACTGGGAAAGGCTTGGGCTGGGATCCCTTGTCCAGGAGAACATTGTGCGTGCTTCGCTTTGGTTCTGATTTGGGGGCCAAGGCTGGAAACTTGACTAGCTTTTATTTGATCATTGAGAAAATAGTTTTGAAATTCCAAGCAGGTGAATGTGTTCAGGGGAATACATGCTGCGAATGAGCTGTTCCTTGGAACCAAGCTCTAGAAACCATTTGAAGTTCATGGGCAGAGGGCAGCTCCTTCCTTCTATTGCTGCTATTCAGCCCCACCAAGGCCAGCAAGCATGCAAGCCAGGCAGACCTTCTCCCAGACGTGAGCGCTGAGCTCTGCTGGGACCCACCAGGCCGCCGCTCTCAGGAGCCTTGTGGGATTGGTGCACATTCAATGTCTACCTACTAAGTGTGCAGAGACGAGAGACGCAGAAGAACCTGCTTCATTATTCTCATCTCCCAGTCCGAAAGCATCCCCTTTATCTGTTCAGCTGCCCCTGGCTCCTTCAGTCTGACGATGCCCTCCTGTCCCCTCCATCAGCAGCTTTGGCAAAGTGAAGCGTGCCATAAAAATATTATAAAGATCTCTGCTTTACAGGCCCCTCTTTGTGTGCATAGAGGTTTATTCTTCAGAGGCTAAAATTTTAAAATCACCTATGCTACCTCTCTGTGCCCTAGTTAATGCTCTCAGCCTTGAGTTCCACCTTGCTTGATGTGACCATAACGTCTGGGGCTTTCTTCCTGTTTTCCTTTGCTTGGTATGCCCTTGCTGTCTTTCTCAATCACCTCATTTTGTGTGCTTTTGTGAAGAATAATAAATAACAAAGAGCTTTTCTTGTGTCTAATAGAGTCTGACACTGTACGTGACCCATGGACGTTTTAAGAAACTTACTCTAAATCTTTAAGTTGTACTTAGACATTGTGATTAGTTGATGCTGTGTTCTCTTCTTCTGCCCTTTCTTTATCTTCATGGCTTGAATTCTTTCCTTTTCTTTTTCTTCCTCCTCCTTCTCCTCCTCTTCCTCTCCCTCCTCCTCCTCCTCCTTCTTCTTCTTCTTCTTTCCCTGTGACGTTGGAGCTTCTGGTGCACTTTGCAAGCCTCCTTCCTATTTTATAAGAACATATCAATGCTAACTAATTCTTGCACATCCTCCCTCACACATTGACTTGCCATGTCTCCCTGCTCCAAGATGAAATCTCGAGAATACTTTGGATTTTCCCATCTCTTTTCTCTGAGAGCCTCTAGAATTGTATATTTCCAGAACACTGAACTCACCCACGTGACACATCTCTTTTACTTTAGGACGCTTCCTACAACAATGATTTTTCAGATCTCCACATTCATATCACCGTCCACGAATGTGTAATGATGGCTTGTGAGACCCATGGTTCCCGTGTTTTCTTCCCTGTAATGTGGCTGCAGATACCTGCTCTGACCTGATGGTTGTTTTCTTAGAGTCCCCAGGGGATTGAGCGGCGGCAGATGGCAGACAACGTGTCGGGGTCTTGTCGGTGAGATACGGCCCGTGGGAGGTGGTTCAGGGGCTGAGAGAGCCGTCATAGAGCACGGGTGGCAGAGGCGTGGGGAGCAGGGAGGCAGCTGTTGGCGAGCAGTGACGAGAAGCCAGTCATGCTTCAGGGCTGGTGGGATCAGGGGATGGGTGGTGTTGCCAGCACAGTGGTGGGAGCTGGAACCGTGGGAGAGCCAGTGCCAGCCAAGGGATGCAACCCAAAGGAGAGAGGAGGAGGAAGAGAGATCCCAGTGTCTCCTTTTCTCCTCCTCCTGGTGGGTCTTGAGGAGCCAGCTGGCGAGGGGGCCCAGGACACAGCCCCTGGGGAAGGGCAGGGTGTGGGGTGGGCCGAGAGCCAGCAAGCCCACACCAGCGCGGGCAGACACTTCCTGAACTTGCAATCCCAGGCTATCTTTATTTTGCACGAGCAGATGGATGCTGTCCTGGCTTGCCACTGTGTTCTTGCTTCCGGTCCTGGTCTTCTCCATAATCTATAATATTGCCCCACTGCCATCCAGCTACCAGGCTTTTCCATAAAGAATCTGATTTCATTTTTATTCTCTCGTTTTATGTTTCCCATCACAAAATGTGCATTATGTTTCCTTTTCTCTTGGAATTCAGGAATTACGCCAGACCGATCGCCAACTAATCCTGAGATGTGGGGAAGCCTTTCAAACTGCAGATTCGACTGTGTTTTCAGCTGCGGCTATTTCTCTATATTATTTGGTCTGCTCTTCCTCCTTTCAGAATTCTCATTACCTGTGGGTTACCTCTCCCGCATCTTTCTTCCAAATCACTGTCATCATTGTTTTTCACAATTTTCATTACTATGTTCTCACCTTAGAGACTTTTTCTACCTGTTTCTCAAAACAAGGAATAGGCTTTCTGGGAGTTTATCAATTCTTTAGATATCCAAACATGGTACAGCTTGTAGCAGGTGCTTAGTAAGCACCCGTGGATGGAAGAATCTATCGGTTAGTCAGCAACACAGTTGTTTTCAGGTTGCGGATTACAGAACATGTGGACATAGGTGTAGCGATGTGGGCATACATGTAGATGACTGATCAAATATAAAAAATAATGCTGAATTTGGAAACATTTGGATTTCTAAGAGTTCCACAGAACACACAGCTAGGGCTCCTACGTAAAGGCAATCATGGAATGATGTACAAGAAAATATAGACTTTTCAGTGCACGCCGCCATTCATTTTTTTCTTTTCTAGTTCAAAACAGGAGGCGAGGGCTTGCATAAACGTATTGACCATTGTAGTTGTAGAAATCTATGGGTTTCAGGCCTCAAGTGAGAGCAGAACACAATCTTTTGAGTTCTCTTTTTTTTACTAAACCATTTATGATGTTACTTACTTTGTTTTCTCAACTGGGAATGAATATAATAATGCTATTCTAGGAACAGTTTTTTAAATATATAGAGGAGACTCGAATCTTAAAAGAGAGTCTGGGTGATGTTTTAACCATATTAATTTTAAAGTCCCTTTTGTAGAGCACCTAGCAGCAACTCGCCCACTCATCATGAATAAGGACAATGGAAATGCTCACCTAAATACTGCGGACACATTTGATTTGTAAATGTGCACATTTATGGAATTCTCCATCTTTTATCCATTAATTTGAACTTAGAAATAAAAAATGTCAAAAGAAGCCGCCGTATGTGTCTCTTCCTCCTGAATTTCTTCTTTAATGGAATGGTAGATTGTGATACGGAACACTATGGGGAGCCCGATTATAAATTACATCCTACTACGGCAGACAGTTTAATTGGGTCACTGAGGTATTTCTAGTAAGTGGTTTATTTGCTTATGTATTAATGCATTTACTTATTCAGAATTTATATGTAATAAAATGCACACACCGGAAGCATTCAGAGGGATGATTTTTGACCTGAGTGGCCATCACCCAAATCAAGCTGTAGAACTTTCTATCATCCTATGAAGTCCCTGAGAGGATTCCCCAATGCTGTGTTCTAGTTAGCGCTGGGGACCACAGTGCCCTTCCAGGTTGTGGTGTGTCCAGCATCCTGGGATCACAGTCCCTCCCGCCACCCTGTCCCCTGCCCCCCACTCAGTGGAGCTCCAACCTCAGCATGGAGACATTGCCCCAGTGACGTGAAAAGATTCTCTCACATCAGAACCGGATCTTGGGTGAAGACCCAGGAGTCGAGGCTACAGAGGATTGTCGGTCGGATGACAATGCCAGAGAGCCCTTCTCATCAGCCCTGGCTTCACAGCCCTGGGAGCTCTCGGAAGGACCCCCGTCCCTTCCTCCCAGGCTTCAGACCTCGGGTTCTTCGATCTTTCATTCCGTGAGCAATTCCCCCAAGAGAGAAAATAATGAGACCTGGGCTTGCTAGAATGGGAGAGGAAAGAGAAGCAACAATAGCACAATAAATATCATTTATCAAAACCTTACTAATGCTCCTGGCACCATGCCACGCAGTTAGATACATTATTCCCTTCGTACATACCTCGCGAGGTACATACAATTATTGTCATTATCTCTGTTTGACATGAAAAAAAAATGGAGTCTGAAGGATGTGAAGTAATGTGATCAGACTCATCACTAACCAACAGGTGGAAATAGGCTTGAATTCGGTTCCATCTGAAACAAAATCTCATGTTCTTTTTTTTTTTTTTTTAAGATTTATATATTTATTTATTTGACAGAGAGGAGAGATCACAAGCAGGCAGAGAGGCAGGCAGAGGGAGAGGGGGAAGCAAGCTCCCTGCTGAGCAGAGAGCCCGATGCGGGGCTCGATCCCAGGACCCTGAGATCATGACTTGAGCTGAAGGCAGAGGCTTTAACCCACTGAGCTACCCAGGCACCCCAAAATCTCGTGTTCTAAACCATCCCACTCTTGCCCCTCCTAAGGGTACAACTGATTTACATGACAATGTCGTAGTTATTCCAACAACTCTTACTTCGCCTTGATGGGGAGAAAATTGAACTCGAAGTACGTTTTTCTCTTGTAACAATACTAGATTGAACATATAATTATATACAAAATAAAAATGTAATTAAAAGACACAAGAATTTTGTTGACACCTTTGAGAACTGGGATTCTGTAGACTGCTTCTCTTTAAATGCATTAGATTTCTCCAGAAAGCCTCCAGAAAACAGACTGGTCTCTGACAACACAATGCGTCGCGACATGTTGCACTGTTTACAGTCATTGTGTTTAATTTCCAAGTACGAATTTCTCTCATTTGCCCCATGATCCCTAAAGTCAGTAATAACATTCCCAATAACAACCACCAGGGCAGCATTGGTTTTGGGTTGCGTATCGTTCTCGGCAAGCCACATCAAGCCTCAGTCTTCTCTACGTAACTCACAACCCCCAGAAGAGAAACAGCAGGGAGCATGTGCTTGTGTAGATTTTGCTAGATTTTCTTTGGATTCTTTCTTCAGAATGTCACCAAATACAACAGAAGTCTGAAAATAAACGTCATCATGAGAGTTGATGGGGATATGACGGTAGACTTCGTCGTCAACATGAACCTCTTCCTCGCCAGCAGGAAATCAGAATGAGCCTGTCACTTGCAGTGACCTGTGAGATTAAAATAAACAGTGTGACGTAAGCCAGGAGAAACAAGGCCTATTCTTGGGGTTTGCCCCAAATTAAAATAAAACAATATATTTGAACTTTGATGATAGGATGAATTCATTTTGTATAATTGTAATTTGCTAAAAATAATTGACTTAGGGTCATTTTTCTCTGTGTCATAATGAAGTTCTGTGAATTTCAGGGAACAAAGAACAGATTGATTTGTTATCGTCGGTGATCCCTGCAGTTTATCTGCAGGAAAATAGTAATCTATTCGACTGCCCAGATTAGTCAAAGGTCTCTGGCACTTGGAAATCCAATCATGTCATAAATTGGAATATTGTAATTTGAAACGCACAGTTGGACATCATGTTTACTTCTCTAGCAAAGTCACTTTGGTATGTGACAGCGACGGGGAGAGAGTGAGACATGGCTGGTTTATACGGAAACTGTTCAGAAGCCACTCTTTTGAGGATCGTGGATATGCAGTAGGAGTTACCCCTGTAAAAGGTACAGTGTACCTTTACCTACTGAAAAGTAATTACCTACCGAATTACCTGCTGAAAATACAAAATGGACACAGGTTTATGTAAAAAAGCAGAAAATAGAAAATAAGGATACACAAAAATCAATTTTCTCCGATTTTACTTTCTACACATCCAAATCCTATGACCCGTGAAAGCTCAGGATTAGAGGCTTTCAAATTATTCATGTTTAAAACACTGAAGACGTCATTGTGCATGGAGGCCCCCAGCAGGGAAGATCTCCGTGTGCTTCTGGGGGTGCCCAGGGTAGGGCTGCTAAGTGACCCATCTGCGGGTGAGAGGTCAGGCCAAAAGGAGTGAGGCCCGCGGCTGAGAAACAGAGGTGAGGGCGGGGATGGAAGAGTTGGAAAGTTGCTTATTGGCAGAATTGACTAGATGTACAAGTGGGGCCAGGAACGGGATTCCGCAAGACCCATAGCACCGAGCCACACTCGGGGTCAGTCTCCGCGAGGAACAAAGCACGGGAAGAGGAAGGACCTGGGGTTCCAGGGACAGGCCGAGTAGGGACAAGATCTTGTTTTCTGTGCGCCTCCCACTTCCCTTCGGAGGGGCACTGCATCTTAATTTGGGCATTTGATTGCCCAATAGACAGCTAGGAGAGGCATTTATATCTTAGTCACCGACGTAAATATCAGCTGTGAGAAGAAATTGCAGCAAAACTCCATATATAACCACCCTTTCCCACCCCCTGGAAATACTACCTCCGGTCAATTTCCTCAACACATGATCCAAACATTTTGTGAGACACACTGATTCTGCTTTTAAACACAACAGAACTTGGGGGAACATTTACGAACACGTTGCTTGTGAAAATCAGCCTCCAACTTTTGTGTGTATATTCCCAGTGGGAATCTAATAGAGTTGCTCGGATCAAACATTATTTCTGGGTGTGTCTGTGAAGACGGGTCCAGATGAGACTAGCATTTGAGTTGGTGGCCTGGGATATGTAGATCGGGTCCCCCAGGGGTGTGGGCCTCTTGCGATCTACTGAGGGCCTGAGGGGGAGAGTCACCCCTTCCGCTTCCTGCCTTCCTGCGGGAGTTGGTGCAGGTCCTCATCTTCCGGGGCCCCCAGACTGGGATCACCTTCAGTTTCCAAGGCTTCAGACTCAGACTGAATTACACGCCAGCTTCCCGGGTCTTCAGCTTGCAGATGGCAGATCGTGGGACTTCTCAGCCTCCAGAATCACTGAGCCAATTTCTCATAATAAATCTCCTATATATATCCTCCCGGTTCTGCTTCTTTATGAACCTTCACTAATAGAGACTGAGAGCAGGTTTTTTTTAATAATCAGAACGTCTCTCCGAGAGTGGCCAGAGATGATTAGAAGCTTCCCTAGGAACATGGACCTTTGAATTGATGCAGGAAAAAAGTGACCTTTGCAAGAAATGTGGCCACATCAGGTCAGATTTTGCCCTTTCTCGAAAGAAGGGCAAACACAAACAGGAAAATGGAAAAACAAAACAAAACCAAACCAAACACCCAAACACACTTCCATTTCTGTCAAGAATCAAATCTGAAATGGGAAGAAGTGTGAGACAAGTTTCTCCTCAGCTGAGCTGAGTTCGGGGATACTGAGGAGATGGGCCCCATGAAGACACACACAGATCGAGCACAGTTGCTAGAAGCAACCATCTTGGGAGACCTATTCCAGCGCCGTGAGTTCTGTCCCCCCATCGGTATCCGTTACATCCTCGGTGGTCTACAGGAGGACCCACAAGTAAGGTGAGGCCACGGCGCTCCGAGAGGGAGTCACCACCACTTGAAGAAGGAACAATGACTGTCTCCCACCATCGGATCACTCTCTCAACCTTCTCGGAGAAGATAAGGCGCTGGGTCAGGGGCCCTGGAAGTCTTGGACGAAACATTTCCAACTTGGAAACCCACGCAGAGAGAAATTATCAGCTCCCATCCCAGGAATTATCATTATTCTTGATTGTCTAAGAAGTGGATTTTTACTTAAACCATGGAAGAAAGGGAACTGCCATGTTCTGAATACCTACTAAAGTCAAAATGCTTTCATTCGTCTCATTTAATTGTCATCCTAACCCATGTGTATCCCGGGGAACAAAGGTTTAGACAAGTTTTATCTACAAACATTATAGAGCATGTAAGGGCTGCTGATGGGAATTGAACCAGGACGTCTGTCCTGTGATAGTCTATTCACCTGGTGTTTTCTGTTTCCTTCGAAATTGTCTGAATTATTGGGGGCCTTTCCTTATTTCAGGGAAACTGAGATGCAATCAATTAAACATTACGCTATGATGTCATAGATGTCCAGTAGGAAAGGCAAGTCATCACCAGCTAAACTATGATATGTATCAACGATGATAGGATGCATCTGACGACCAGATATTAAAATAGGAAAAGAAAATTAGAACTTGATGAAAATCTGACTTACTTAAGCTGATGCAAAAGTCAAACTTGTAAAATAACTCTCACAACTTTATGCATGAGAGAATTTACTAGACTTAGGTAAAAACACTGAATCAGCCTAGCCTTTTGGTAATAATCACCCAAAGAATAGTTGGGTGCTGATTGCTGATACACGGTGTGACTCGATTTCAGCTAACGCTGGAAAATAGTGGAGTCATTTTTATTTGTGTATAAGAAGAGCAAGATAAACATTAGACACATCGATAAAATCCCCTCCTATCGTGTGCACACTTCCAGATACTAGAATGATTCTTGCTGCTAGACCCTCGCTTCTGATCAACATGTTTTGAAAATTTGTGATGTTGATTCTTGCCTTAGTCAATGACTTTTAAGTTTCTTTCTGTCGATTAATTTCATAGCGCTTTCTTTAAAAGGGTTAAAGCTTTGTTGCATTTGCTGGGGGCGTTATGTTAAACACAACTTCAAAGATTCAGGTTCCTGCAGAGAAGGATATGGGAGAAAATAAAGTGATGCGGGGTTTAGAAAGACACAGGAGTCTAATTCTTTCTAGCTGTTGTGATACAGAGTAAAGTCAGCTTTCCTTGTAAAGCATCTTCTCTAGAGTTGAAACAGTTATGCTGGAATATATAAATTCATAAGTATTGTTGTAACCAGTAGGACATTGTACATTTCCAATTAATATCACTTGGAGTGAATTTAATGCTTGTGAAAGTTACTCATACAGTAAAGACTATGTTTTTATTTGCAGGTCAGTATAGGGAGCATCCACTTTATCCATAAAAGAGCTAATGTCTTTAGGTGCAAGAAAATTATTCCATATTTGTGTTAATAAAATAATGTATATAATTCTTTCTATACAGAATTCAAAATGCTCTGAACTAATTCACTCATATGACACACCCATAGAAAACGTGGTCCTTATTATGAACAGAACTTGTGAGTTCAGAGAGTTCATATAAGGGCATGATGACTATATTTTAAGGAAGTAACTGAGTGGACATTCCCCCTAGAGCGCATTCTCTTCTCAAGACATGTGGTACACGTTCCTTCTATTTCAGGTCCCCTCAAGGGGCTTTAAGGCATCCAGATTTTTTAAAGAATGTACGTGCCTTTGTAAAAATGATCGAGGCCTTCCTTCAATCATGCTATATTATACATATCACCGAACTTAAAACTAGGCTGCTAATTTGGAAAAAATATACATTGGTTCACTCTATGTTCTTCACAGATAGAATTTTATACCCAGAGAGTACTCTCAAGGCGATCTACACTGTCCAGAAGCAAAGACACATTTTCAAGATGCCGTTTCACTGAGATCTCATTGCAGTGTTACTGATGTGGAGCACAAAGGCAAGAAGGAAATGTAGATAAAATTAAATTTCCTTACAACCCGCAGCCCGTTGACAAATACTTGAGGCCGGCAGAGTGTGACCTTCCTCCAGGAAACTCCCAACTGTTTTAATGCTAATGCGTTGCTGGAGGGAAAAACACCCTTAGCTTGACAATAGCAAGGCCGCCAATATCCTGTGAGTCTGCCTTAGCTCTCGAAAGTCCTTTTGGAAACATCCTTTGTCTTTACCTCCCCCAACTCCGCAGTCCGTAATCAGCTGATCCTCAGGATCCCAGTGCAGCTCTTTCTGCCCAGGCATCCTGTCCCTGTGCCTTAGTAAAAACACCTGATTGCACCGAAGACATCTCAAGAATCCTTTCTTGGCGATGGGCTCTGAACCCCAACACTTCCACATCATTCCTCCGGGCGATATCAGTATGCTTTGTGATGTCATTAAGGGTCAGAAAAGCCATGAAACGTAAAAAAAGCTCAGTTGTAGATGAGCTTATCTCATCCTTCCAAGAACAGCAGAAATGCCATGGAGAAGATTCTTCCCGTCCTCTCAGTCGCCCAGTATCTGTAGCCAGCGCGTGAAAGCCCATGCCTGAAACCAAACCTTTTTTTGAGTGTTTTACTGAGTGAGGATATTGAGTGTTTTACTGAGTGAGTTGTATTGAGTCAGGATACAGAAAAAGCTCCCAGGAGTGAGAGGGGGCCCGACAGGGTTGCCTCTGAGGGCCTTCAGGTTGGTCTTTTATAGAAAGCTAACCAGGGGACTTAAATCTTTTTGACTTCTTTACTGGCAGCACCATTGAGTAAGGACTAGTGATAATGGCTTACTTCTTTGTAGGGTCTGGTTGTTTTCTGCAGACCACAGGAGACTGTCATAAATAAGACTTACCCTTCGGACACCTAGGGCAGAGTGGTCTGGAGTGTTCCCTTATCTCTTATTTCTGGTTTCCTTACACCTCCGCATTTTGGGGGATTTCTGTGAGCCTGATCGCGGAGCCCCCTATCTATCCCACCCTACCTAGCCCTGCCTGTCCCTTACTCGTCACCAGGAAGCACTCCACCTGCTTCAGTTAAAAGTTATCATGTCTGGGGGCTCCTGGGTGGCTCAGTGGGTTAAGCGTCTGCCTTCGGCTCAGGTCATGATCTCAGGGTCCTGGGATCGAGCCCCGCATCGGGCTCTCTGCTCAGCAGGGAGCCTGCTTCCCCCTCTCTCTCTGCCTGCCTCTGGCCTACTTGTGATCTCTCTCTCTCTGTCAAATAAATAAATAAAATCTAAAAAAAAAAAAAGTTATCCTGTCTGTTTTACAGACAGGAACATTGAACCCTACAGTGGTTCACGGTGCTCGAAGGGACGGTCGGGGGGACTCGAGCTGATGGTAGATAATATATCTGTCTCCAAGACCCTCTCATGGCAATATTAACAGATGAGAATGTTAAAAACAATGAACAATGGACACAGTTGTCAAAACATGTGCATACAAGGATCTCTGGCCATTCTTGCTAAGATCCTAGAACAGAGATTACTGAGATCAGATTGTGGGACCGGCATCGGAATCACAGAGGCTGGTAAAAAGAAACAGAGCTGATCTAAATTGAGGGTAGAACAGCGGAGGTTAGGATCAAGTAGCTGAAGTAAAGGGCCCAAACACTTAACCTATCTGCCCACCCTGGACAGCCCCTGTTTTCCCAGGGTCATACAGAAGGCTGTGGGCTCCAGCAGGCTCCTCGGGGCAGGGGCTGCCGTGGCCAGTGGTGGCTACAGATCAGGTAGATCACAGGTTCTGTCTTCCACCAACCCCATTTCCCCCTGGGGTAACAAACCCATCTTCCTTGCGTAGAACTCACTTTGCGTGGTTCACGTAGCTTACTCTTCTCTGAGTCCTTGGCCAGAGTCGGGGAACACTGGGGACTGTTCACAAAAGCCCAGTATCCACCTGGTGTACAGTAATTAGCAAACAGATTAGCATTTGACCCACGTGGAGCTCATGAGAATCCTCCAAGGTCATCTGCTCGAACAGTGATGTGATTTTCATTTCCCTGGGTTTGTTAGCCAGGAGGATGATAGAAGCAGGCACTTCCTGTCTCTATCTTCACCACACCAAAGCAGCCTGCCAGCGAAGGAGATTATTTTAAACTCTGGGTACAAAGGAGATCTGGGATTGACCCACTGAATGCCAAAAAATTCCTTCCACTTTGTATAAGCCAATGTGTCTTGGGTTGGTGTCATCTGCAACTAAAGTCTGAACACAGAAATAAGAGCAGTTAAACATATTGGTGCCATAACCTTCGTATTCACCTTCACCCTAAAAATTTTGTGCAACTTTCTCTTCCTAAACTAGTTTGTTATGGGTTTTGATGATGGATTTCTGCTTTGGTCCTATTGTCTGGCTATGACGTGAACATCGACCGTACCTTATATTTCCTATCTAAAGCTATATACCAAGTGTCTTGAGTTTTTGTTTTTAAGTAGGCTGCGTGTCTAGTGTGGAGCCCAATGGACTTGAATTCATAATCCGGAGATCAAGACCTGAACTGAGATCAAGAGTCAGGTGCTTAACTGACTGAGCCAGACAGGCATCCTGTGCCTTGAGTTTTCTTAGTGAAAGGAAGTGGACTAATACTTTATGATGCTGATTAATTAACATACTAAATGTTAACATATTAATTAAGATACTGAATAAAGAAACACGTATGGTCACTCCTACTCTTAGAAGAGGCTATCCATACATAGCATGACTACATAACGCACACGTGGCATTCATGCTTGCTAACGTCCTCCATGCAAGAGTGTAGAAGTGTGTCATTAATAACGTTGCTGAGAAGGAAAATCTAGGCAGTTCCCTAATATCATTTTTTAAAAGCACAGTGAATTGCAGAAATGCAGTAAAGAGAAAATATGAACTTCCCTCAGCTTCAAACTAATGGAAACATGTTTCAAAGTAAAGGACGCAGTAAGTATAAGGACACAGGAAAAATGGACTTTCGAATTTCCAACACATTTAAAGGTAGTGGAAAAGGCAGGAATATCTTCAAACACTTGATTGTAATAATCAAAATGTAAGACCTTGGAAAAAAACTCCACAAAATGTAAGACAATGAGAATACAAGCTTATTTTTCACTTTAGGAATGATTAAGTGTTTTCTCATTTTAGAAATATTACGTAGATAATGACACAACCTTGTTAGAGATATGATATAGTGTGGAACAAAGCCACCCCATGTGAAAAATAACCTCTTCAAAGAACTCGATGTCAGGAAACTGAATTAACCCAAGCCAATTGATGAAGCCTGGCTCATCAGCTACCAGGCAGCAATTTCCTCTGGCTTATTCTACCATAGATTTGCAACAAATCATTTGTCAATCACGATGCCCTTTGCCATAATTATCCCTTGCCCCTATCCAAGGCCATCACTGGGCAGATGTTAGAGCTCGTTAATTTAGGGCAATATTTACAGTGAACCTGTTTGAGACCTTCAGGTCTTCGTGAAGACTGCCATCGCTAGAGATTTTAGAGCAAAGGAAAAGTTGCATCCTGGTATTTTTTTTTTTTTTTGGATGTCTCTTTTTGTCTTTGGCCAACTCAAGTCCACGGACACGAATGGCACCTTGCATAAGCCCTGCTTGATAGCCGCATCACAGGAATGTGAACAGTAGACAGCGTGTGTTCCTGAGACACCTGTGATTTGATGGAGAGGGGGACACACACTCTAGAGCAGATGGTCTGCATGCATATATACTCCACCCACTGTTTATAGAAAACCCGGGACCAACATTTCAGCATTGTGAGAGTTTTTCTACAAATCAGGGCTTACAAGTTCTCTTAACTCCCATTGTAAGGGGTGCTCAATATCAGCTCAGAAATTCTGAGTATTCAGGTTGCAGAGCCCTTCACTCACAGGGTCATATGTCCATAAGGTAAATGCCTCTGGGCTACATTGAATTTCCAGGACAAGAATGAAAAGCCCATGATAATCATTTAAGAGATTTAAATGAGTCTTCACAATTAAACATTATGGGACAAAAACATATCAGGCCTCTTCCTGGTGTTTTGATTCATTCATTTATTTATTTCTTGGTGTTTTGATTTATTCTAACATGTTTTCATAGTGTTAGACACACAAAGAATGAATGTAAAAATATAGGAGTTCAAACTGTCATCTTGGAATTGTTAAAAGGGTAAATTTATATGTGTTTCTCCCCCAATTAAATATATATGTAATATATAATATATGATTAACAAAATATTAATATTACATATAATTAATGTAATAGCATAGATATGCATAATCACATTGGACATTTGTAATTACACATTGCAAATTGTAGAAGTATTAGATTTAAAGTACTTGAGCAGTCCTCACTGATAACTTTAACACAGGAAGAAATGGCTAGGATTACAACATGCTCAGATTAAGGAGAGGAACATGCATAGTTGCAATCCTATTTCTAGGTTCAATAAAATACCAGCTGGAGGTACCAAACGGTCATATCCTCTTCAGCTCTCAAGAATCACCCTTATCATCCCGGATCACGCAAGAAATTCCCGGTCACACAAAGGACTGATCACAATAACCTTTCATTGAATCTTAATGTTCAAGAACCAGCCCCACGAAAAATGCAATATTTGCAATGTTAGTATGGCAACTCATTGTCCTGGGGATTTTTTAAATTCATAGAGCAATTAATCAAATGTAGTCCTGCCAAACATAAATTGCTATTGTAAATTACGAATACTTTAATCCACACTCAAACGACTTCTCATTGAAGTTCTTCTCGGGTGTGATTTATGTGCTGAGTCTTACATCCACTCGGGAAAGAACAATTGTGTTCTGTTCTTAAAATAAACACATTTCTCAGAGCTGAGAATACGGTCTTCCTCTTGGTCTTCTCTTTTCCTCCCAGTATGTGGGTTTTCCTTTAAAATGTTCTAGGCAGCTTAAGAATTCCATCTGAATGATGAATATTAATTGGGATCCAGTGGAGAATGTAGCCCACAGTTGAGTCTTCTGTGCAATATTGTTGAGTGATTACTGTACATTGGTAATAAAATTTGTTAAATGTTTTGGTGACAATGTATAGAAAACAGCAAAGAATTGTCTTGGTTTGGGGGTTTATTTTCACTTTTTGTTTTCCTTTGGAAAATAAATTCCTTACGGAAGGGGAATTAAGTTCTACCTCCTGGAATGGGGAGTAACTACATATGTTATTTGGAATTCTATAAGAAGATCTTGTCTCTCCTTTCCTGTTTACTTATAACAGTGTGAACTCCTGCATGTTTTTCTATACTTTGGGATATAAACAATTTCACATTATTTATTTTGTTGCTTAAGTTGTTCCAGATATATCTACTGAGAGATCTTTTAGATTGGCTTCTGTTGTCATTTTGACATATCTCCATCATTTTCTACGTTTGTTTAGTTTGGGACCCTTTCTTACATGGTGGAACACAAGTCTAGGATCATCTTATATTTTCCCTTCCCCATTCCCAGAATCAGCCATTTCTCCAAGGTGCTTTGGTTCCTTTTAGTGGATAATAGTATTTAGAAACAAGAAGTGGGTACTGAGTATACTTGCCCGAATTGGGGTGTCATCGCTTCTAGATTCTCTCAGCAGACAGAGCTAGGAAATTGTGTGTGCATGATAACCTACATGTACACACTTATCTGTAATTATTTCTTCATATTCTGCACACACACAGGTTCATTGTAATGTCTGATTCTAATCCATTCTAAGCCTTCTGTTTCTTGATTAGTGGTAACTTCTTTCTGTAACAGTAAGAAATATAGATCTCACTAGCCACATCATTTTTTAACTGATAGAAAACTCATTCATCTTTGAACAATAGTTTGCAATAAGAAAACCATTTATCAAACCCTGGCAATCTTTCCAGAGACTGGCCTGTGACAGAGATCATGGCCATCACAGCTCTTTCTTATTATAGATACTATTATTAATGAGGACAAAGATTGCAATAACCCAAAATACTTATAATTCATAAATCTTTAATAAAAATAGCTCTTCATTCTTGCATATTTCTAGTGCTTCTGTAAAATGGTACTCAGTATTCATGTTCTCACAGAGGCAAGGCCCTACAGGGTTGGACGTACTTTCTTAATCATCAGGGAAAACTTATCATCCTTTGCCATAAAGTTAATAAAAATGGTCACCTTGTCCCGGTAAAAGACGTACAAACTGTGTTTAAGTATTTTTATACATATAGTTAAATACTTAGAGAAAATTTACAAGAATAAAAGAGAGAATTCCCAGAGGCCTTTTATCCCAAACCCCCAAATATTAACATTACTACATCTGTTTTATTTTTTCTCAACCATGTCAGAGTAAGTTGCAAACCTAATGCTCTTTTTACTCCTAAATACTTCATTGCAGAGTTCCTCCAAATGGATCGCCTCCAGTACTTTGTCCTGTTTGATTACTTTTAGTAGGAGAAAGAATAAGAATATTAAGTTCAGAGGCAGAAAAAAATGCCTGTTTGAACAACGAAGACAAGACAGTCAGGGTTATGATGATGGTGGTGGTGGTAATTATAATGAAAAAGTGAGGTTACACAATATTAACATTAATGTCTTGATCAGTGGTCTCACGTATACTTGGTCACCAAGACCGTGGAGAGATCCATACAAATTATCACTGATTAAATAAGCACTAGTTACTAGTTAACAGAGAATCAAGAATGTTTTTGAAGAGAGCAGCCTTGTTATTTTTTGATTATATTAAAATAATGACAATGTTTGCTCTAAATGCAAATGAAATACCAAGTGCCTCTCTGGTTTGAGTTGTCCAACACTTCCATTAGTATTCTTCCTAAACTATCATATTTTTAATCCCACGTTGATTCCTCTTGCCACTTAAATCAGAGTTTTAAAGTTTTCGCTTGACATGACAAAAATCTTATGTAACTATTGTTGACACAGGGGCACACATTTTCTTCTGCATGAGACACTAAAATAGGAATTTTTATTACGCTTGTCTTTGGACAATAGCTCATGACTCTTTTTCTCTAGACGGCATTAGCATTCTTTAACAAGGTTCCTATTAATCAGGGATGTAAAATTGTTTTATGACAAATAGAGAGTGGTATCTCACTATGAAAGAACTGGCTGAACATATATTCTTTGCTTGGCATTTGAGAAGGCTTAGTCTGCTGGTTTGTTAAGAGTAATTAATGGTGGAGGGTTTGGCACTTTTCACTGCCACCAACTCACTTGTAATTGGAGCCAAAGGTTCTGCTGTTCATCTTTTAAGAAATTGGCCAGATTTTACAGGATGGAAAAGTTTGCTCTGTTCTTGAACAGTGAATCTAGGTATAAAAAAAATAGCACTTCCTAATCATTACTAACATTTATAGAGTTCTTCTACTCCTTAACTCTGAAATATCATCTTTTTTGGATCAAAGGCCTTTTTGATTCAAGACCGAATTTCAGGTTTTTAGGTTATTACTGTAAGTCTCTACATTTTGCTTAGGTAGCAAAATGTCTTAGTATTTTTGCTATGTGGTCTATTAGGTAAAATTGGAAAATCTCTAAGAAGAGTAGAACAAGGACTTAAATATGTTCTGTAAGTGTACATAGATCATATTTATACTTACTAGAATTGTGCGTGTTTCCATGCTTCTGAAAGTTTTCATCAAAATGATCATGCAAATAATCAAGCTTGAGACAGATCCTATGTATATAATTGATCAAATTAGGTTTGGTATATATAGGACTTCATTTGGGGAATATACGAACCAAATATATATAACATTTATTTGCTTAAAAATAGAATTTGGTCTTCAAGCATCATTTGACTCATTTGAGAGAGACATATTTGTCAATAGAGGTTGTGTTGTGTCATAGAAAGAGGATGAAATTTGGAACCAAACAGAAGCAACTTCAAATTACCTACAAGTAATTTCGTCACTGTGAAATGGTGGTAGTGATATCTGCTTGTGAAGGTCAGCTTTAATAAGTGCCAAGAGGCTGTGTCACTTTGAGGTGTCCAAAGAGCAGATGTCATGATGGGATCAGGTACACAAAAAGTTTATTGAGGGAGATATCTGTGAGGGGCAAAGAAGGAGGCATCGGGAACAGGCAATGAGCAAGGAAGTCTCTAGATCATGATGTGTGTCAGACCTCCATGGGTAGAGATGGAGAGCAGCCAGGGTAGGGAGACCGAGATCACAGTTCCACAGACCGATGATGAGGTCCCAAGCAAGGCTGCCCATTGGAGGGCTCTCATGTCAGGAAGGAATGGGCTGGAACCGGCACCACTGCTGACTGGTGGCAACCCAGAGAGAGCATGGCGTCAGCATAAACCTGGTACAGATGCCAAGGGTCAACAAGTGGAGCCGAGTGTCAGTGGTGCTCTCCACGGAGAGAGCTGAGAGCGAGCATCCCTGGCGACTCCTGGTAAGGAGAGTCAATAGAGGATCACAAATACTGTGAGGTCCCCTTGATCAGAAAGAAAATGCTGGATTTTCGGGGGGAAAAAAGGTTGATTGAGAATGTGTTAAGTCTGTGTATTTGAGGAAAGGTATATTGGCCAAAAAAGCAATGTAGAGAAACAGATTAGGAGGTAGAAATTGTAGACTGTTCACATTTTGCAAAGGAATGTGCTATAGACTGAAAGTTCGTGTCCTCTCCCAAATTCATAGGTTGAAACCTAACCTCCAATGTGACGGTATTGGGAGGTGGGGCTTTTGGGAGGTGTTAAGATCATAAGGGTGAAGCCATCAGGAATGGGATTCTTATAAAAGAGACCCCTCAGAGTCCCTTGTTTCCCCTGCCAGGTGGGGCACACCAGGAAGATGTCCGTCCAGGAACCTATACCAGCCCCCACCGGACACCGGATCTGCCAACGTCTTGATCTTGGACTTCCCAACTCCCACAACAGTGAGAAATAAATTTATATTGTTTATAAGCCATCTAGTCTATAGTATTTTTGTTATAGCAGCCTGAACAGACTAAGACAGAGTGAAATGGCTGTGAATATAGGTATTTATAACTAGCTCAGTTTCTGAACTCAGAATGCCCTCCTCGTGACAATAATTATTATTGTGAGAAAAAAACCACGTGCAAATAAAATATTGGTAGCCAAGACAGAGAAAAGCACATGGACTAGTTCACTCCAACTGAGAAGAACATTGTGTCCTTGAGTGTACAAAATACACTTTTAAATCACTGAAGTCCACTTAAAATTTTATACCACATTGGGGGCAGCATGAAGATTTCAGAGCAGTATGTTCTGAATTCCTTCCTCTCATCCCTCCTGGCAATTTTTTAAACAGATTTATTTATTTATTTGAGAGAAAGTACCTGACTGGGAGGAAGGGCAGTGGGAGAGAGAGAGAGAATCCCAATCAGACTCTTGGCCAAGCACAGATGAGCCTGATGCGGGGCTTGAACTCTCAACCCTGAGATCATGACGTGAGCAGAAACCAAGAATCAGAAGCTCAACTAACTGAGCCATGCAGGTGCCCTTCTCCTGCCAACTTTGTCACATGTTTTACTGTCACAGGTTATAATCACACAATCCATTGTCAATATTATTTCTTTAACAGTTATTTATCTTTTACAGAAATTAAAATAGGATAGCATTTTATTTCCTTTCCAAAACTCTTCATTTCTTTTAGATCCAGGTTTCCGACCTGCATCATATTTCTCCTCCATGAATGACTTCCTTTAACGTGGCTTATCCAGTAGAGTGGCCGGCACTGAACTCCAACAGTTTTTGTCTGCCTGGGAAATTTGTTACTTCCTTTCAATTTTGAGAAATATTTTTTCCGGATATAGAACTTGAGGATGACAGTTCCTTCCTTTCGATGCATTGGATCTATCCTCCCTCCTGTCTCCTGGCTGCATGGTTTCTGAGGAGAAGCGTGTGGAAAGTCTTACCCTTGTTTCTCTGTGGGGGAGGTTCGCCTCTGGTTGCCTCCAGCATGTTCTTTTTGTCTTTGGTTCTAGAGTCCGAATACAACATGCGCGTGTGTATGTGCGTGTGCGTGTGTGTGTGTGTGTGTGTGTGTGTCTGTGTGCGTGCGTGATTTATCATGTCTGGTATTTTCCAACTTCTCGGATCTGTGGTTTGGCATCTGTGAGTAATTTTGGAAAATCCTCAGCCACCCTTCCTTTGACTATTTCTTCCCCATGTTCTCTAGATCAGCTGCTTTGGCATTCCAGTTGCCCATGTGGTCGACTCTTTGATATCATCCCACAAGGGATGGCGCCTCCATTCTGGGTTTATTAGTATCTTTCTTCTTTTGTGTTTGCGTTCCGGTAACTCCTCCTGACCTATTTCAAGTCCAGCATTTATTTCCTCAACCATGTCGAATCTACAGATCAATCCATATAGCTTCATTTATGGTGCTTTTTCCCCTAATATTCCCATTTGGCTATTCCTCACAGTCTCCATCTCACAGCTGAAATTACCTTCTAATTTTGCACATTATCTGCTTTTTCTATTTATAGCCTTTAACATATTAATCAGAATTATTTTATATTCTCTTTCTGATATTCTCCACATTTGTTTCCTAATGGATTTGGGTCATGATGATTATGACATTGACTCTCCAGACTGTAGTGGTATTTTTTGTCTTTACTCTTAGTGTGTCTCACAATTTTGTGGATGACAGTAGACACGAGGCAGTGTTCACTCTGTTCCTTCTTCCATGCCTTTAGTATAGGATTCGTTTTCTTCTGGGAGGGTTTTGGGCTGCATTCGAAGGCTTTTTTGCTCTACTTACTGGAGCTGAAATTTGTTGTCGTGACAGACACCACAGACGTTCAGCGGCTCTAGTGACATCTTGTTTTACCTCCCTGGTTGGTTGGTGCTAGGTCTTGACTTTGTGTTTCTCCCTTGAGACTGTTTCCGTTTTGCAGGTGCGTCCCCTTATTTTTTGCTGGAGCCTTGTTAGCATGCCTGTGGGGTGGGGGCAGAGAGGGGTGGGTTTTCAATTGCATTCTGATTCGATTTCAGACTTAGGGAAATCCTGGGGGCCTGGACCTTGGGTGTGTAGCCTTCACAAGGCTTCCTATCCTCCTGAGGTTGTCACTCTTCCCCACTCCCTCCTCCCCCAGTGGCAGAGTCCCCAGGCCACCGTTCTCTCCCTCCTCTTCTGCAGATTAGCCCTTTCCTACTAAGGAAAGAAGGGAGGAATGAGTCTGTGCTGTGTCTCAGTGGGGCCTCCGTCCCCTCCTCCAGCAGCAGTGGGATCCCCGTCCTACCTTCTCTGCTCACTCAGGCAGAGTTTTCTCTAGTGAGAAAAGACTGGTTAGGTCTGGGTAGGTTTTTACAGTGGGGTCGAAGAGGAGAAGCAGATTCTTTCTGATTTTCCTTGAGATACTGGTGAATGTGTCGTGGGGCAAAGGCCCGTAGGAGTGTGACAAGCCCTCTATGTCAGTGTCTCCCATGACACTCACATGAGAGCCCACGTTCAGATTTTAGCAGCTTCTTAAATTTTTCTAGTTAAACTTCCTAGCAGATCCCTATTGCACCCAGACATGTCTGCCCCAGGCCGATGCATGACTTCTATTTCTTTCTGCGGACTTCTGGGTCTCCCCAGAACTCAGGAGCATTATCTGCCCTGTAGCTTCAAGTCTCTGTTGGGCTCAAGAAAAGTCATCAATTTTCAGTTTGTCTTGCTTTTTTCTTCTTCTAGAATGTGAGTGATATCCTTCTCCAGCTCCGTATACCTCTGAGGCATCTTTTTGTTATTGATGAAATGGCAGTGTTTATTTTAAATGTTTTATTGTCATTTTGATTAGTTAACCAAGTGTTGCCTCTCAAGGCGCCCATATTTCTGTCTTAATCAAAAGTCCAAATTTCCTGTGACAACTGTGATTTCTGCATGCCACCACTGGGCCTTAAATATAGAAAAATGATAATTTTCAGGATATCTTTTAAACCCAAAAGTAGCTTGAGGTTTCCCAGAGGGGCCCTGGATAATCACAAAGATTTGTTCTCTCATCTATAAAAAGAGGCGAGCTGGAAATCATTAGGTTTATTTAATATGTTACTATTATAGTTGCATGGGAAGGCGCATCGAATCGGAAGGGATGCTGACTGAGCCTTGCTGAGAGAGAAATGCTAGTCCTGTAAATATTTCAGAAATGGCATATTTTATAGGAAGTTCCTAGATTATTTGTCAATGCCTCCACAGTCCCCAACCTATCTTCCCCATTCTCCATCCCCCTCAACCCTCCCATTCCCCCTATCCCCCATCCCCTCATCCCCCCCATTCCTCAGGCACTTCTGGTTGCCCTAAAACTAAGAAAAGGAAAAAAAAATCACAGATAGTTAACTAATAGAAATCACAGTCCAGCAAGATCTGAGTCTCCCTCGGTTTACCAAGGTCTCAGTGATTTACAAGAAAAAGCATTCTTATCAATAGCCTAACTCCCAGAGACCCATAGACTCAATTGCCTAGAGCCCTAATATCGCCTACCTTTCTATAGTGATGTGAGAAACGAAGGTAAAACGGAATGTAAATAAAATAAAACTCCCTTATGACCTGCAGCCCATTGACAAAGACTTGTGATAGAAAAAGTATAACATTCCTCTAACAAAAGAGAAAAACAACCTTAACAATGGCAAGACCTCCAGTATCTTGCAGGTCCTCTTTAGCATGCAAAAATTCTTTTGAGGGGCTCCTGGGTGGCTCAATTGGTTAAGTGTTTGCCTTGGACTCAGGTCATGATCTCAGGGTCCTGGGATTGAGCCCCATGTTGGGAATCCCTGTTCAGTGGGGAGTCTGATTCTCCCTCTGCCCCCCCCCACTCCCACCCCACTCATGCTTGCATGCTCTCTCTCTGAAATATATAAATAAAATCTTTAAAAAAATTCTTTTGAAAACCTCCCTTTTTCCTTACTCCCAACTCCCAAGTACATAATGTCACCCTTCACCCTTGTAATGCAGCTCTTCCTGCCCACGGGTCCTGTCCCCATGTTTTAATAAAATCATGTCTTTGCACCAAAGACATCTCAAGAATTCCTTCTTGGCTGTCAGCTCCGGACCTCGCCTATATTCAAAAACAACATCAATATGTTCACTTATTATTTAAAACTCTTACTTAGCTATAACCTTACTCACTTAATTTGAATCTGTTACCAGAAACTGGGTTTGCCTCTTGGTGGGCGTTGAGCCCCAAGACACAACCAAGCCAAAGAATAGGACAAGGTAAGGTTTTCCTTGGAACAAGAAGGGAGAGCACCGAGGATCTTCCCCAAAACAGTGTCCCCTGAACAACAAAACTGGGGAGACGTAAGCCCAAGACGTAGGCTTGTTCATGAAGGCGCTTGCGCAGTGGGGAATTTAGCAAGGGGCAGAAGTCACCTTCAGGTGACGGAGGTTAGGTCAAAGTCTCGTGGGCTGTGAAGGTCAGCACTCCCCATTCTCTGGCTCTGTCAGTCGGAAGCTGAGTGCTCAGAGGGTCAGATCCTGCACAGGTAACTGACTCATCGGTGTGTGTGTCCGGTCAGGCTTCACTCTTGAACCAACGCTGGGTACCTGGTTACCACTGATTTGTCGTCCTTGATGTGACAAGCCATCTCCTGGCCCCCAGAGGCTCTTTGCCCTTAAATTCTCTCACAAGATGGCCCGGGGGCCTCGAAGGACTTTTCTTGTGTCAGGAAAGCTGTGTCTCATCTTTCATTTTGGGGGGACTCCTAACTCTGCCTACAAATCTAGCATCTTCTAGACCAGATGTTCTCAATTACTGACACACCTCAGACCCACCCGTGGAGTTTTATAAAAATGGTGGGCCTCCTGCCGAGCAGTCCTGTTACACTTTGAGTTGTAGGAGAGGGAGAACTCTTCCTGTGCCCTCAAGGTCTCCCAGCAGGACTAAGAATTCAATTTACATGAGACAGGCTAACAGGAGGAGGAGACCCAGTTTTATTTCATGTGCGTAAAGCCCTAATAAGGAAACTGAGACCGAAAGAAATGACCATGGCAGCCATTTTTTACACGTTTTAGGCAAAGAGATGATAAATTTGTGAAGAACTTAGAGGATAAGGAAAACAGGTGGTTGGGAGCTTTAATTAAGAAGAACTCTAGGGGCCCCTGGGTGGCTCAGTCAGGTAAGTGGCTGCTTTTGGCTCAGGTCATGATCCCAGGGTCCTGGGATCAAGCCCTGCTCTCTCTCTCTCAAATAAATAAAAATTTAAAAAAATAAAGAATTCTAAGCAGAATTTGGGCTGAGGTAGTAGATTAGTAAAATAATAATAATAATAATAACAAGGTTTTTTCCCACAACTTTCTTGACTCAAAAGCCCTGTCTCTAGTGATAAGGATGTCTTCTACTTCTTGGCAGAGGCAGAGTATTTTTCACACAGACTTGTTTCCTGCTGTCCAGGGACAAGGGAGGTTATGAGAGCCTTTGCAAGGGTTGTTTCTCAAGTAGTGTCAATTCAAAATAATGAATATGAATTGCGGTCCACTTGGGGACAGCCTGCCCTGGGCCCCTACAGTATGTTATGTTTATTAGGCCTCAAAAATTCTTGCATCTTCTATATCAAGATTTTTCCACAATAAAATGTATATTTATGTTCTTAAAAATCAGATGTCTGACTCGCAAGCTTTTTCGAAAATCGTTGTATTATAGACATTCCGTCTAATTTTGGGGTATGGTTTGACTATTTTTGTCTGTCACATTGTTCGATAACTCTTTCTTTTTTGAGACTAAAATCCAATTCCCTGTAGCATGAAATAGGCCTTTTGCATAGTTTGTGTATTTACTTATTTTTCTTGTTTTGGTTTTCCACAGCGTCTCCCAGGACTGTGGAGGGAAATCTCACAAATGCGAGTATCCATTTTACTGCCTTTTCTTTAACTTTCTCATCACACTGGACTTCTCTTTTACATTTAGAAGCCATAGTCAACTGTTTTCTCCCCAACCCCAGAGACAACCTCATTAGCATGGGTTTTAAATAATTCTTGCAAACATCTCTTTCCTCCACACCTACCACACACGCAGACACACACACACACACACACACACACACCACGTTTTCCTACTAGACACAGAAGCTGCTGCTGTTGTCAGGAGTGAGTTGGACGGTGAGGTAGTCAGACGAGGTCCCCAACAAGAACATATGGAGTCAGGACGGCTCAGATCAAACAGCATCGACATCCTGCTTTGCAGCTTGGACAGGTCTGCATAGACGTTCCGAACAACTTCTGCAAAACGTCCTAAAATAAGATAATGAGCCGCCAAAGCATTTGTCAGTATCTCGGGCAAGGGCCAGTTAAGAACTAAGCCCCCAGATGTCAGCAAAAAAAGACCATCGGCATGTGGACACGAACCTAATAGGTAGACGGACACATGACCCAAGCCCTGACTGGCACCCCGCAGCCCCCCTGATTGCTTAAGAAAGTTCCGCCAAAGAGCTCATAAAACCCCTAAACTTAGAAACTCCAGGGGCCACCCCCTCGGGCCCCCTGCCTCTCCGGGACCTTTGTCCCCTTGCTCAGGAAACTCTGCTCGCTGCCCACCTCTCTCCCTCCAGTCCAGCACTTCATTCTTCGAAGGGGCTCGACCAGGAACCGAGGGCACTACGGGGACACAAAATCCTGCCACATTATAACAGTAGTAATAAAGCTTATTTAAAATATTATTGAATTGATGGTAAAATTTCCTCATTATATGTCTTCTCAACCAGGAAGCATTGAAATACATTTGCATCACTGACGTCCCCAGACATTTTTGTTAAATTTGGAATGTTTTCATAAAAAGGAGTTTTCATTTGAACTGAAGATTTCGGGAAGAGGAGAATTCACGGTCCCCAGGCAAAGGAGTTTGACCTCAGTCCTGCAGGAGGCTCCTGACTAAGTCATCAAGGGGGAGTCTGTGTACTTAGAGAAGGAAGCGTGGTGGCCAGGACCCACTGCCCAGTGATGAGAGGCTTCGGGCAGCGAGCCTGCCTGTCCTGTCCCAGTCCTTGCCCTCCCGGGGCGGCCACCTCCCTCTGCAGGCTGCTTTCCCACCTTACGGATTGTGAGTTCCCCGGGCTACAGAGCAGTTTGTGTTTGCCTGAAGCCCCTCGGTGTCCCAAACAAAGGCCTCACCCCGTGTTTCCCTTTTGAGCTAGTTCGCAACTTACAGAGAATTGCCACAAACACATAGAAACCGTGCCCAAAATTTGCAAGATATTTCTCTAGATGCCTGTGACATAATGGGAACGATATTCCCTGTCACAGCACACACACATAAATACACAACACACACACGTACATACACAACACACACAGAGACCCACACCTGCCATACACATGCACACATGCAGACAGACTCACGCACGCACACACATCATTAAGCCCTGTAGGAAATCCCTCAAGCACCACCGTCCAGAGCTTTCAAGGATTCAGAGGAAATGACCTTCCTGCCAGAGAGGGTGTCTGTTTGGCTTATCCTCCCTGGTGCCACAAGGCTTCCGGCATTTGGAAGACAGGGCTGGCCTCCCTGCCTCCCTAGCCCGAGTCCCACTCCCCCAACGTCAGTGTCCACGATGGCCGCTCTTGCACCCCGCGCACTCACCATGACCTTCTCTGCCTTTGCAGCCGCCCTCTCCTCCGCCCCCTCCCCACCCCTCCCAGCTGCCTCCATGGATCCTTTCCCAGGATGCCCCCCAGCCCCCCCAGGGAGCCGGCCCTGGCCTCCTGGTCTCTGCCCAGCGGACGTTCCTTCTTTGTCCTGCCCTGTGCTTTGCGTGTCGTCCTCTAAATCTTGATTTACTTGTCTCTCTTTCTCACTAGACACAATTATCTTTGAAAGCAGAGGCTGCATTTTGTTTGACTCTGTGTCACCGGCACTTATTTTAACTCCTAGCAGCAATATTTGTAGAATTAATGAATTATTTATGAGTGAATAAAGGCAAGTAAGAAATAAATTTGACTTCGAAATCTCTTGCTCCTGCGTCTGGGAGGATAATAAGATTAAGATAGGATAAGTGGGTGTAGAACCAGGCTTTGGGAAGAAAAATTGAATTCCGTTCAGACTGTCGAGCATGAGTAAACTGGAACACCTAGGCAGGTAGTTAGTAATATTTAACAAATATTTATTCAGAACCTACTGATCGCCAGGCCCAACACTACGCATTAAAAGGGGAGTCACCTTGAGATGCCTGGGGGGGCTCTGTTGGTGAAGCGTCTCCCTTTGGCTCAGGTCGTGATCCTGGGGTCCTGGGATCGAGTCTCATATCAGGCTCCAAAATCTCAAAAAAAAAAAGGAAGAAAAAGGGGTTGGGGGGGTCACCCTGCCCAGGGCATTTGGCCCTTGAGCCCTCTCTCAGGCACCCAGTAGTCAGCAGCTGAAAGACAGACCGAGGGCTTCTGAGGGCTAGCGGGCTTGCAGGATGAGCCCAAGGGGCAGATCCCGCTGCAGAGTTGCCCTGGGATCCCACCGGGGCCCGTGTGCAGGTAAGGATGCATTCTTGCCCAGCTCTTTTTAACAATGGAGGTGAGCCGTCTTCCAGCTCTCCTAGACAACCTTGAGCCGAACTAGAATAGCTATTGGGTTTCGTTGTTGTTCTTTTCGAATCATGGATTCTTCTGCACAAATTTTACACACAAACTATTTTAAGAAGCTACTGTAACAAGTTTGCAAAAAGAAAGCAAAATGCCTATCCTTTAGGAGTTTACATTCTAAAGAAATACACACACATCATAAAATACATGCGCAATAAAATTCCACAAACTTGCTTGTTCGGCACGAGCTGAGCACAACGACTGTTGAATGTTGAAAGAGGGTTTGGGGATATTTTTGTGTATTTCAGAACTGTTTCTTGAAGAACTACATTAGGGTTATGAGAGCATCTCCTCACATGTACTGTGTTCTTATTTCCATCTTTCTTATTACCTGCCGATGAATTACAATGTGATTAGTACGGAAGACTGTTACTTGCTCTATATGACCCCACTTTGTTTACTGGAATACAGCAGTGAATCGTGGAGCTCATCACGTTCTCCTCTAATGGGCCTTGACCCTCACGTCACCAACCTTATTTTGCCTTCACCAGAGCACTGAGTTTCCTATTCAGATTTGTGTATCTGATTTTTTCTTTCTTTTCATAGCTCATGTATTAGCCTTCTCTCTTGGAAGAAACTTCTCTTCACCCATCACGAGTAGATTTAAGAATGATCCCAGGAGGAAATATTTGGGAGATTGTCTTAAATACTCAGTCATGTGAGAAAGAAGGAATATTTCTATAGATATCTTTATCACCTACACTTTTGTTAGGTTTATGAAACAATTAGGTGGAAAGGACATTATTTTAATATTATTTAACATCTAAGATTTTAGTAAAAGTTTAAAAAATATTGTTGCATCTTGAAGTTTCTATATTATTTAATAATATTTAAAGAATATTTAAATAATAAAACCTTTAGTAGTGAAAAAACTGCTGGCTTTGAATGGTATAAATACTTATGAATGAATATAGAATAAAATATATCAACAGGTTTGATGGTTATATACAAATATATAAATATATATGTATAAATATATGTATATATATATTTAGAGAGCTTAGGAGACACTCCGCTGAAGAGATTTAAAAATGTAATAAATGGATAAATCAATATTCTTTGTCCCTTCTGCCCCTCTCCCAACCCTCTCATCTCCCTATCTCTTTCTTTTTCTCTCTCTCTCTCTCTCTCTGTTGTACTGGGTTCATTGAGTAGATATTAGTAGCATGTGTGCCCTACGAGGGAGATCAGTAATGTGAAATCCTATTTTTTTAAAGCAAAGACTCGGACGGTTTATTTTAACTCTGCATTTATTTAGCACATTTATAAAAATAAGTTCACATGGAAACATTAGGAACAAAATTCACAAGTTGACAGGAAGAGAAGGAAGATTCTTTTTTTTTCCCTCTAAAGGTTCTGGTAATTAGATTTTCTCATTTTATCTAGTTCCATTAGTGAATAGTTTTATTTAGAGTAATCTTAAATAGTGAGATTTTTGGCAACAATAAGGACTATTTCATATATTTCCTCTATTTCAACTCATAAATGTATTAATAACAGCTAATTCTGCTTTGCTTTATATAATTTTTATTATAGTTTTAACACAATTTTGATATAAGACAAAATGGAAAAAAACACTCAAAATTTGATTACTTTTGCACAAAATTTGTTAATATGTTTTTAGTTATAAGACAAATATGTTCTCTTTTTATTGATTTGGTTTTGTGTAAACATTTTGTCTACTGTTTTATCATGAATATATCTTCTTAACCATCTTATTTTAAATAATTTTATATAATATCCTCCTGAATAATTTCCTTTACTATTTCATAGTACTGAAAAATAATTTCATTTCTGATTTTTAATTATGTTCAAAATACCATAAAATCTTTCTGCATTTATGCATTTTTTTATATTTAATAATTTTTTTTGGAATTGATTACAGAATATGGGATTACTAAACACTTGGGAGTTGATTACAGAATATGGGATTACTAAACAGCATGAAAATTGTAACGTTTCTTACAATGTACAGTCAACATTTTAAAGTAACAATATGATTTTATAATATGTTTTGGCAAAGTCTGAGACAACCAGAGTTGCTACCATTCTGCAGACATGAGGCATTTAAACTTTTCTAAATGCTTTGTCAATAGGTCAAAAGTTTATATCAATTCAGTTATAGTTTACATAAGTTGCATGTTTTTCCATACATAGGTTTACTTATTATTTTTACAGTTATGTAAATTGTGTCTCATGAATTTTACGAATTAATGTTCTAAAGTTATATATCTCCTTAGTAAAAAGGAAAACACTGTGAAGAAAACTAGAAGTTTAAATACACATAAAGATTTTCCAAATTCATAAGAAATGCTGATATAACTTCTGAAGATCAATGTGTAAAATAAAATAAACTTCTGACAAAAAGAAATGATTTTTCAGTCCTATGAAAAGGATAGATTTGATGTTGAATTCATGAAAATGGAAATACTTTAAATGAATTTAAGAATCTTTAGTTATTTTGTCTAAGTCATCATTATATTATCTTTATTTAAAGGAACATCAGTAGTCTTTCTAAACATTTTTTTTTTAAAGATTTTATTCATTTGTTAGAGAGAGGGACAGTGAGAGAGAGTATGAGAGGGGAGAAGGTCAGAGGGAGAAGCAGACTCCCAGTGGAGCTGGGAGCCCGATGCGGGACTCGATCCTGGGACTCCAGGATCATGACCTGAGCCGAAGGCAGTTGCTTAACCAACTGAGCCACCCAGATGCCCCAGTAGTCTTTCATTATAAATCTATGAACATTTCAGTGCATGTATATTAATTCTGTTAGGAAGTGTTTTCAGTCCTTGACACTAGTCAATGAAAATTGAAACAAGGAGTCTCAAGGAAAACAACGCGTTCCAAAAATATGTGTATAATTTAATTCAAAATCATATATTCTTTAATATATCCAAGATTAATATGATCGATTGTGTCTTTGCCATTGTGATATAGATTTTATGAGGCACATGTTTCCCCAGCTAGTTAGTTTACTTAGAGGTTTTCACTTTAAAGATGGAAGAATTCTGTTGCTGTTGATTATGGAACAGAAGAGTGAAAGTAAATAGAGAGAGAAGCTTAGATAAATTTCCTATGATGAGATCAGCTGACCAAGAATCAGTGTGCATGTGAAAGAAGGAGGCAATGTCATGATATATCTACTTATAGGGATACAGAGGTGTGAATATTATCAAAAATATCTCAACACGAGAAAGATTAAATATGAGAAAACCTAAAAGGAGAAGAATCTCTACTTAAGTGTAAGGTATTAAAAAAATTATCAGGAAAGTTTATTTCATCTTGTCCAATACTTCTTCTATATTTTTAGGTGATTATTTCCACTGTTCTCTTGACGTGGTGAATTACATTGATTAATATTTGAATGTTAAGCCTTGTTGCAGGATTTCTTGTTTCAGCTCTACATGTAAAGATTCAGAACTCCGGTCCTTACAACAAGAGAAAAGTTAAAGAAAAAAACAAAAAGCAATGACTTTTCTTGGTTTCATCAGAGAACTGAGGTCACAATGAAAATGACTGCCTCCAAATCTGGAGAGACAGTAAATGCAGAGAATCGGAGCTGAGATCAGCTTTCCTAGAGCACAGCTGGTTGGAAGCACAAGCTGGTAAGAACCCGGGTGACTTTGATGAAATGCTGCAGGTGAGGGTAGGCTAGCATGAACGATAGAGACCTGGGGGGACCTCCACACTTGCAGAGGTCCTGGGTCTAGCAATCGCAGCAGACAGACGTAGTATGTGATATTCAGAATAGATACCAGTGCAACTGTATCGAATATATCAGTATTCAGTTAAATGTCAATAGCCCAAAAACACCAATTAAAAGACAGTGATTATCAGAGTGGATTAAAAGCAAACAAATGTGACCTCACAATATGTCGTCGACAAGAAACCTATTTAAGATTTAAAGACAAAAATCGGTTACAAGCGAAGGGTTGGAGAAAGATATCATGCTCATGTGAATCAAAAGAAAGCTGGAGTAGCGGTATTAATTTCAGACAAACATACTGTAAACAGAGGAAATTGTCAGAGATTAAGAGACAGACATTACAGATGATAAAGGAGTCTAGTCTCCAAGAAGACATAACAATGCTTCATGTGTGCGTACCTAATAAAAGAACATGAAAATACATGAGACTTGCTATCTGAGCAAGTATTTTAAAACCTACAAATATGGCTTATCTACTTTCTTTTTTAAGAAAAGTGATCATCTCCTGTGATTTTCCCTAATTCTGTGTTCCACAAATCAACTCAACCTCACTGCTGAAATATACAGCAACAACAACAAAATCCAACTGCTTTATTTTGGGGGTGTGAGTGTAATTTTAGAAATATTTTCACTTCAATCTCTGAAATCTTTATTTAAATAATTTAAAATTCTATTTTAATTAAGAACATATATTAGTCATAAGAAACTAAGAAATTTGCAATATAAGATGAAGATCATTGCAAATGTGTAAGACACCGAGGGAAATTTGTAACCTCCTAATGCCATTGAAGCTTTTGTTTCAACTGAGGGACTTCTAAAGAATGACAACGGATGCCAGAAACTCTTGATTTTGAAATAAATAGTAACAGTCAGTGTAGCGTGTATCAATTTTATTTCTGTGATCATGTAAACCCAAGCACAGCTTTGCCTTTGTAAACAATTAAAAAGTATACAACATTGGAAGGAAAAATCACTAGAACTGTTTTCAAATAACTAAATGTGGAACAAAATTCAAAGATGTTTTTGAAAACTTCTTAAAGATAGTTTTCAGAATAACCTTGGAAAGTGAATCTTAAAGTACAGGGGAGCTTTTGGGAAGAAAGGTCCTCGCTGTTGATGTGCCCCAATCACAGGGGGCCCAGGATGAGCCAACTGAGATGGGATCTTCAGGTCAACTGCATCCAAGGACACGTCTTAATTGTTCGAAAGAGAACAAATGATTAACCATTCTGGATTTTAAAATTGCAGTTAAATCCAAGTCTTGGCTTCAGTGATTGCACCATTATATTGGTTTTTGTTACTGTATTTCTAGCTATGTCTCTGGAGAGGTTAGTTTTACATAATTGTTAATAACATAGTTAAGTTTAATGGCCCTTCCTAGTACCCAGTTATAAACTATTCTAAGAAATGTCCTTTTCTATTGCATTATGATTGAGAGTATATTGAAAACTAGAAAGCATTGCAAACATGGGAGATGTGTGATACAATGATTATCTTCTTTCCGTTCCATTTTGCATGCACGTGAAAGTTGGCATATTATGACTTATTGTATTATCAGAGGTTTAAAACAGAGTTTTGGAGCAGCCTTGAGACTAGCAATGAATACTGTTCAACTTTGGACTACCTCATAAGGCATATACACACTCCTTTTTCCCTTCTTGGTTCTGTGCAACATAAATTCTTTGTATCGTTCTGGTCCTTGTAGACAGGGGACAATGTGAGGGAGCTGTGGGTCATGCCATTCTAGGTTATGACACCTAGAATTCTGGCAGGCATGATAATGGTCAAAAGGTATTGGGGGCTTAAACGTTTCAGCAAAACGTTCCAATGTAACTCTTATTTTGCTACATTGAAGCTAGAATTCATGCTTGTATGTTTCAAAAATAGTATGTACAAAAGATGAAAGCAAGCCCTGGGAATGGGCTTCATGTTAAATGGTCTTGATGTACTATATAAAATCAATGTGCTTTTCACTTTTCGGCAGCGGCTCCAAATCCTCCTCATTCTTTACAAAATGTAAACAGGAAGCACAAAACTTCCACTGTAATTACTCCAGATAATAGAAAAGACTCTTTTGACCTGGTTTTTCTTTTTTCTTTTCTTTCTTCTCTCTCTCTCTTTTTTTTTTTTTTTTTTTTTTTGGTGAGGGAGTGCTAAAAAAAGCTTGTCTTTAAACCCAATGTGGGGAAAGACTTACAAAGAGCCACGCCTTTGATCACAGTAGGGTCAGCCTCCTTATCCTCCCAATTAGCCCGTGACAGGCAAGGCGGTTTCAATCACGTGGTCGGTAGGATCTAGTTTTTCAGGATGGTTCTCTATTATTTCAATGTATGAAAAATAGGGGAGTGTGGCTCATTCCTGTTGATCTTCCTTGTTTTATCAGCTCCTTTTGATACAGCGGTCCCTGCAATGGTACTTTCTCACACTCACAAAGCTTGTCACTGATAACACTGTGTGAGGATAGGACAAAACAGAACTGCAGGGAAACTTGGCTCTTTTTACAATCAATGAGCTACTGGCCCTATTATTTTTCTCCCTCCAAATAATGTTACTATGCTGAGGCAGAAGATGCACCCAGGCCCCAGTGTGCTAAGTAAGTACAAAGAAATCTTAAGCAGCTCATTCCTAGTGGCCAAGTTCAACCTATTATCATCCCACTTTTTTTTGGACACCTTTGTTTTCAGTTAGAGGCAAGACATGCGATTTCAGTGAAAGATCATTCAAGGGAACGACCCACATAGATGAGGGTCACTCATGTTCTATTTATTCTAAGGCACATTATTAAAGTGCAATTAACCTTTGGGGAGGGAAACAGAGGGGATGGCTTTGCTCCGTGCCTGTAGGTCCAAACATGGGGATTTATTTATAAAGACACAGATGCTTCCTGAGTACCAAGCACTCTTTTCCAAATACTGTGCTCTCACGAAAGGTTTCCGAAGTCAATGCTGTCATTATCCCTCATGCTGAACAGTAAAAACAATTGAGGCACAGAAGGTTAGTTGTCCTTGGACCTGAGCTCTCCCTGTCTACTCCAGGGTGCGAACTCTTTACCACCACGCTCTGGAGCCTCCCCATGTCAAAGGTGATTAGAATTTAAGACATTATGATGGAGCAGAGTAAACCTTTTACGAGTCTGATATCTTAGGATGGAAAACACCAAATATTCTCACCTGAGGCACAGGGCTGGTGGGGGTGTGTGTGTGTGGAATAAAGGCCAATTCGTTCTTCTAAAACAGAAAGTGGTTGGACAGTTATTTGTTAGTTAAAAATACTACCGAGATTTTTATTTAATTGAACTTGTCCTGAACATATAAAATTGCCTGCATAAATTCAAGCCAAAGAACCATCTGTTTTTTTTCCTTTTTAATCACTTTGCCAGCATGTGTTTTTCCAACATTTGTGCAGAATTCCTGAGAGCCTTGTAGAGACATGCTAAGGAACCCTATGGGCTCCATTTGGAACACCAGGTAATATTTCATGTTCTGATTACTGTGAAAAAAGCAAGAAGCTTTTTAATTGTGTTAGAAGAAAGGGAGACAAATGTAAAAAACTAGCATAAGTTTTTACAGTCTCATGTAAAAATCAAATCTACTTGATCCGACATGCTCTAAAATTGGGTGCAAACGTCAAGTCTTGCAATCTTTGGTTGCAACTGAAAAACATCATGTAAAAAGACTTGGTATTTTTATGAAGTTTTCCTGGGGAAAAAGACATAATACTCAGTCGGGTTAGCTCGTTTCTGTGATTTAGTTTATCTTTGACCTACTTCTTGTGGCATTCATCAAACAAATACTTCTTATTTTCAGAAATGTGCATTAGAGATACGGCAAGACTGTCAATGTTTATTATGAGAAAGTTTATTACAAGGTTCTTGGTTATTTAGACTAATTTCATAATAAATACTCCTAGAACTTTAGACACAGATACACAAAAATAAATTATACTTGCAATCATGTTTTACTTTATTGCCTTTGTATTTTTGGGTTTGTGTGTCTACACAGCACAATGAAGTAAACAAATGGGAGTCTGTCTTGAGATAAGAAAATAGAATCACCTAATGGATTGGAAGACGGTCTGAGACTTATGACCTGTGCTGAAGACCATCAGGAGTGTGGTCAGGCCCCCATCGAGGGCCACCTGCCCTCCTATTGGCTCTGAAGGGAATTACCTAAGCAAGCTAGATATTTTCACTGTGTATACCGGGGTATACATAGTTTAGTGCATAGGAACCCACTTGTAAATGTAAAACCAGCCATTTATATATACACGAGTGAGCAATTATTTAGATTACACCCTCTGTGATACAATCAACCAGTACAGTTGTGAGTAGATGTGTTTTACAATGTAGCGCTGTCTGTTCACGAACATTGTTTGCACGCCATTTAATATTGTAGAATGTAAAGATGATGGCGCAACTTCAGGGGAAAAAATGGATTTCAAGAAATTCAGTCTGCAGGGAATCAGGTATAAAAACCAGATGGTAGGGGATACCTGGGTGGCTCAGTCGGTTAAGCATCTGCCTTCAGGTCAGGTCATGATCTTGTGGTCCTGGGATCGAGTCCCACATCGGGCTCCCTGCTCAGTGGGGAGTTTGCTTCTCCCTCTCCCTGCCTCCTCCCTCTCCCCAGGTGCTCTCTCTCTCTCTCTCAAACGAATAAATAAAATCTTTAAAAAAAACACACATTGCAGAGTTCTCCATCATGATGGTGTATTTCCCAGGGTTGTAGATGATGTTGCCCACTGTACTCGGAGAGGAAAGGGTTAGGAGCGTGGGCGCTAGAGCTAGACTAGTGGTTTCCAGTTTAGGCTCTGCTTCTTTCAGTGCAAACTCTGAGTGTCTCTGTACTTCCTTCTTGTGGAAAATGGGCAAATGACATTCACCCCTGACATTTGCTTTACTCCTTCTTATGACGAAAATAAAGATTTCAGCACGTCACTCATCCTCATTCCCTACTGTGTTCATTTTAGTGTTTTCAGTCTCCATGCAGATTATCCCTACAACACCCCAGGCTTTTATATTCTTGCCCTCCTCCCTCTTTCGACAACGTACTCGCATGCTTGAAATATAAATACATATTATGTTTTGTTTGTAAAAATAGAACACATCATGCCATTAGAAGTATACAAAAAGACTCATTCAACAAGATACTTCTAGATACAAGAATGATACAGTGCTGATAAAAAGGAATGAATTGTAGAGTTCTTATGTTTCTACAACCACAACAGGAAGAAATTGAGGTGCAATTTGGGGAAATTCATACAGAGGAAAATCTCTGAAATAATGGAGAAGTGGTTGGTGTGGCAGATAAACAGGACTATATTGAACTAAGATTTCTCAAGATCATGTTGGGCACTACTCATGCTGGTCATTCGTCTTGCTACGTGGACTGAGCAGAGAGAAGAATGCAAAAAACTAAATATCTGTGCATCATGGTGGCTCTGTTTTTCTCTCCATTGCAAGTTACTGTTGCCCAGAAAGATGCTCTAGGGAGTAGGGTGGAAGAGTCGACTGTCAAAATAGATTTCTTTTTGTATTGTTAGCAGAGACAAATTCAGTTGGGAGGTATAGAAAATTATTGTCACAAAAGGAGGTGAGAGCATATGCCAAGAACACAGGAAAAATACATATTTCTGAAATAGGTTTTTTGCAAAACCAAAATTACACTATAGTTTATGTTCTCAATAAAAAAAATTATCTATGATAAAAGTGCAGTTCACTCAAGAGACAATGAAAGCAAAATTAAGAAGAGTTGGAATGGAAAGTGTCAGCAAGGTTTTTTAAAAAGCAAGAAGATAAACAAGAGATTCTAAATAACATTTTATATAACAGAAATTGAATTAGTGATTTAACACATTTGTAAACCAATCACAGAAAGGAAAGAGGGTAAATGGGATAGGATAGGGTATAAGATAATGAATATATGACGGAGCCTTCAAAATCCATAAGGAAAAATGGAACAACTGTAGGAAAAGATGCAATCAAGTATACAGAGAAAAAAAGGTTCATGAATGAGTAAAACATGATCTGATTTTGCAGAAGAAGTCTTGCCAATTGGAGACAACAGAAGCAAAGATTCACACCTGGTCATAATCAGGTGCCCATTTAACTGGCATTCAGATTTTTAAAAATAAAATCAAAGTTATTTACAAAATACAAATAAAGTGACCCCGTGCTTCTTCACAGTTCCTCAACAAACCAGAAAAATAATGGGGCGGTATCTACAAATGCTGAGTGGAAAAATATTTGAACCAATATACATCCTTATCCCCCACAGGTATGTAACTTGTAATACTGAGCTCCTCTGCAGTTCCTGAAAATATCATTTGAAGTCTGAGCCACTGAGAAGTCCTATAAGGATAGGAAATAGAAATAAGTATATATTGAAATAGTAAATTTGATAGTAAATATGATAGTAAGAAACAGACCAGCCATCACCTGGAAATCATATCAAAATCAAAATTGCTATTACAATGGAGAAATTGAATGCTGAAGATGAATAATCTTTTAAAAATTGTTTGTGTTGCTATCAAAGTGACATAGTTTATGTCTTTGATAAAACCAACAAATGCCATTTCAGGTGTAGGTTTAGAAAATAGAAGTAGAATAAGATAAGCCATTCCTTTTTTTGTGAAGGAGAAACACTCAGTTTGACAGAATATAAAATGTGATGTAAGAATTCACTGGGCTCTGGAAACTTTTTTTTTCAGAGTTCTGGAAAACTCTTAGTTTTTATCTCTTCAAACATTTCCACTGACCCATTTTTTTTTAACCTTCTCCTGGAATTCTGGTTCGATATGTTTTTGGTTTTTTCCCTCCTTCCTCCATGTCTCCTATCCTTTTTTTTCTTTTTTTTTTTAAGAATACAATATTTACTTAGCCTTCTATTTTAAGAGAGTGTTTTGGCCTAACCTCTCCTTTATATTTTCTATCTCTTTGTCCATCTGTTCTGTTTTCTGAGTAATTTATTCAGATCCATTCTCCAGTGCATGAACTCTCTCTTTTTAATCTGTTTTGTTTTAATTCCTGTTTATTGCTGAACGGCATTATTTCATGCATGCAAATAAAACCCAGGGCCTTGTTAAAATAATCTTTTATTTTTTTTGTCAACGTAATCATGCTTAAGATGAACTGTGTGTTGTGGGGCCAAATTTACCTGCTTGCTGCCACGCCCCCTTCTGCTAAAATGCTGGAATCCTTGGACTCCAGCTTTGTTGGTTCTGCTTTTGTCACTGTGGGGTTTTGTTTTACGAGGATACCTTTCATCCTTGTACACAGTAAAGTTAGAAAGGACAAAAGAATATTTCAAAACTTTTGGCATCTGAGATCACTTAAAAATGACTGACCTTCCAATAATAGCTAAAATAATTTAAAATATAGTTTTAAAATACATAGGATTTTTCATTTAAAATTATTGTTAAGGGAAAAAAAAAAGGCAGAGACTTGGTGTTAGGGGTTAAGTCCCCCCAAAAAGACATGGTGACGTTCCAGCCCCTAGGATGTCAGAACGTGACCTTCTTTGGAAGTAGAGTCTTCACAGAGCTGAGAAAGTGAAAGCGAGGGAAGTAGCTGCAGACAGACCCTCCGCTCCCCGATAAGCAATATTCGTTGGAGCAGCGTGGGGGTCAGGTATAAATGCTTTCTCTTCTCTTCCTAGAAAACAGCGGGACCGGGCATGGCCACAGTCGGTACCCTTCTGTGTCCTCTCAGATCCTCGTCCTGTTCCACATTCTTAGATTTCTGGAATTCCAGTCCTCTCCATGGTTTCTCTTCTGGGTTCCCTGATTTTATAAGATATGTTAAATCCTTTTCAAATGCAAAGCAAACGACCAGCCAAGGACCCTCTCCAATCCCTTCCAGCCCTCTCGTGGAATGTTCCAAAGAATGCAACGTTCATTGTTCTGACTCAGTGTTCCTCAGTGGGCTTGATTGGCATTGGGGGACCATGATTCTTTGAACCTGTGGAGCCACTCGATGCCAACGGCAGTCCTGGGCCAGTGATACCATTAAACGAACAGACACAAAGATTTCCAAATGCCCTTCGGGGTCAATACTATCTCCGCCGAGAATTCCTATGGTTAATGCTATCAAAATCAGTTCAGTTGGAAGTGTTATTCCCTAATTATGGGGGGGGGGGTTTGGTGTGTACACCTCGGCATATGAGGAGTGGTTGATTTTTTGGGGGGAAAGGAGGTATTATGAAGAAGCAATGTATGTTTGTGTGGCAGGTAGTTAAAATTATCAAAGTGTTCATATTATAGAAAACATACAAATACAGTACATTCCGGGATCCCTCCCGCATCTGGCTTACAAAGGGAAAGAGCTCTGTGTAGATGTGGAGGAGCAAGGTAGGAGTCCACAGACAGAATCCACAAAAGACGGTAGAACGGCCAACATGAGGCTTGAGACGCGACTGGAGAAAGTAGAAGGGTTTTGGAGACTTGAGAGTTGGGGGTGAACATGGAGCGTTAGGGGCAGCCGCCATCCCGGGAAGATGGTGGGCTGGGCTCACCAGAATAAGAGAAGATGTAAATACTTCTCGGCAGTAAGCATATACTTTTTTCTTCCCAGTGGCCTTTTATAAAGAACTTGAATAAAGATAGAAATGCTTCTAATTTCCTTTTGATTGATGTGCGTGATTTGATGTATGTAGTTGGAGGAGATGGGAGAAAAAGCTGTACCAAGCCTCAGTCACGAGGATAGTCGTTAAGCATGTGATTGTCATTAAGGACGCCGGTCTTATTTTCACCAGTGTTATTTATATGTTTGAAGACATGTTTTTGAAATTTAGAAAACCTCATATTAAGGCTGTGACATTTGCTTTATTGGATGTCCATTCAAATAAAGACATAATAGGAAAAATTTCATTTGAGCATTTTCTATACAGACAATATAGTGCAACCATTTGGTAGGATAATAATAATTATTATTATTGAAACCTATGAAAATGACTTTGAGGGTGGCTTGACCATTTCAGAAAAGTGATTATTTTAGATTTCCAGAAATGAAAGCTGATGCTAATACTTTCATTGCATGCTTTATTTCTATATAATATGCCATAAAGAAATATTTCATTAATCTGACATAAAATTAAATATTTAAAGTTATGAATTGGTATTTGGGAAGATATAAACAGGCACTGTATTAACAGAAAAAATTCAGAAATATCGCTTGGCACGTGTCCTAGTATTTTTAGGAAAATTAAAATACTTACTGTAGTCTATCTTGCAAATCGAGATTCTGGATTTTGTCTCTCACCGTACATGTCTTTG
Organism: Potos flavus; assembly: GCA_028534135.1. Classification (NCBI taxonomy): domain Eukaryota; kingdom Metazoa; phylum Chordata; class Mammalia; order Carnivora; family Procyonidae; genus Potos; species Potos flavus. Next base: position 3,193,939 of record CM052883.1, read on the forward strand.
TGATCGATTTAGCAACATGCAAGGAGATCGCACAGATAATCATCTTAGCATAATACAAAGTAGTTATAGAATAAGGATTGGAATATGTTGCATGCAGCGTTTAGAATGGAAATGTTTCAGCCGGATGATATTGAAAATTAGCCCATTAGTTTATAATCGGGTTGATATTAAGAAGCCCTATCTATATTTCGGTCACATTACTAAAATTAGTTCAAAGTGTTTCCACCCTAAGACTGAGCGTCACCCTCCTTCCCCCACGGACCCTGATGGCCACTGTTTGGGAACGCAGGCACCGCTTCTGAAATCCTGGGGCTTAGATGTTACGAGCAGGAGTAAAGTGATTTTCATGTTTGCTCAGAAATGGCTAGTAGAGTCATAAATGTACTGGGTTCTAAGGAGGGAGCTGTTTGTTCATTGTGTAACACGGCTGATCGCCGCCGAGAAGAAAATCCACAGCTTTTCAGAGGGCAGTGGCTGTCCCTGGTCGGTTCACACAGTGTCAGAAGAGGTCTGTTAAATTGCTGGGGGGTGGGGGGTGGGGGAGGGAGGAGCACCCTGGAGGAGCACGTGGCCTCAGGGCACTGGGGTTTCATATCATTGAAATGCTACATTTCCCTAAATTTTCATGACAGTTTCTGGCAGGGCTGGTGCAGGTCGGAGCAAGATATTTGCCTCCAGCTGGTAAGAAGGACTTGAGAGAAAAAAGAAAACTAAACAGTATCAATTTCAGAAAGCAGAGAGAGGACTTGGGGGGGCCGTCTGCCTGCCCACCATCTGCTCACATGTGGGCAACCTGAGACCCCCTGTGTGCAAAGGGACACGTGTGGCAGGTAGCACGCTGGCTGCCGGGACCTCCGAGGAGGCAAGGAAGATGGGAGAAAACGCGCTGTCCACAGAGTCATTTCCACTCACCTCTTCGGCCAGGAAACTAGCTAAGCCAGCCCCGGGTTTTTCCAGGGAGGCACTTATTACCGTCATAGTAAAAGTGGAATGCTAACAGATCGCTTCTGGAAGAGGAAAAAAATAAATTGCATAGTCTGCAAATCTGAGAGCAGCTTCCCATCTGGTAAATATGTTTCCCTTCCGTTTGCTTAGCTATTCTCCTAACCCAATGAGTGGCTCCTGAGTTTCCACCTCGTTGGCCTGACCCAACCTGCAAGGTGTGTATCAGATACCGAGGGTTAGGGTTAGGGCCAAAGTCGTGCCCTGAATTTAGGCTAGAGGACGTGGTGACAACGACTCAGGCTCTAGGACTTTCTGAGTAGTGAAACATATAAGAACATTTGTCTAGGGTTTATTTTGAGAAAGCTGAAATCCAGTATCCAGAAGTAACTTAAAAAAAGTCTTATCGAATGTTTTCTGTAATTGCCCAAGGCATAAAACCCATAGTATTTCATGCGACCCCCTTCTGTTGGGCAGGTGAGGAAATGAGGATTGGGGGCCATAGATGAAAGTATGTGGAGGAGGTAGCACAGTGTTGGGAGAAAAAAATGAAAATGTGAATAAATGTAAGAGAGGAAGTTGATCATTTGATCGCCTCGGAGCAGGTGATCTAAGAAGCCGCCTGGTACAAGATTCAGCAATAAAACGTCACAACGTGGCTTGAGAAACTAATCAAAGTTCAGGTCAGCCTCCTCGTACTTCCGCAGAAGAAAATCAGATTACTGGAGTTTGGACGTGGGATTAGAGATGTATTCTCAACACGGAAGACAAAGAACTTAATCCAGCATGAAAAGATAGGTCGTCTATTCCTTCAAGGGGAGCAGCGTTTTGCCAAAAACAACGTTTTGATTTCCCCAGGTCCCGTGAGCCGGCCTTTGCCACCTTTGGTGCCAATTTGCTACTCCTGCGGGGTCGGGCGGGGGGGGGGGGCGTATGCTAGGGACCCTCCCAGGTACGTACTCAGCACTGGGATGTTGGCAGAAGCGAATGGTGGGAGTGGGCTTCGCCCTGACGCTGTCTGCATGCATCCAGGAGATACACGGCTGCTTGGGACAGCTCCCACAAAATCCGAGGCAGGAGACCTTCTAAATGTAGAGAATAGCTTTACGGAATTGTTGGTGTGACTTCTGCTCATGCCCAGCCCCGCAGACATGTGTAAGTCCCAGAGAAGTTAAAGATGGTCTTTCCTTAATGCCACGGGCTATGGATTGTTTAGACTCTTGGGGATCCCTGTGGGTTTCCCAACCCTTGTTTTTGTAGCTACAACTTGTTACAGGAATCGGGGATCTACAAATCAAACCTCCGGGGGTGCGTGAGGGAAATCACCTGGTGGGTTTTCAAGACCACTGGTGCTATATGACCACAAACACTGTAACACTAAGTTTCAGTTGACAAAGGATGGGGATTATTTGGCTGAAAAGTTGTGCCCAGTTAAATGGGCCATCTTAAATTAGTACATGTCATATTCATTTCCGTGTCAGAAACAACCACCGGATTTTTCTCCCTGTACACACTTCCTTTATAAATTTTCTCTGTTATAAGTGCCTCAAAATTAAATAACATTAAATAACAAACACTTGCTTATTAAAATTAAAATGAAGCAATGATGACAAGTACTATAATGAAAACAAATGCGAGCTCAGGCCCTGAAATCTCATGTGGTTCTCAGAAACCCATTAGAAATCCAGATGAACATTTTTAAATGTTTACTCGAATCATGGCAAAAACATTACATTTTCATAAATGATGGATGTTGTCGGAATCCAGTTAGAGAAACATTCATCTAAAAGATGCCCCAAGGTAGTCATAGGAAAGATTTCTTTTTTAATGTCTGTGTAAGTGTAATAGACACAGTTGACATACATCATGGATAACGAAGGTAAATAATTTTTATTGCTTCTTATAACTCTGATAATTTAAGGCATAGAGAATGAATATAGATTTGAGGCCTTTCGTATAAACAGTAGCTGACTGGCTGTACCATGAGACCCTAGGGACAGCTCTTTGCTCATCTGTGACCTGAGGACTGAGGCCATGAGCTCTCATTCGTCTTGGCATGATGGAAGACCCTCGGGACAAGAGACAATCGAAGCGGGAGTCAGAAATTAACTGGAACTGTAGAAACTGAGGTTATACATGCTATGGACTTGGTAGTCATTCCTATAAGCCTGTCTAAATATTATCTTTAATAGAAAGGAATTTGGAGGGATGGGCTGCCCCCTGGGGTCACAAAGACTCATTTCCATGGCTCGTTAACTTAGAATATACTCATTTATTTCTGGGAAAATAAACATGCTTCACCTCATGATGCCATTCCTCTAGATCTCGAGTTTAGAGACTGGTTTTCACTCTTCCTACGGTAAAGCTATTGTCCTGATGGCATTGGGTTTAAGGAACAGCTCGCCGCTTTTTCCTTTTCTAAAACCCAGTATCAGGATGGTGTTATTGTTAGAAATTTATTTGGTATAAGAAAAAGGGGTAATTATTCATCTGCTGCCCTCAATCTAAGGAAAAGTCTGCCTGCTGATCCTTATAATTGTTGCTAACATAATTGCCCAGTGAATAGGGAGTGTCACAGGACCCAGTTTTGTTTCTAAAGAGACTACTGGGAAAAACAACAACAACGACAACAACGAAACTTATGATGCCTTTCAGTGAAAATGAGAATGTAGTATAATCCTGATATGTTTATGTTCACCGATCTCTTTTCCTAATATGCTTTCAGATTAGGAGGCTTGATAACTGTATCAGACAGGATCAAGGTGGGAAAACAGAAAGCCCGACAGTTTTCTTTTCTTTTTTTTGAGAGTATTTAATACAGGATATTGGTTACACAATATCCTGGAAGACACAGAGGTGGTTGGGGGCCCAGCGAAGTACACCTGAAGAGCCGCTGATGAAAGGAGCAGCGGTGGGGGGTATCCACACATGGCAGCTTGGCTGAGGTCTGTGGTTACAGACCTGGACTCGGAGCGGGGGGCGGGGGGGGTGTCCAGCTGGTGCCAGCAGTTCATGAGCCCGGAGAAGTCCCTGCCAGGCTGGGACCCAGACTTCTAAGGAAAGGGTGCGGATAGACAGCTGCTGGAACCTCAGGATCTCAGACAAGGGCTCACCAGACTGGGAGCCACACATCTGAGGAGTGGGAGGTACCTGCCTCCAGGCTAGTGCTACTATTTCTGAAAGATGTGATGAAGTGGTTCTGGCAGGGAGGAAGATGTCTGCAGATAGAACCAGCTGTTACTGGAACCCACAGCTGCTGCCAACTGTTGGTGGAAAACCGGCAGGACAAATAGAACAAACCAAGGTACCTCCTCTTCCTGCCTTCCCTGCTCCCCCTAGCAGCCCCCGGGAGCGAACAGAGAGCGAGCTGGCAGAGAAGCGCGGTTTGTAAGTACCTCCAGCATGGCTGGGAGGGAGGAATAAGAGCGCAGCGGCCAGCACACGCCCACCCCTCCCCCGCGCTGGATGCTTGGCGGCCGAGCACAGCCGCGCCCACACACAGGTGTAACCCTCCACAGCGGAGATAACACTTGAGCTCTCTTGCCTGATGGGAGGCAAGTGTCCTTTATACAAACAAAGACTTCTTGTCCTCTCTCCAAAACGAGTGGGGAACAGAGAACAACACAGAATTCTAAGAAGTCTGTATCCCTTGAACAGTTATGTTGGAAGGACTCACAAGGTATTGGACACGCAATGTGGGCAGGGGACTCTGTCCAGGATCCAGGGATTGTCTGGGACATGTACTGACAGTGAAGGTAAGACTATGGCAACCAAAGCAAACCAGGGCCCCAAAGGGTTTAGGAACGAATGAAGATCCAGTGGTTCCATTAGTTAAAGACACCTGCTAGCTCAGATTCCAGGAGGGGGCAAGGCCGGAGGGAATGGCTAATGGAAGAAGGAAGCTGGGGGTACTCAGATAAATGAGAACTGTGGCAGCTAAGGTGGGTCATTTCTGTCTCATATGTTTGATGCACTCGTGTTTGTGTGTGGACCATATTCTTGCTTGTTATCTCCTCCTGGGTGTGTGTGTGTGTGTGTGTGTGTGTGTGTATGTGTGTGTGTGTATGGGTGCCTATCATCTCTCTCTCTCTCTCCCTCATCATCATCTATCCACCCATCTGTCATCTATATACTAATATTTCCCTGTTTTCTTTCCCCTTATTAATTTACATAGGAGTTGCACGTAAGAGGTAGTTACAATTTAGCCTTTAAGCTATAGAGTATTCGGTTGGGACCAGGACTGAATCTGAAGAATGATTAACATTGCCCCAGTGATACATACAGTGGATGTTATGATAATCAACCAAATTGGCTTACGTGTTTAAGAGAGATGAAACCCTAAACCTCCATGAACTGGGCTATTAGTTAGGCATAAAAATGATAATACAATGAATATTTATCAGTGTTAGAAGCTATTCATAATGTATTCTTGAATGATTTTTTTTAAGTACACAAAGTCACATGTGAGATTTCCATTTCATTCCATAATGGTAGCAGATTTGCTCTCTGCAAACACCTGCAAACTGGACAAGACATTAAACGAACATTTTCCCAGATATTAGAAAAGAGGCAGACAGGAGACAGGTGCGGGGAGCCCCACAGTTGCCCCATCTGACGTTGTGGCGGAAGGCACCCTCCCAACCCAGGGCAGGAGTGGAAAGCAAGCAGCGCACGGTGGGCTCGCTGGGCTGAGGAGCAGGGACGATTTGGGAGGACCAGCAGCTGGAGTCAGTGGGAGAGAGGGGAACAGGAGGGTTATACAGAGACTGGGCGCCAGACATTTGCTAGGCTGTCTTTTAGGTCCTTGTCTGAGTACTCAGCTGTGTGTGTGATGCTGAAAGCCCACGAGGCTGGGGGCTCGTGGGAACAGTTCCCGTAGTTGGGCCATCGCTGCCCAATTCCCAGAGCCCTCGAGAGCTGGAGAGGAGAAAGCTCGCCGACCACCGGGGCGTTCAGCCTCCCTAGGTCAGGGCTGCTCTTGGGGCAGGCTTGTAAGCTCGGGAGGAAGGCTCACCGCCTTCTCCTGAAGATACTGTGATGTTACAGCATTTACCATTGCTTGAGACCCATTCTGGGCCCTACGGAGTTTTAAGCATGCCACACACAGTACACACTCTACCCTCAAAGAGCTCCAGGACTTCGACACTGTGATTAACCCCACATCCCTGAGAGGAAAGGAAGGCACAAACGAGCAGGTGTCAATGGTTGTTCCAGAGAAACTCGGATTTGCACTTCCACACGCTGCCTTGCATCCTCCCTCAGCAACTCTCTCCCCTGCCTGGAAGTGGGTCGACCAGGACATTAACAATGACCATGTCATTGTTAACGGGATGGTGGTTACTTTAAAATTGTCCATATTTTGCTTATATGCATTTTCATGCATTTTGGGATAATTTTTAACAAATTTTAAATTTTAACTGTTATTTGTATGCATTTTTAAATGTTTCTAAAATGAATGTATTCTCAGATTGTAATACAAAGAGATTTATTTTTAGCTGAGAAGATAACAATGGTTATGAAAAATGTTCAGAGGTGCAATCTTTCTAAAAAGCAATTTGGCAGTGAGAATCTGGACCAAAAACAAGACAGTTCCTGTTGTAGGTAAAGTTGAATCCTGCCTTTTAAAAAATGCACAGTATATACAAACTTAAAAACTGAGAAAAGCATAGGATTATGAATAATTTTGAGTATTTTAATCTTGCTTTCTGTGCGTGTAACATATATTGTACAAGGAGATACATTAAATATTAATTTTAACCGAAGAAAATGGTATGTTTTTAGGTTCACCTTATTTAGCTAGTAAGCTCATTTGCAGGAACTTCATGTAATAGATATTTAAGATGGTAATGTTTACAATAATAAAACCTCATGAGCAGCCTATCTGTAAAAAATCAAGATTAATTAATTCAACAATGGCACAGTTATGTAATAGAATATTATGAAGACATTAAATAATCATTTTTTTGAAGGATATTTAAGGACTGGGAAGATAATTCAGAATATGTTACTAAAAATTCGTATTTTCAGCTGTATATAACCTCTGTTTCCAGTTTGAAAAAATAAGTTACAAAGATAAACATATCCCTCCACCCACACCCTACCCCTCACACATAACCTAGACAGACACCAAAAATATAACAAGTTGTTCTTTCTGGATACTGAAATCAGATGGATGTTAATTTCCTCTTCATTCTTTGTGTTACTTTCCCAGGTTTACCACAAGATGTTTGTTTTTCTCTCCAGAGACAATTGCTATGTATTCCTACTGCAGAGGCAAAACATTTAATCCTATTTTTATACAGTTGTCAGGAAATTAGAATAGATACAGAAACATTTTTATGCTTCCTTGGTGCCTATCAGTGACTTCTGGATGTCAGCCCCCTTATCGACAAAAGTTCCAGCTTTCTTTTTGGCCAAGTTTTAAAGTTATGATTTGGATGTGAGATTCTAACAATATCGGGGAGACTATGTCGATTTTTGGCTCATCATAGAATTAGCTGAAGAGAATAAGACATGTATATTTTATTTATTTGGCATGAAGTTTTAGGTCACAATTTTTAATTCTCCAAGAAAGATAAATCACTTCTGTCACCGGCATTCAAACAGCATAAGGAATGTGCACATTTTGCGTGGCAACGTTTATAGAGTAAAGGGCAGCGCACATTTTCACCACTATTTAGTTTTCTTCTACGTGGCGTATTTGCAAAATTGTTTGTAGTATTAGTCTCCAGAAAGGTCATTATCTGGTTGCTATATTTTGAACTGTTATTGTTCCTGTTTTATTAATTCTTCTGTCTCTTTTCTCATTTCGCTTCAGAGAAAAAAGCAGTCACTGGTTGGTCCCTCAAAGGCTAAAACCCTTGATTCGCAGACATGCCTATTACTTGAGCAGAAGATAAAAGTGAAATTCTTGAGAGAGAGAAGCAAGTTTTCTTTAGAATGGCAGAAACCGAAATCTTGAGAATCTGACAATGTTTGGTGTTTGAATTACCTAAGAAAATGAAACAATCACGACGTCTGTGAGTTTGATGGACTATCAGACTTTTGTGTTAATAAGTATTTACTTATTAACGTGTTAATAAGTATTAATGTGTTAATAAGTATTTACGTGGAAAGAAGTACTTACGACTATTTGAATTCTCCTCTGTGCTGTTAGCGAGGGGGCAATGTAGCCATATAACTTTCTCTAGATTGCTCTCATGCTGTTGCAAACTGCCTCACGTTTCATCAACCACAGTTTGCAGACAGGCTGCCTAGGTGGTTTCTAACGTAGCATGATCATTTACCCAGCTCAAGATATTTATGTGTTTAAATACTAAAAAAGTGAGTTCCGGGGCAGTGAGAATCAATACCGTTGTGTCCTTTGCAGTATCCTGAGGGCATGGGGTCTGGACGGCCGGGTGGGCTCCTCCGGTAGACGGTGCATAAAGAGAGGAACGTGGCACCACTTTAAGGAAACACAGAGTAGGCTGTGTCTACGTGATGTAACAATTTCTCAGCTGGGCAGGAAACTGACTTTTTCTGTTTCTATTAAGGCTCTTAGGTTTATAAAAAGACTGCCCGTTTCCCTGGAATTTAAATTTGGTCATTTGAACTTCCATATTCCATTTTTACAGGTGAATGGCTGGAGTACAGTGAATTTTCAAATCTTATAACTTACTAATGAATAGCGTAAATCAACACTCACACATTTAACACCTGTCAATCAGTAAGTAGGTTTATATTTTTCCAAGCCAAAAATTAAGATTTAAAATATGTGATGTGCGGCGCCTGGGCGGCTCAGTCTAAGGTCTGTCTCCGGCTCAGGTCATGATCTCAGGGATCGAGCCCTGAACTGGGCTCCATGCTCAGCAGGGAGCCTGCTTCCCCTTCTCCCTCCGCTCCTCCCTCTCCTTCTGCTCTCCCTCGCTCATTCTCTCTCTGTCAAGTAAATAAATAAAATCTTCTAAAAAGAATAAAATATGTGATTTGACATTCACATGTTCTTTGCGGGAAATCGAAGTATTTGAAATAATGCCTGCTTCTGAAAACCAAGATTTTCTCTGTCATACTTGTGAGTGGCTTCTCTTTTGCATATTCCCCTTTGCTATTACCAGACACGGCTGTGATGTTTCGGTCCAGCTCACTAACACTGACTATATCATGCCCTTTACACACGGAGACGATTCGGCCCGTGGTGCCGCACAGCAAGAAGGTCCAAACAGAACGTCCGGAGAATTTAAGTTGTTTGGGGACTAAACAGTTTTAAAAAGACAACCGGGCAAAGGAGCTAAACATCCAAAAAAACAGCAATAACATAAAAACAAAGAATATCATAAATACCGACACATTGTTTGAGAGATTGAATTCACTAAATCCCAGGAACCAGGAGCACCCCCTTTCCAACTTTAGAGCTTAAAAATGTTATCCAGGAAGTGAAAGTGACCTTACTGAGCTTTTGCTTAAAATATAGTGAAGCAGGAATTTCAGGTAGCCTAATTGCTATGCCAGTTCTTCAATTCTGATCGGCAAGAGTTAACGATTCACTGTGTAGCCTCACGTCCGCAACTTCATACCCTTCTGCTCTGAACTGCTGTTCTTACCCACTCCATCCTACGTGCTACCCGCTAACCCCGGGATGCTGTTTTACAGTTTTATCACTTAAAATGAAATAACTTTAAAAAAATCAGTTTCTCTGTTGGGTTACCCACATTTCATTGTTCGCCGGTCACTTGAATGCAAGGCTATTGTATTGGACGACTCAGATATAATGCGTTCCCATCATCTCCGAAAATCCTACTCTGTAACCCACAGCTAATCCCTCCAAGAAATGATCTGAGCTGAAGACAGTGATGGGAGGTGGGCCACACATTTTACTGCTGTATTTATCCAGTATGTGTGGGGATTATTGTCTTCATATTGTAAAGGAGGATATTGTAATTTAGAGGGAATAATAATCTGCCAAATATTGAGAGATCAGTTGGTAGTGAACCTAGGACTTGAACTTGGGTCTTCTCTTTCCCAATTTAGTGTGTATGTATCACTGGGGTAGGACTTGATGTCCAGGAAAAGGAGAAACGTGCGGCTGAAACTGTGGGTGGGTGTGGAATGGGGGGAGGTCTGGGAAGAGCTGGGCTAATTCAAAGATTTAGGTGTCTATTGATTGTGCCATTTAAATATTTAGAAATTCTGTTGAAGTTCCAAAAAAAAGTGAATTGGGGACAGCAAAGTTAAACTAAGTGTGGAAGTGTAGCAAAAATGTGTGTGGTACATTCCTTTAATGTCACATGGGGTTAAGAGCCAGGAGAAGATGCAGAGTTCTGTTTACTATTTATTGTTGATTACAAGCTCTAGACTAAATAAAGTTACATTTTAACTTATAGATTTTTGTCTGGTAGAGATGCAAATGATTTTTCTCCCAAGATCAACCGGAAGGTTATGTGTGTATGGCTCTTTAGACATTAATCAGTTTTGTATCTTAACCCAACATTCTTACCCTCTGATTGCCTATTTATACCTGTCTTCTTAAGGGTCTTTTGAATTGGTCATAATATCTTACTAGTTCCTTTAACTGATAAGTTAAACAAATCTTTGGTGTATATTCATCTTACTTTTATAACTTCATTTTAAAAGGATATTCGAGGGGCGCTTGGATAGCTCACTCAGTTAAGTGACTCTTGGTTTTGGCTCAGGTCATGACCTTGGGGTCCTGGGATCGAGCCCCTTGTCGGGCTCTGTGCTTAGTGGGGAGTCTGCCTGGGATTCTCTCCCTCTTCCTCTGCTCCCTACCCCCCCAGCTTTCTCTCTCTCAAATAAATAAATGAGTCTTTTTTTTTTTTAAAGCATATTTGATGATGACGCATTGAAAGTTTTGGAAGTTTAACCAAGAAACCCAACAGGAGCAAAGTCAACTACTTTGTTTAGGAAAAGCACCTCACGAAACTGTTTAAGCTCAGCGCACCCTTTCTCCCATCCCAGAGTGCATCCCAAGCAGCAATGAAACGGAGCTCCCGCTCTCCTCTTTCTGATGTTTTGTTTCCGCCTTGTGCCTGAATAGGAAGCCATTCCCCTTAGACGGTAGCATTGGTGGGAAATTGATCTCATGGTCTGAGCATTTGGTGATCTCTACTGGATACAGTTTGGACAGCTATTGTCTGCTGGGTGAGCGAAGGCAGGGAATTCAGTTTGTCAAGTCTTAGGGGTTTTGTCTGATTGTGAGCTTGCTTAGGTCCATTAAGATATTTGTGTTCACTGGGAAGGGGAATAGCTTTTTCGATCTGGCGTAATTGTCTTTCTGTCTTTGTTTTCACTGCTAGCTGAGGTTGAACTGAAGTTATGCACTCTCTATGTGTCTGTGGTCTGTGTGTCTGTGATCTGTATGTCTGTGTTTCAGAACTAGCTCCCAGAGGGTGTGAACTATTTCCTAACTGCAGGAGACACCTATAAATATGAGGTAACATCTCTTGAATTAAAGGTGCTCTCTTTGATTGGAGCTTTAGAAAAATCTAATAGCTTCAAAATTCACCCCAAATAAGAAACTTCTGATTATGTACATGTGCTAGACTTTTAAGAAAAAAACAAACAAACCCTGCTGGTTCAGATCTATTTTAGGAATCCAAGACAAATAATTGAGGCGACTCTTTTAGTAAATAAGACCAGCTTAATAATTTTTGCGTAAGAAGGAAAAACAGCTTTTCTTTGATTTATCCATGTGAGGTATAATGCAACTCTACATTTGATTTTTTTTTTTTAAGTAGCTCCATGCCCCGCGTGGAGCCCAATGTGAGACTTGAACTCACAACCCTGAGATCAAGACTGGAACTGAGATCAAGAGTCAGACACTTAGCTGACAGAGCCATCTAAGTGTCCCATATACATCTGATTTTAAAAATAAATTCTGGGTTTCTTTCTTCATGAAAAAAATCCCTAATAATCTGAACTTCCTAAACTTTTCTTATGTGTTTACTAATCAAGTAAGCGAACATCACCTCTATATAATATATACAATTACAAAAACTCATTTACTTTATCCAATTATGTTGAATCATTACTCTGATAACTTTTTAGTATCAACAGTAATTATGTTTTGTAGTCCATCAGCTTAAACATAATGTTAAAGATCCTCCGATAACTTATAAACTTGGTTTTATAATATATTGAGTAGATTAATGAATCATCCCTGAATACCTAAATCATTTCTAAGTATCTGTGAGTACTAAAACCTTGACTATGAAACATTCTTTGGTATTCGCATACTGCTGTTGTTTAAATCTGGATATGCTATGGAGCGGGGCTACCTTTGGGTCATGTTGCTAAACATGGCGGAAGTGTGGCACCGGAGGGTGTAGAAGGATGGGTAACAGGTGTCAGACATGTTGCTAATCTGTAAAATGATGGTATATTCCACACGTTCTCAAGTCGTAACTTCCAGTTTTACTTTGTGGAATATAAGTGCATTTCTTTGGCTAAAAGTTATAACTACCATGGATCATTGAGACTACACAGGGAGTGGGGCGTGACAGACATCCAGCCGTGTGTGCAAGCCATTAAGGTGAGCTTTTGTTGTTCACGAGAGAAAACGAGTACTTTGTCAGGAAGTGTGGTCTCCCCAGAATAAAAGAGAATGTGATAGATACATTTGGATGGATAGAAAATGGAGAAGGTAGGTAAGAAGGACATTTTTAAAATTTTTCTTTCATTTATAATTATTGTAAGTAAGGATTCGGAAAAGAAGAAATAAAATGTGTTAAAATTTTGTCACAATTGGCTCTTGCTCATAAGGAATAAGATGTTTGTGAAACTATAAATATTTAGTAATGCAAAACCAGACTTCAGCTTTTTCTCTGTTAGAACTATAAGCTGGTCTTAGAGTTCTTGACAATGGATTATAGAAATTCTTAATTACCTTCTAGGTAATCTTCCCAAGTAGCAGAGACTTTGTGTGTCACTAGAATAATTCATCTGCCAGGGCTAACTTTACTATATCATTGATTTAAAAAAATTATCCTATAACTCCTTTGCTTTTGAATGAGCTAAGATATCTTCTCTGTTTTGAAATATGTTATTGGTGGGGGGCTCAATCAGTTGAGCATCAGATTCTATTTCAGATTCTTTTTTTTTTTTTTAAAGACCTTATTTATCTATTTTGACAGAGAGAGAGAGATCATAAGTAGGCAGAAAGGCAGGCAGAGAGAGGGGGGAAGCAGGCTCCCCGCTGAGCAGAGAGCCCGATGTGGGGCTTGATCCCAGGACCCTGAGATCATGATCTGAGCCAAAGGCAGAGGCTTTAACCCACTGAGCCACCCAGGTGCCCCTCGATTTCAGATTCTTGATTTCAGTTTGGGTCTGGGATAGAGTCTGTGTTGGTCTCCACACTCAGCTGGGAGTCTGCTGGGGATTCTCTCTCTCCCTCTGCGCCCCCCCTTCCTAAAAGTAAATAAATAAATCTTACAAAAAGATGTTATTGTCACATTGATGAAATTGGTATTCCAGTATTGTTTCTCAGGCATGCATAATCCTACCTTAACCGGGTGAGCTGTCTTTCCAATATCACATCATACATTTAGGAAAAGGAAAAAATTTCCATCTATCTTCCACATATGAAACTATTTTTGAGATTTTTCCAGAGTCCTGGAAAATTACAAAGATTTAAAATAAAATTCGCCTTAAGAAAAGAGAGATGCTAGATATAATTAAGTTTGTTTGGAGATTAAAGTGCTCCAGTATCATTTACTGAAAAGACATCAAATAGATGGATAAGGAGAAGATTTGGGTATGATGCGGAGAAATTCTAGAACTTGTGCATTGCTGGTGGGAATGTAAAATAGTGCCGCCCCTGTGGAAAACAATAGGATAGGTCTCAAACAATTAAACATAGAATTACCATATGATCCAGCAATTCCTCTTCTGTATATGCCTAGAAGAACTGCAAGCTGGGATTAGAACAGATATTTGTACCCCCAGGAAGGTAGAAACCATCCCATTGCCCACCAACAGATGGGTGGAGAAACGAAATGTATGTACACACATTGGAACATTATTCAGCCTTAAAAATGGATGAGATTGTGGTACAGGCTGTAGTGTGGACGAACCTGGAAGACACTACAGCAAGTGAAATAAGCCAGACACAAATAGGGCAAGTGCTGCAGGAATCCAAGTACACAACAGACTTACATGAGAGGCAAATTCATAGAGAGAGAAAGTGGAATGGGGATTGCCAGGGGCTGGGAGGGTGGGGCGTGCACAGTTATTATTTCGTGGGTCCGGAGTTCAGTGTGGGATGATGAGTGATACAGAGGGATGATAGTGATGGCTGGACCACGTGAACAAGGTGCTCTTAATGCCACTGAATAGTACTCTTAAAAATGATGAAAATAGCAAAAAAACAAAAAAACAAAACAAAACAAAAAAAACCACCCTAAAAGCCCCCAAAACCTCTTTTCTCCTTGTGTGTCATTTTGGATAGTATTTATTGCTAGCTATTAAATTCTCTAATCTTTCTGTTTACAATGTCTAATCTGCCTTTAATGTGATGTCTTTTGTATCTCAGACATTGTAGTTTGTAGAAATTTAATTTGGCTCTTCATATCTTTTCTGTCTCTCCTTAACTTTTGTAACTAGGAAATACAGTTATAATAATTGCTTTAGTGTCTGTTAATTTTCACATCGATCAACTGAATGATTGTCTGCCCATTTGGGGCCCTGTTTTCCTGCTTCTTTGCATCCCTGGTAATTTCTTATGGGGTCCCAGCCATTGTGAATCTTACCTTACTCAGGAGTGAATAATATTATATCCCTAAAAGTATTACTGCTCTGGGTTCTAGGACATAGTTAAGTTATTTGGAAAGAGTTTCATCCTTTCAGATGTTGTTTTGAAGCCCTTTCATGGAGGACCAGATAGGTGACGAGTTTGGGATCCACTGTGACCGCTCTTGAGGCCAGACCCTCTGGGCTCTCTGCCCAAAGTGCCATGAATCGTGAAATTTCCAGTGTGGGCAGCGTGAACAGGCACTGCCTTCTTCTTCCTGCTTTTCCTTCCTTAGTTAATATCAGTCAATGTTGGACATGCCAAATATTCCTAAATAACTACAGATTCTGCATCCCAACATGCTCCCTGAAGATAACCCTCCTGGAAAACACACGTGCTGTGAAGCTGACGAAAATAGAAAACGGGAATGTCAAGTTTTCTGTGTGTCCTATCAATATACCTTTTTAAGTCACGTAGATGTTTAACATTTCTGGTTCATCTTTGAAAATCCTTCAGGACAACAATAAAGTTGAATTTATTATTTATTTTATTAAAAGGAAAATTAATGGATAATCACACCACAATTTCCAGAACTGAAAAGGAATCCAGCTACCTGGATTTATTTTTCTTAGTAAAAGCAGAAGTGTGTGCAACTATTGTGTTTTAAAGTCTCTCTAGAGCCACACAACTCTGAAAATACATTTTAAAATACGCTTTTTTTTTTTTTTTTTTTTTTTAGTTTCTTAAATTTGGGGGAAAAACCCACCATCAGTGAAGTCAGTTAAAGACTCTGAAATAAATGGCATTTTACCAAATTTCTAATTCACTTGCTGCCCCAGGATTTGATCTTGTTAAAGCCCAGTGTATAAAACAAGACAGAATACTTTTGTGTACTTTTATGACTTCTGTAAAGAAGGGTCAGTTATGTGTAATTTACAAGCCTAAAACTCTAGTAGGAGACCAGCAAAATAAATGCATGTTTTCTGGGAAGGTATCACAATAAAATTAGAAACACTTCAAGGGAAGAACACCATGGGTCCAGGGTATAGCAGGAATCTGATGTGAGACATTTGGGAGGTTCAGTTTTTACACAAAGGATATTTCTCTCAACTGGTGTTCACACTTCAAAGCCCCTGTATTTTAATGTATGTGAAAAAAGGAAAAAAAGTCATGTGTAGGCTAATATAAACAAAATAACCAATGGGATTTTATTTTTCCCTTTAATATGTGAGAAATAAAACACAGATACTGTCTACTGAGTTTTAAAAGGGAGCCCCACTGTCCATGTCAGCAATCCATAATTGGAATTTGAAATGGCCACTTAAATGTGCATGAAAGCATAGCTTTTAAATGCTAATGGACTTGTTCCTAGTTACTACTCAATCATGGAAGGGTTTTATCTTGGGTACTGTGTAGGACACAATTAATAAGCATTGAATATGAAATAAATAATTCTCGGTTAAATGCAATGTCATCTTTCCCTCGTAAATAAAAGTTCAAAATCGATGTTAAATCCTTTCATTTTTAGAATTGTTTTGAATTAAAAGAAAAATTGCAAAGAGAGTTGCAAAGAGTTCCCTTCCATTATATACTCTGTTCCATTCACCTTTAATATCTTTCCTTAATATTACATATTTGTCACAATTAATGAATCAATGTTGATACATTATTATAATTATCAGTTACTAATTATTAATGCTATTAACTAGGAGTTGCGATAGTTATTTTTAAAACACATTTTATACAACATATTAAAATATTTAACTCGTCTTTAAAATATGGGGTCATTTTCCTCTGGTTTAGCAAACCGAACCCCGGAAATGTTAGCCATCTTTCTGATGTTATATTCTGAAAGCTGAAAGAGGTTTATTAGATCATGTCAAATTTCTCTGGTGTCATGATTCTCCTTGGAATTTATTTCTAATCCTTGGTCCTTTCAGCATCCAGTCAAAGAAAATATCATATTCTTTCCCTGGAGGAGAGTTTGAAATAGGAGACCGGAAAAAAAAAAAATGCTTATCTGGAGCTTTTAGAGAATAGTGCATATTTTTCTCACCATCCCTCCCCAACCCATTTAATGGTCCTCTGGCCCGATGGAAGAAGAATCAGGGGCCAGCGGGAGGTGTGCAGACCCTTTGAGACAGGGAGGCCAGAATGAACAGAAAGGCTCATGGGAGCTCAGAGTGGAGGGTATGTGAACCCAATGCTTCAGGTGGAACCCTGGGAGGCAGCGAGTATCCAGAGGAATGGTGTGGGGACCTAAAGCAGTCCTACAACACTCCTCTTCATTCCATCAGTGCACGAGAGAAACACAACAATCTCCACGGTTCCAAAGGAGAACCCAGTAAGCAAAGGGTGACCAGGAGGCTGATGAGAGTCACTGGGTTACAGAGGAAGTATTAAGGCATCCCCCTCCCCGGCCCCCAAAAGCACAAAGTCACAGATCCTCCAGGGATCCTGCAGACAAATCCTGAACGATAAATGAAAAGACTAGAATAGGCCAACAGAGACCAATTAGGTCACAGACATGGAGGGTAAGAAACCCCTTCCACCTCTGCCTCCCTTTGGTACTCACACTGGGCACCCCCTCACCACCGGTTTAGACTCAGTCCTCGGTGGGGGGGGGGGGGGAGGCGGAGAGGAAATGTTAATATTCAGTAACCAAGATCCCGTTTGGAAGTTTAGTTATAGAACTGCAGCCTTGAGTTTTATTTTGCTTTCTGTGCTTAAGTTAAAACTTCACTGAATATTTTATTTACAAATGAAATTGGAGGCTTGTGCATGTGTATGTCCCCGTGATTGTCTATATTCGGACCTCCTGTTCTTTTAATTCTCCTTTTGTTTATCTTTCATCACTTTCCAAGGCTCAGAGTATTTAAAGAAGTGTTTAAATTTATCTCGGAGCCATTTTTAGATGTTAAAATGTTCTGATTGCTAATGTGATTTCTTGCTCTGTTGAAACAACAGCTGTGCATGAACATATCATATTGTTCTTTTGTATTTTAATGGCTCGAGTTCCATCCTAAGAAACTAGCAGTACTATTATTGTTGTGTTATGATATTGATAGAAACGACTGTAACATGAAAGTTGGAAATTAAGTTACTTTGGTATCAAGTTTCCTGTATGTGTAAATATCGAAATTGGCAATGAAATGAGCCAGGCACCAGCCACCCAGAGAAAGTGGTCAGACTTGTGAAAGCAAGCAGAGACCGGTGAAATTCAGACTTTTTTCTAGGGGTTCTCCCCAGTGAAATTCAGACTTTTTTCTAGGGGTTCTCCTGAATGTTTTGTTCTGAAATTATATAAAGTGTGCAGACAACTTTGAATAACCGTGTCATTTTCTCTATTTCCTATGGATATGCCATGATTCAGTGCCTAGAAAATTGCCTTTCACTCATAGAAGCAGGTTATGGTTGTAGCGAACAATAACTGAGCACTTAGGATGGATCAGGTACTGTGATGAGCATTTTCATGCATCAATCTATTTAATCTTCACAATGAACTGTTAACATTTTTAACATTCCTCTTAATTAATTTGTCATAAATGCACCTGCAGGGCTTTGAATCAGGGACAGTCCCTTCTAGTTCTTAACCCTGGACCATCATTAGGAAAGCCAGGGCAAATGCCCTACTCCAAAGAGTCTGCATTGTAGGGAAGGAACAGAGGAAAATCCATGTTACCCGCATAGAATGCGAAGGAGACCACTGCTCCCTCTCCCTTTGTAGAGTCTGCTTTGAACCATCCTACTCTAACACTTTGGGATGGAAATAAACCTCCCCAGGAAGTGACAAGCTTGGTTTCTCCAGTTTTGAAGGATTTAAGGTTGTCACCATGGTCCGGGGCCTCCCCACGTGGAATGTCAATGTATCTCTTTAGGGAGGTCTCTGGAGCTCTCGCAGGCTAGACAGAACCAAATTTACTTCTGGGGCTTGCTTTCCGTTCAGGTCCAAGTTCCAGTAAAGTCTGCGCAGAAAGCCCTCACTGGGCAGAAACATCCACATCTTTTCTCATAACGCCACGCACATCCCGAGTTATTTTACAGATGAAGCAAATTAGAGAGTGAACTTGCCCTGGGTCAAATTTTAAGTTACAGAGAAAGCCAGGATTTTGGCCCCACCTAAATTTAAAGCCCAAACTCTTACACATCACAGTATCTTACTTGTCTGTTGGTTGGATAGATGAATGAACCCATAAAATGGCCATTCCTCCTCACCACAATTAACTTTTACTTCACATTCTCTTTTCCCCCCACATTTTCAAAGTGGCCTCCTTTCTCCAATCCGGCATGGAGAGCCTGTCCTACCAGTCTCCCAGTCATTTTATGGGTTATTTACAGTGATGTGGTGTCGTCTAGGTGTATCCACAAGTTGAGGGGTTGCTTAGGGTCCTCCTAGTCCGCCATCTTTCCCCGGAAATCTTTTCCCATTCTTTTTCAAACTCGTCTCATAATAATGTAGAAAAGTGGTTGCAACATACATACTAGTTTGATATCACTTATTCATTCATGAGAATGAACTCTGGGCTAGGGAGAAAAATGAGTGCATATGGGCATCATTAAATAAAGATAAGGATTAAGTACAAATTTGGTAAATCTATATAGATGCAGTATAGACTTAAAAAACTGTGTTTTCTGATCCATCCAGTAGGATATATAATGTAATAAATAAACTGACAAGCATTGTGCATCACACAGCATAGATGCCTGTAATTAATAAATGAATGAAAAATGAATACAAAAATAGGACTTGCTTGTAACATCTAGGCATATATGATCATCAGGAATGGTACAGGGAAATAAATTTTTGTAGTAGATACTTTGTTATAGAAAACCACAATTCATTTAAATGTAATATTTGGCTTTGCATCTACTTTGCACATTTTTGCTTAAAATTTTTCTTGACAAAAGGGTATTTAAAATTAAATATTTAATATATTTACATTTATTATGGAATTTCTAGACATCAATATTTTTCTCTATCTCAGAATAACTGACATTTAGAGTGAACGGTTATCTTAACATCTGACCATTAGTGATAGGTTGGGATTGTTTTTGCCTTTTTTCCCCAGGATAATTGGTTTCCATAGTGCGGGAGGAAGGTGGAGGGTGGAGGGACTCACCTCGGAGCCTTTCAGTGGTTCAGATGAAGCCACCATGTTCCCATATCTTGCCAGACCTATAATAATTTCTGGAAAGGAAAGAAAATTTGTGGTTTTGATTTCAATACATTCCTAAAACATTTGCTATTCAAATATGGACCTAATATGTAGGTTTCGACCCAACTACTTTGAGTGAATACCTACTGACAGACTGGCAAATATTGGTAGCATAACAATATTATTATTGTTACTATTATCGACAATTTAATCAATGCCAGGCACTCAGCAAGGGCACCAAGGCTACAACTTCCTGAATATTCTGGACAAATAGCGAAGAGAATCCATGTGAATTAGAGAGGGTAAGAATTTCATGGGGAAGAAGGAATGTCTGTAGAATGTAGAGATTCGGGGAATGGTCCGCTATAATTCAAAGGCATAAACCATGAAGACAGAACAACAGATCTAAGGAAATGATGCTGCAAACAATCCTGTAACTTCAGAGATGAAATGGCCAAAGGAGGCTGAAATTAGCATTCCCATTTTAAACATGAGAAATTGAAATCATGAATCAATAACTCGCTGAGGCTGAGGTTAATAGCAGAGCAGGGATTTACTCTATTTACAGTGTAGATTTTTCCTATCATATCAAACTACCTGCAAGAATGAATTCTATACATACCATTTTGCTAGTAAGTTCCATTTTAAGTCCCCAAGGCTACGGCAACCATCAATCGATGTCACTAATAGACATCTTATTGCCTTGCTTCCCTGAATGTAACTATGCAAGAATATATAATTTATATTACATCTGACAAAACAGATGTAAATATAAAATTCCAAAGAATCAGGATTGCTGAAACCATCAATACTGCACAAGAGAATTAGAGATGGCCCTAATGATGAAATAGGTAATTAGAGAAATGTGATTAGGAAATCTTGATCTTCCACAAGGAAGCAAATGAAATACCAGTCAGTATTCCATCTGGTTTCCAAAAGATTTTCAGATCATATGCATGAATTTACTAAAACCTACTGCAAGATGCTTTAGATTGCATTTAGGGAAAAGCAGAGCTGAATATGGCATTTCGGTCTACTTATTTCTTAGGAAACTTCCCTCCGTTGTGTGGGAGAGCGTTTGTTTACATCCGTGGGTGAGGAAACAGGCTCAGCACCCCAAACCCTTATTGCAGGAGGCAATGATTTCATCTCCTTGCCTTGCAGCTAAAGAGTCAGGAAACAATTCTATGGCATTAGAGAATGATATCAACTTATAGCTCATTTTAATCAAGGTAGGATTTTCTTTCAATATGAAGTTCCATCTTCTTTGCAAACATCTTTGCTTGCTACCTGTACCTGTCATGTGTAAATCTAAAAACTATGGATGGATCCTTAAGTCTGTTAATTTCAAAAATATGCAAAGAGGCCATGGAGTCAGATGCCTGAGACAAATGCTTTGTTATTTATCAGTAGAGTATTGAGGGGAAAAAAGGCGGGGGGGGGGGGTGGGTGGAGGGGAGAGCTGGAGAGAAGCAAATTAAATATAATACAGAGAAAATTGTAAGCTATTAACTTGACATGCATTACACAGCTTCTATCAGAGAAGATTGACATCTTCATACTTTGCAAGATACTTTTGATTGGTAACATTATTATCTAAGATAAAAAGTTGGATGAAAACATATTTAGCTGATACTAGGGACGCATCCAAGTTTTATGGGGCCTGAAGTTTATATAATTTGGACAGCCATCATGAAGGGGGAAAAAAAAAGCATAGACAGAGTTAGAAATAAAAACACAGATGTAAGGACTTGGAAGGACCACGTATAAATGCGAGGACTTGATGCCTAAATACAGATTCAGATACACATAAAAATTTTGGAGATTAATGTTTTTTCTAAAAGGAAACTTTAAAAAAATTTAATAGGGATTTAGTAGTAAAAACCCCAACAGCAATCAGATTCTTTGGGTAAACGATACTTTTACCTTTGTTGGTTTACAAGTCATTTTGCTCTAGGATACCCGACACTCAGGTTTAAGGAACTAGAGTGATCACTGCCCAGTTTTCATGAGTAGAGCGTGCAATTTGCCATCTGTGGATGAGAACATCAAATGACAATTTGACGTTTTTGGTCTGTCATAGGATAAAATACCATGTAGCAAAACAAAACTATGTTGCTAATGGTATGTTACATAATTATTCATCAATCCTTTACAAAATGGCTTACCCGGTGTCATTTCAATAAATAAAAAATGGATCTGTAATTTGAAATGAGAGTTGAGTTTTATTTCATTCTTCATGATTTTTCCACAATTTTTAGTTTTTAGTGCTTTATTATTTTTTCAGATTTTCTAAACTTTCTTCAATAAGCAGATATTATTATTGTTATTTTATTATCATTAATTAATAGAATATCATTTATTTTATAAATAAAAAATTTTTAACATTGAGACAACCATAAAATGTGAGCTAAATGTCAATCCTTTAACTCAAAGTAAATGAGGAATAATTATTCTCATGAAATGGTATAAGTAGAATGTGTGTTGAATCAACAGTGCATTGTGCCCTCAAAGAAAATTTGCAATGTTGTCTCTCTGCACAAGCAAAATCTTGGTAACATATGTGCAAGCATTCACAATTTTCCTGGTGTGAAAAAAACTACAACTGTCCTATTTTTATTGCATAGAAGCAATAAAAATATAACTCTTCCTTAACTGACTGACACACATGAATTCACTGTATTTTAAAAAAGAGAGATTAAATCAGAATCCATTGTGCTTTTATCTTATATACTCCCAGCCAGTTGTCATGCTCCCACAGTGAAAGTTTCCAGTCAATGATGTAGATCTTCATTTTTTTATAGACCATTTAACTTCCATTTACCACTTAGCAATCTGGTTCACATGAGTTTCTCGCTTATACAGTGGTTTAATTCGTAGAACAATAAAACCACAGGTTGTTTTTGACATACAACATAGTCTGAGGAATGAATAGCCAATATCAAGAAGATTTTAGAGGGAGTTAATAAACACTGAATATCCATATCATAGTCGTATTGCTTTATCTAACATCCTAACAGGTTATTGATAGCTTTAGTAAAAGGACACAAGTACAAACCATAAAGATGAGCATATAATAAGGTTTTTTAAATAATAAAAAGAGAGTCTTCTGAAAACTACGGCACTTATTAAACAGCAATATTAAAATGCAAAAACACAACATTTTAGACTATATGTTATACGGATGAGGAGAAACAGTAAAGCGCTGTTCAAGATAGTCTCTCTTCTCTCATCCTATTTGTGAAACTTTTATGAAAGTATAAATGCCTATCAAAGATTATTGAGAAAATTTTAAATAGAAGGCATATCTATGCACAAAGTTTGGCAATATCCCCCTAACTCCTTTCAAAGCATAAAATATAATAAATAATCAAAAGCTAGATGTAAAGAAATACAATGTAGATGATAAAGTGTTAATTTCGATAGTATGGAAAGTGGTCTTTGATAATTAAAAATTAAAGAAAGAAACACATAGAAAGTTGGATAAGTCTGCAAGGTCCAGTATGATAAGCAGTGGATATGTGTAGCCATTTAAATGTAAATTAATTAAAATTAGACAAAATTTAAAAATTCAGTTTCTCAGTCAGGCTGCTACATTTCAAAAGAATATTTCTAGTACCTGAAAATTCTCCTGGAGAGTGCTCTCTTACATGGCCAGTTTACAGAAGCAAAAATATAAATCGCCAGCTAGCAAAAAATGCCCATATTCACAAGAAGTGGGCACAACAGTGATGTGTCTCAGAGACTGCTGAACACGCACCACACTGGCAAAACTAGAGAAGAACAAGAATATTCTCTCTGCCAAGGATTCATTTATTCTCACCATTACCAGAGAACTATGGATCAGTGTATCTGTTTCAAATGCAAAATAACAATATTTATTTAACAACATACTTTATAACATGTATGTCTATGTGCGTGCCATGTATAAATCTCTGGATGGCACTATCAGCCCTGGCAATCTGTCCCATAGAAATAAAAGTGCAAGTCCACATGACATATTTATGCCATTGTTTATGAAGCCCTTGCTTGCCACGTCCCCTCCCCCAAAACAAGAAAGGAAAAGACACAAACAAAAGTAAAAGCTAAAACCAAAGATTGCCCATCAAAAGAGAAGCAGAGGAATATATTACATTGCACTCACGTCTTGCAATATTCTACAGCCATTGAAAATAAGTTAAAACATCACAAGTTGACTTGGAATGGTGCCCACCCAGAGCTGTGAGTGAAAAATGAAAGATTTAGAAAAATGTGCATGAAGTGAGCCCATTTTTAGCAAAGCAAAAGTGAGAAATAATACATTTGTGCCCATACATACATAATATGTGCATATATATATACATCAATACATGAATATGCTTGTATGATATATGTGAGCATGGAAATGTACAAAGACTATGTACCAAACCATTCACTTTGCTGACATGTTGTGAAGGTGAGCATGGAAAATCTGATGTAGGAACAGGGACAGTTAAGCATAAAGGCACTTAGAAAGATATCGGGTTGATTTTTCATGCAGTCAGGTACAATTATATATGCCTATATATGTGTAAAGACATTAAAATAATTTAAAAGTAGATTCATGCTTTCTAAAGCCAGGGGAACATTTAAATTATCCAGATTGAATTTTAATGCACATTTCTCTTTCGAAACACTCATATAAGATTTTTCTTGCAGCTTATTGCTTAATTGCTTTATTTAGGTCCCAGTTAATGCTTTCTCTTGTTTACATAAAGATTTATTTCGCACATCCAAGGAAAAGTAAAATTTTATTTAAGTAATCACGATTAGAAGGATTAACGTGCGAGAGCAGTTAGCACCCAACAGAAGTTAATACAGGGCGGGTTGTAAATGAGAGTCATTTAAAATTTTCTGATCGCCATATTTAAAAAGTGAATGGAAACAGGAGAATTTGAGTAATTTGAGTAATTAATAATTTTACTACTACATTTTCTTTAGTGCCCAATATCCAGAACATCTTCATGTCAATAAGTAGTTAATGTACAAATTATTAAAATATTCTACATTGTTATTGTATACTGAGCCTTTGAAACCCCATGCAGATTTTACGCTTTGAGCAGTTGGCAATGTGTCCAGCCACACTCTCATTGGTAGTCGGGGCGTGGGACAGAGTTGGCCTCATCAGCTGGCAAAGAGGAAGGTATTGATTGCAAAAAAGTTGCAGTCATAAAACATTTGCTCATGAAATACAGTGATTTAGAGCTATCAGATTTTTCCTGTTCATTGGCATAGTGCACACAGGTGCAAAATAGCACTCCAGATTAAAAATTTTGCCCAGTACTTAACAAATAGTTTCCTTTCCCCCCCAGTTCTATTGTGATTTAATTGACAAACAGCCCTGGGGTAAGTTTAAGGCATAATGATGTTGTTTAACACATCTTGTGAAATGACCACAGTGAGTTTAGTTAACTTCTGTCATCCCATATAGATACAAGAAAAAAAAAAAAAAGAAAGAAAAAAGAAAAAAAATGTTATTTCCCTTTCGATGAGAATGGATCAAGAAGATATGGTCCATATATTCAATGGAATATTATGCCTCCATCAGAAAGGACGAATACCCAACTTTTATTTTAACATGGACTGGACTGGAAGA
>CM052883.1:3219476-3265936 GCA_028534135.1 Potos flavus
CGAGCCTGGTGGTGGGTATTGAGGAGGGCACGTATTGCATGGAGCACTGGGTGTGGTGCATGAACAATGAATCTTGGAACACTGAAAAAATAAAATAAAAATATTTGGGGATAAAAAAAAAAAGAACTCTTTCAATGGTCAGACACACCAGTTAGCAGTGGTGACTGTAGTCATCTTGTAAAACTATTCTTTTAGGAGGATCCACGAGGACCTTTTTCCTTAGTGCCTGCAAAGCTACACTTCCCTCACACAAATGGTAATTTTAGGAATAGGGGTGCAAGGGAGAAAGGCACGCGCCCATGTGCGCACATGCGTGTGCACATGCGTGTGCTTCTTGTAGACTGTGAACTTTCTCCTTTAACGAAGCAACTCATTCCAATCGTCCAGAGAACTGTCATTTCTTACAATGCGGAATCTTGCAGCAATCCAAACTCATAGATTTAAGATATTCCCAATGGATAAGCAAGTGCCCGTGCTTTGATTTTTAAAAAATGCTCAACTCAGGGCACTCAGTGGCTCAGGCGGTTAAGTATCAGCCTGGGTTTCCACTTAGGTCATGATTTCGGGGTCCCCAGATCCAGCCTGGTGATGGGCTCCACACTCAGCGGGAAGTCTGCTTCTCTTCCTCTGCACCCCCTCTTCCTTTCTCTCTCTCTCTCTCTCTCTCTTAAATAAATAAATAACTCCTTAAAAAAGTAAAAATAAATAAAAATGCTCAACTCATGATTCTAAGGTGATAATCTCGACTGGCTTTTGATGAACCCTGTTTTAGGGAGCTCTCCTTTCCATCTTTAGCCTACACGCATCTCAGCATCTAAGCTGCACAGGTACTGCTCCCGTGTCTTAATCCCCAACTGGGTTTATTTTTTTTTTTTAAATCCCACTGCTATTGTCCTTCCAGCTTGAATATGAACTTTCCCAACCTAACACTGACCCACGGCACATTTTCAGTACAATTTTTCCAACGGAGAAAAAATGGAGAGGTATTAATGTCTTTGTGAAACATCTTTAATGCAGGACCGGAGGCCTAGTCGCCCCAGGTGGTTCATGTGCCCGCGGAGAAGATTAGTCATGCTGCAGAAGGAATGCATATACAAAGTTTCTGCTGTGAAAAACAGAATTTTGCAGCAAAACAGTTCACCGTACAAGCCCATTTATGGTGTGGTTAAACACTACGGGTTTTCTTCCCCCTTTTCCTTGGTGTTAAGCATCCACAACCATGCCCACTGCTGTGTGCCCTTGAAATTCTCCCACGGTGTAGAAAACCTAAGTTCTTCCGCCTACGACACACAGGTAGGAAATATGACAAGGGTGGAGTAAAAGAAAGTTGAAGTGTCTTGGAAAGGAATCGAGGCAGGAAGTAGAGGCAGGTCAAAATCCTGATGCCCAAAGTTGTGGGGTGCATATCCAACAACTGAGTGAGGCAGCATTGAGATCCGCCTTTTAGGATTCGGCATAGCCCCTTCCTCCGAGGCCAGCATCTAGCCACCGGGGGAGCAGAGTGTGCAAGGAAGTTGAAGCATATCGCATGGGCAAGCCGCCACCTGCTCCCGCTCCCACCGCACCCCTTCTCCCTCTGCCACACGTGTACAAGACAGCGTGGGCTACAGTGTGGTCAGCAGCATGGTTTATGGTAAAAAAAAAAAATTAAAAAAGGTAAACAACTCAAGTGGTTACAGATGAGAAAGGGACAAACAGAATCCCCAGCCCATGGAGTCTACTAGAGCAATGAGGACAGATAGAGCACTTCCATCCCCTGAAGACAGATCAGAGGGAACGATATACACCTTTGCTGTGAACCCACAGCAAAATATAAAAGAAAACACAGAAGGGACTACAATGAAACTGAGATGAAGGGTTACATCTGGGTGAAGGAAGAGTAAGCAAAAGCAAAGAATCAGGAGGCTATCGAAAGCACTGCACATTTTCGATTTCTTAAATGGCGTAGGAGGCACAAATACATTATTTAAACTATTTTTAAAAAGGTTTATACATTTATTTTAGAGAGAGAGGAAGAGAAAGAGCAGGGGGGAGGGCTGGAAGGAGAGGCGGAGAAAGAAACTCAAGCAGACTTGGTGCAGGCTCGATCTCAGGACCCTGAGCTTCAACCAAGAGCTGGACACTTAACTCACTGTGCCACCCAGCTGCCCCGATACTGTTTTAAATTGTGTGTGTACATATATGTTACATACAAGTCATATATGATGACATATAGATGTATGACATTTTATAAATACATGCATACATTTTATATCTATGACATTTTAAAAATTAAAATGACAGACCTGGCATTATTATAAATTTGAGTTTGCATTCAACTCTCATATTTCAGAGATGATCTTAAACACTTGTCTGTTTGTTAAGTGGGCTCCATGCCCAGCGAGGAACCCAATGTGGGGCTCAAACTCATGACCCTGAGATCAAGACTTGAGCAGAGATGGAGAGTCCCATGATTAACTGACAGAGCCACCCAGGCTCCCCGATCCTGAGCACTTGTTAACCATTCTGAGCCACCTTTTCCAACTTTCTAAAATGGGAAAGATACTTTATTTAAAGGGAAAGAGTCAACGGAAACATTTTTCATTTCTAAGACTCTCATTTCCTTAAAATAAATTTTTAACGTGAAAAACGTCGGGCTTGGCAGTGTACCAATAGAGTCCTGCAGGGGGCTCACCTCCTCCCTGGTGGACCCTACGAGCAGTCCCGGACCCCCACAACGGGGGTGGGCTCTGCACCGCAGACCAGGGCTCCGCTTCTAGAATCGCTCTCCCGAGACTTTGTAATCACCTCTTGTCTCCTTTGCAGTAATTTAAGCCTTGTTGTGACTGTTACTGTGAAAGGGATTTCACTTAGATGGCTATTTAGTCTTCAGAGCAATCAGCCTTACCCTGTCCCAGAGTGAAGACCTTAGAAGAAGTCAAATCGAGACGACACTCCTCAACATTGCCAGCATCCATCTCCTGCAATCTGTTCTTTAAATTTCCGAAAGAAAATGCAGTAGATGAAGTCTTTGCCAAAGTAAAACTTTAAAAACTAGATTCTGTTCATTTACAGAATTGGAGGCAGTATTTCTTCACGGATTAGTATGTACGTGGGACAAACACTTAAGGTTGTGCGACTCACTGGATATTAAACTGCTAATCTTTTATAATAAAATACTTTGTTATAATTTTGGTGACTTTTAAGGTTTTCCATTTCCTCTTTTTTTAAAAAAGATTTTATTTATTTACTCAAAGAGAGAGAGAGAGAAGGTCTGAGCGGGGAGAGGGGCGGAGGGAGCGGGAGAAGTAGACTCCACGATGAGCTCACCCCCCCGCCCCCAGGGCAGGGCTTGATCTCACAACCCCGAGGGACATGACCTGAGCCAAAACCAAGCATCACACGCTTAACAGACTGAGCCACCCAGGTGCCCCTCCTTTTCCTCCTTAATTGTACCTCACGTCAGATATTTCATGGGGCATCTGCACTCTTGCCTCTCTGTTTACCCAAAGTAAACAACTGTATAGGCAGTCAGACATTCTGTCCGCAGGGAAGGTTTGCCGCATTACTACCTTCAGCCATATTCCTGGGAAGGCTGTCACCACCACTGGGCATGGATTCTGCAGACGCCCCTGTTTTTATTCCTCAGCTGATGGTTCTTATGGAATTCTTCATGAGGCCATTGGTCTGCCTGCAAGCCATCAGTTCGTGCAAACTTATTTCGACCTTCCAGACCTGATCAGACCTGATCTCTTGAATGCCATTTCCACATGATTACGGGTTGCTGTTGCGCGCACCCAGCCATGGGTGTTGGGGTCAGATATCCCTAGTTCATGCTGGGCAATGGTTATGTATATCTGAAGAGACGTGCACTCATTCGGTGTCTCCTCGGTCTCAGGACAAGCCAGAAGCAGTTCCTAAAAGGAGCATAGGTATGTGCCAACGGGAGCGATCTTTCTCGAAACATCTAGAGGTCTGTGCTCATCGGAGCCTACTGGAGCCTGTTCATCTTCCAGAGACACTTCCATTAGCACTGGGGGTTCTGGGTTTTCAGGCCCAAATGTCAGAGAAGCTCCACCAGCCTGCGCCTGATGCGAAGTCTTCCCTTGTTCTATGTCTCACTCAAAATAGCTGCCGAATGGGGTACGTTCAGATGGATGGGACCAGCTCAATATACTAAATATCCTATACGTCGACTACAAAAATAAAAAGACCCACATAGATAATGTGCCCCATTTCAATAATACAAGGTGCAATGGGCACCATTTTATTTCCCACTTCAGAAGGGTAGATAAACATATTCCAGATCCCTGGACGTTCAGGGTGGATAGGCTTCTGCATTTTCATGCGGTGCATCCCACACACTCTGAGCCACGTGTCTGCTAGTAAGGGATTTTAGTTTGTTTTTTTTTTTTTAAGATTTTATTTATTTTTTATTTTTCAGAGAGAGAGAGAACACAAGCAGGCAGAGTGGCAGGCAGAGGCAGAGGGAGAAGCAGACTCCCCGCTGAGCAGGGAGCCCGATGCGGGGCTCGATCCCAGGACTCTGAGATCATGACCTGAGCCGAAGGCAGTCGCTTAACTGACTGAGCCACCCAGGCGTCCTGGGATTTGAGTTTTTGCTACTACTTGCTCATCAGGTTCAGTGAGCCTGATATCATCAATAGAGTAGGGAGATGTTCTGCAGTGAAAATATTGACAGATTAAATTATGGCAGCTTCAGTGGGTCCTTGCCAAGTAGTAGAAAGAAAAGAGTATTTTCCACATCAAAGGCAGAGTAAAAGGATCTGTGTTAATTTGCTATGTTGATTAGAGAATGATCAATACAATAAAATAAAGGAGATCAGAATACACGAATGCATAAAGCAAAATTTAATGAGTTAGAAGATAGAGATTATAAAGAGTAGTAAATAAATGCAAAAGTTGATTTTTTTAGAGGAGGGGGAGGAGCAGAAGAGGATGAGAGAATCTTAAGCAGGTTCCACACTCAGGGTGGAGCCCAACAACATGGGGCCGGATCTCATGATCCTGAAATCATGACCAGAGCCAAAGTCAAGAGTCAGACACTTAATTGACTGAGCCACGCAGGTGCCCCCAAAGCCACTTTTCTGAAAAACTGATACACGAAACATATAAATTTCTAATTTAAAAGAAGAAAAAAATTAAAAAGCTCAAATTTTGAAAAAGAAATGAAGTTAAAAACAATAGCAAGAAAAAGATAATTTAACAGGATGATAAGAGTCACAGCTCTGGAAGTTATTTTCCATGATCTCCTTATTTGCTACAGATTAGGTTTATTTTGTGTGACCAAAAAAAAAAAAAATCATAATAAAATTTTTTAAAAGATTTTATTCATTTATTTGTGTGAGAGAAAGAGAGCGTGTGGACATGAGGGAGGGATGGGTAAGAGGGAGAGGGAAAAGCAAGCAGACTCCTGGCTGAGCAAGGAGCCCTATGCGGGGCTCAATCCCAGGACCCTGGGATCATGACCTGAGCCTCAACCGACTGAGCTACTCAGGCTCCCCAGAATAACGTGTTTAAAAAATACTTTATTTTTAAGTAATCTCTACACCCAACGTGTGACTCAAACTCCCAACCCCAAGATCAAGAGTCACAAGCTCTACCTAACTGAACCAGCCAGGTGCCCCTAGAAGAACATTCTTAATCTGTTACTAATATATGTTTTAATCTGGGTGAAATACTTTTTGGAAAATAATATAATTTTCGAAAACGATTCCAGGAATGATAGGAAATACGCACAGCCCAATTTTTATAAAATAAATAGGAGAAAATATCACTGCCGTACTTCAATGCAAAGCATCATAGTGCGTGGGTAGTGCTTTGTGCAATGTTAAATCGTACTCACCGGGCCTTCTCCTGAGATGTTGTGCTCCCCATTAACCTGACACTCTCGCTTTTGTTTACATTGTATTAAAAACACATCAATCTACTTTTATTTTATCAATATGCATTTTTATCAAGAACGGATTTTGAATCTTAAAATGCTCTTCCAATATTAGCGGAGATCTTTTATTTTCACCTTCGATCTATGAATATGATGAATGATATTAAAGATTACTTAGTTCTAAAAAAACTTTCATGTTTGGATTCACCCGAATTTAGTTAAGTTCTATTATTCCTTTAAAATTTTGCTGGATTCCATATGCTAACAGGATTTTCATTTCCTATTTATAAAGAGATTGGTCTGAAAATATCCTTTTGGACTCGTTTTTTCATTTTTATTATTTATTGGTATTTTTATTCAAATAAGTTAGCCGCTATTTTTCTCTTATATAATCTGGAATGGTGCTGCCCATCTCTTTTAAGCCATGCTTCAGTGACATTCTCCAGTTGCATTAGGTTCATACTCATCTATTTTATTCATAAGAAAGGTTAGTGTTATTTTTCTAGATCATGCAGTCATAGTATTTGATTTAAAACTTTCCATACAAGTAATATGCCAAGATTGGCTGCAAAATTTGTAAGACACAGTGCAAAGTTAAAAATGTGGGCCTCTTGCTCAAAAACTACTAGAAATATTAAGGTGATCACAACAAAGTATCACATGAAGCACGCTCACATATCCATAAGCCAGCAATGGTCACCCTACACATCCTCTTTCATAAAACCACAGATATGGAGCCGGAAAGGACTTGAAAATTATATTTTGATTTCGTAGAAACTTAAGTCAGTTATCTTAGGCCACAGTTTCAAAAAGTCTTGCTTTGGTGTGTCAGGCAGGGGTGGAAGGTTGGCGTGGGGGATGGTTGACAGCAGTCCAAAGCCTTCTAGACCCAAATTCGGAGCGTCATCCTGCCATACCTAACTGGTTTTGCCGGGTATGTGCTCCTCCTCAGTTTGCAACAGGTTGTTGATTGAACTGCTTGTATGTGGGGAAGATTCAACTAATGGTTCTTACTGCTGCATTCACTCAGAAGATGTTTTTGTTATCTGCGCTCGCATTGTTTATACCACCGATCACTAAGTTGTTTTCATAACTTATGGAATTCAGTTTCTGTACTGTACTGGTGATCTCTTTAAAAATGACCACAGAGCTCTTCTTAAGAATTAAGTATTGTACCAACACCAATTCTGTCTTCTTTGAGTTCTTCACAGGCACATCAACAGTTAAAGCCAATAAATGTAAAAAGGCAGGTGTGAGGTTCCCCAAGAAGTTAAAAATAGAGCTCCCCTATGACCCAGCAATTGCACTACTAGGTATTTACCTAGTCGTGATCCGAAGGGGCACCTGCAGCCCAACGTTCATAGCAGCAATGTCCACAATAACCACACTGTGGAAAGAGCCGAGATGTCCATTGACAGATGAATGAATAAAGATGTGGTTCATATATACAATGGGATATTACTCAGTGATCAGAAAGGATGAATACTCAAAAAAAAAAAAAAAGAAAGGATGAATACTCATCATTTACATCGACGTGGATGGAACTGGAGGGTATTATGCTGAGCAAAATAAGTCAATCAGAGAAAGACAATTATCATATGGTTTCACTCATATGTGGAATATAAGAAACAGTGCAGAAGATCATAGGGTAAAGGAAGGGAAAACTGAATAGGAAGTCATCAAAGAGGGAGAAAAACCATGAGAGACTCTTAACTCTAGGAAACAAACTGAGGGCTGTTGGAGGGGAGGTGGTTGGGGGGATGGGGTAATTGGGTGATGGGCATTAAGGAGGGCACGTGATGTGATGAGTACTGGCTGTTATACACAGTTGATAAATTATGGAACACGACATCTGAAACTAATGATATACTATGTGTTGGCTAATTGAATTTAAATTAAAAAAAAAAGAAAAAAAAGGCAGGTATGAGGGTTTTAAGGGTAAGCTTAATAACAGCTCTTAATTCATGAGCTACAAAATGAAAACCACTCCAAAATGGCAAAACTAGGTCGCTTGTTTCATCAAAAATGACTGACCCTGACAGGCAAAGGGATATGGAGGTTTAGTCCCAGTGAGTAAGGATTTTTTTAAAACTAAATTCTGTTTTCTATTTATTATGCAGAACTACAGCATAAATGTCCCCTGTTCAGTCTCAAGGGACTGAAAGTCAAGATTTATGTCACCGAAGACCATTTATTTTCAACCCTTTCATTGAACAATTTCTAGCCCTCTGAATGAACTAAGCCTTTCTTTTTACTCTAAGTGGTGTTAGGACATTTTGTCCTTGATAAGTTATTGTCATTTGAATTCCAAAATCATTTATTTATTTTTTTATTTTTATTTTTTAAAGATTTTATTTATTTATTTGACAGAGAGAGAGATCAAAGTAGGCAGAGAGGCAGGGAGAGGGGGAAGCAGGCTCCCCGCTGAGCAGAGAGCCCGATGCGGGGCTTGATCCCAGGACCCTGAGATCATGACCTGAGCTGAAGGTAGAGGCTTTAACCCACTGAGCCACCCAGGTGCCCCCCAAAATCATTTAAATCACTAAACATATGAAGCTGACTATGAGAAACAACTCGCAATTACTCTTCCTTTGAAAAAGACAGAGAAAGTGTATAAACCCATTGAATCCTCTCTCCAAATCCAAGTCAAGGACAGATGTTCCCCATTGGTCAAGCACCAATCGTACCACAAGTACCACACAGGTCTTGTAATCTGCAGAAGAAATAATCTATGATATTTTCATTTTCTGCATCAGTTTGGTTTTTAACTTTTAAAATTACATTGTATAAACTTTTGAATATAGAACAATCACAAAATACTGTGATAAAATTATCTTTATCCATGGTTACAGAATTCCATTTGGACTAAATAATAGAAATAAATTTTTTTTCTAAACGGAGACATTTTCAGCTTAGGCTATATGAAACTTGTACAGGCATGCAAGTTAATGAGCTGTAGATTGCTGCAGTGGTGGAACCATAGAGATTACGTAAAACCACTTTGTCTTTTTCTTAGGGCAACTGGAGCCCCCAAAGTAAAGTGCCTTCCCCTAGATATGCAATTAGTACCTGGCAAAGATTAGGATTTCTGACTTTAATTTAGTGCTGTCACATAGTGCTGCCTTGATAAGATGCAAAGAAAAACAAGTCAATCTGACTTATATTTGTGTGTGTATGAGGGGTTACATCAATCCGGTTTAATCATCTGATTGCCTTAAACATTAGGGTCTCAATCATCGTACATATTCGGTTATATCTGAAAACTCAAAAGCCATATGAAAAGGAAAATGTTTACAATGATCCTAATAATGGTGCTGAATTCCAGATAACACAAATACAGGTGCTTTTCTTCTTGGTTCTTTTCTTTTTGAAGTACCTGTTATCATTTTTCAGAAGTTCACAGGGGCTGAGGAAGTCAAATGCCCTTGGCTATGACTTCTCCCCACAAAAGAGTTTCAGCGTGGGGAGGAAGCAGGGGTCCTTTTCTACACTGGTGACATGTGGGAACAGGGGCTGTCCTAAGTGAATGACAGTTACCAGGGGCAGCAAAACTTCAGACAACCCTTGACCCATGATGCAAGCTTTCCCTGTATGCCTTGGTGTCCTCCTAGGAGTTTTAAAATTCATGAACACATGAGTGTGGCTATACTTTTGGCACGATAGAACAGTAAAGGAACCCGTATGTGCATATCCATCAGCACAGAGCTGCAATAAAACAATGCACACAGACAGAAAAATGGAGGCCAAGACCCCAGAGGAAATATGGGGAGGCGGGATGCTGGAGTCACCGAGGTTGGGGACCTGTGCACTTACCTTGCACTCTAAAGGCAGGCTGTCCCAAACTTCACCTGGGTCATAATCTGGCCTCGGGAGAGGGGAAAGTGGGAGGCACGTTGGAGGGCTGGAGCCTGATATGGGCATACGAGTGAGGGAGATGGAATCCAGTGGGAAGGAACGAAGGAAGAAAGGGGGGAGGTAGGGAATGGAAGGCTTCTGGCATCCCCATTTATGAGTGGGGAAATGGGGGTACTTAGAGTATGAACCACTTCCTCAGGGTCATGTCTCACTAATATGTGTGGTGCTTCCTCTTCAGCTCGTTAAGATAATACTTTGTAGAAAGGATGGCACAAAAGGAATCAGGAAATCAGAGAAAGCTGCAGTCTTGGTTGTAGAGGTAGCTAGAGAGATGGGACCAGAGAACTGAGGCAGGGGCTGATGTGACTCAGCTCCCTGTTATCATAGCTTCCAGTGATTCTTGTCTTAGAAGCATATTTTCTATGATGAGTAGTAATTGCTCAAAAAAGTAAGAATAAAGAAATACAGGGATTTGTTTTAAAAACATACAGGTATGGCGCATGAATTCATTTGGGTATTAGCCTGGGATTTTTCTGAGTTTTTTGCTCCTCTCCTCCATAAATGCAGCCAGAACCTTTCACTCCCATTTGTCTCAGGTTTATTACAAAAGTAGTACGTGCTTATAAGTGATGACCCATCCGAAAACAAAATTAAGAATAAAGTTCCATTATTATAGCACTAAAAATACTTACGAATACATTCAATAAAAAGAAGACTTACAAACTAAAAATTATAGAACTTCACTAAGAGAAATCAAGGAAAATGTAAATAAATGGAGATATATTGCATGCGCATATACTGAAAGCCTCCATATTGTTAAGAGGGCAATTCTCCCCAAATTGATTTATAGTTTCAATTTACCCACCATAAAAATTGCAGCATCTCTGTGTGTGTGTCTAAATTAACAAGTAAATAAAAAAATTTATACGGAGATGCAAAACACGTAGACTAGCCAAAACAATTTGAGAAAAGGTAAAGTCGGAGGATTTTTCACCTATCGATTTCAAAACATGGTATAGAACTCCATTTATCAAGATAGTAAAGATAGACATATAGGCAAATGAAGCAGAATTGAGAATGCAGAAAAGAAATAATTGTATTTATAGTCCATTTATTTTTGACAATGGTGACAAGGAGATTTGGGAAAAGGACAATTTGTTCAGCAAATGGTGTTGGGACAACTGGATACCCATATGCAAAAAGATGAACTTAGACCTATACTTCACACCACCCACAAAATTAACTCAAAATGGATCACGAAGATAAATGAAATAACTAAAACAATGAATCTTGCAGAAGAAAACATAGGAGAAAATCACTGAGACCTCAGGTTAAGCAAATATTACTTAGGTATGACACTAAAAACACAGTCTATAAAAGAAAAAAAAAAGATCAACTGGATCTCCCCAGAAATCACCGTTAATACACATCCATTAGAATGGCCAAAATTTGTAACGCTGACATCACCAAATGCTGGACAGGATGTGGAGCAACAGAAATTCTCATTCACTGATGATGGGAGTGAAAAATGGTAGAGCTACTTTGGAAGACGGTTGGTGGTTTCTTACAAAACTGAACATACTCTTACCGTATGATCTTGGAATCACACTCCTTGGGATTTACACAAAGGATCTGAAAACTTATGTGCACACAAAAACTTGCGCATGAATGTTTATAGCAGCTTTATTCAAAATTGTCAAAATTTGGAAGCCACCAAGATGTCCTTTAGTAGGTGAACTGTTGAACAGTGGAATGTCCAGACAAGGGAATATTACTTAGTCCTAAAAAGAAATGGGCTATCAAGCCATGAAGAAACATGGAAGAATCTTAAATACATATTACTAAGTGAAAGAAGCGAGTCTGAAAAGGCCACACACTGTGTGAAGCCAATCATATGCCTTCTGGAAAAGGCAAAACTATGGGGCCAATAAAAAGGTCAGTGGTTGCAAGGGTGGTTGGGGGAAAGGAGGGATGAAGAGGCAGAGCGCAGAAGACTTTTAGGACAGTGAAAACACTCTGTATGATACTATAATAATAGGTACATGTTGTTATCCATTTGTCCAAAGCCATAGAATGTACAACACCAGGAGTGACCCCTGATGTTAACTACGGACTTTGGGTGGTAATGATGTCTCAATGTAGGTTCATCCATTGTAACAAATGTGCCCCTCTGGTGAAAGATGTTGGTAATGGGGAGGTTGTGCATGTGTGGGGGCAGAGCGTATATAGAATATCTTTCTACCTTCCTCTTAAATTTGAACCTGAAACTGCTCTAAAAAAAAAAATAAAGTCGCAGCCAAGAAAATCACCATTAAGAAAATGAGAAGACAAGCAACAGACTGAGAGAGAATATTTATGGAACATTTATCTGATAAAGGATTTATATCCACAATCTACAAAGAACACTTATAACTCAATAAGATAAACTGATAAAAGAAATGGATAAGACATAAATGGATAAGACATATGAACAGACATACAGAATAAGATATACGAATGGCTAGTAAGCACATAAAAAGATTTTTAAAGTCATTGATTATTAAGGAAATGCTGATCAAAATCACAATGAGATACTATTTCGCACCTACAAAAATGGCTATATTAAATGATAGCCAAAAACAAGTGTTGGCAGGGATGTGGAGAAAATGAACACCCTCACGCATTTCTTGTGGGAATGTAAAATGATGCAGTCACTTTGGAAAATTTCTTCAGCAATTTCTCAAGAAGATAAACATTAAACTACCGTATGACCCCTTATCTCCACTGCCAGGTATTTACCCAAGAGAAAAAAAATATATGTCCACGTTAAGACTTGCATGTGAATGTTCATAGTAGCATTATTTTTAATAGCCCAAACTGGAAATAACCTAAATGTTCATCCACTGGGAATGGACAGGCAAATCTGGTACATTTATACAATGGATTATTATTCAACAATAAATAAACTACTGACGTGTGCCACATCATAATGGATCTTAAAAACATTATGCTAAGAAGAAGCCATATTCAAGATAATACATATTGTGTGATGCAATTTACATAAGTTGTGCGGAAAAGATAAATTTATAAAGACAGAAAATAGATTAGCGGTTGTCTGAGGCTGAGGGTAGGAATGGGGGTTTACCATAAACGAGTATGAAGAATGTTATGAGGGGGATGAAAGCATTCCAAAACTGATTTTTGATGGATTTATTATCAATGAACTTGGTAAAAGTAATATATGCATGTCAGATTAATTAATTTGGATATTAATTGTTCTGTCTCGATGAACTTGAAGTCAATAGGTTCTTCATGCAACAAATTATAAGTGTGACAGGACTTTTGGCAGCAAATAGTAAAGCAGCCCGTATTCGCACATCAATCAGCACAGAGGGGACATACCGGAACACATCTGGTTTATAAAGTTTCACATCCCTTGTTTTTAATATTTCTAATAATTGGGGAGATCATTTCTCTATTCAGCAGTGCTGATATCAGAATGGTAAAGCAGTGCAAAATGACGTAAGAATTACACAATGTGAGGTCATCTGAGTTACTGTTTACATATTGTATATGTCAGATATGCCTAAAAACAATAATTAATTTTCAAGTAGGTTATGTCTTCTTTTTCTTTTAAGCATGGAATTGTGCGCTTATTTTAGGTATCCCGTGTACCTAGGAAGAATCAGACAATTTGTCAATAGTGAATACATTAAAAACTGTATTTAACATTTATTTTCTCATTCTCAAGAAACATGATGAAAAGAGGCGACTGGGTGGCTCAGTGGGTTAAAGCCTCTGCCTTCGGCTCAGGTCATGATCTCAGGGTCCTGGGATCGAGCCCCGCATCGGGCTCTCTGCTCAGCGGGGAGCCTGCTTCCCCCTCTCTCTCTGCCTGCCTCTCTGCCTACTTGTGATCTCTCTCTCTCTGTCAAGTAAACAAATAAAATCTTAAAAAAAAAGAAAGATGATGAATAACGGGGAGAAGAGTTCGCCCATCATAAGGTAAAAAGAGGAGGGCTCGCTGTAAATGGCAATACTAGATCCGACAGTGATTAAATCAACACAGAATACAGTTAGTAAGGGAGAGGTCCACACTTGGTTCCATATTCTGCTATTGTCATCCTGATATTCGTAGTGATGTTTTAGCGAGGGGCCCCACGTTTTTATTTTGCGCTGGGTCCCTCAACTTAGGTAGCCAGCACTTCAGGAAGATCGTAGTATCTGGAGAAAGGTGGCCCTTTACCATAGTAGTTCTGCTTTAGTTGTCCTCCTTTGTTGAACCCTTTCCTCTCCGCGTGCATAGAGAGATGACAACATGTGCCTTACGGTGGGTGTAGGCAAAGGGCTCAAAGAATTTGTGCAAACTTCTAACTGAAAATCATCATTTTGTTCAATGTACTTAATTCTTGGAGGATAATACAAGGCAATAACCGGTTCTTACGAAAACCGTGGGAAGGTCATCCCGCGGTGCTCACCCTGCGCTGTTATTTGCTCGCCCGCGGGCTCGCGGGAGCCCTGCACCACCAGTGTGCAGGCTGAGCACTCAGAGGGAATGGGAAGAACAGCTGTCCAGGGTTCTCCTTGCTGGAGGCCACTCCACTCACAGTTGACACTCTGTGATGGAGAAGACGAAAGAGGAA
The DNA here is from genome assembly GCA_028534135.1 of Potos flavus. Taxonomy (NCBI): domain Eukaryota; kingdom Metazoa; phylum Chordata; class Mammalia; order Carnivora; family Procyonidae; genus Potos; species Potos flavus. Next base: position 3,233,838 of record CM052883.1, read on the forward strand.
GAGGTGCCAGACAGGATAAATGGTACTAATTTTGAAGCTAAAATCCATAAATTATGCTATATTAAACACACTTGGGAAAGCAAGCTGGCGTCCGCTGCTAATGATGGTGTAGCTGCTGGAGGGCTCCGTGAAGGCTATCAAAAGCTTTTTATAAATGAATAAAACAGGGACCAGAGAGCGTGTATTTTCTAGGAAGTAAAAATGTATTTCTCTCGGCTTCATAGGATACAACGTTTGCTTGCTTTTTCCCCTATCTTTTATCATCTCCTTCCCCAACCCATATCTTTTGCTCCTTCTGCAGGGACCTTCAGTTGGGAGACCTCCACAGTTCCTTTTCATTTACACCCACACGTGCACACACGCACACACATCACCCCGGTAACCGTGGCCACCTCGGAGCTGGGATGAGGACTCTTTACTGTGCTCTTGGCAGCAGGGAAGTGGGTTGATTGAGGAGCCACATCTCACCAGAGGGGGGGACGCAGAGGGTGGAGACCCAGGGAAGGGAGTTTAAAGGACAGCGTGTTACACATTTGCTGATTCTACGGAGGGATCTGCTCTGCAGCTACCAACCAGCCGAGTGCCCTGAGATTTGAAATTCCTTTCTGGTTTTTGCAGAAGCTTGCATTTGAGAAACACTGACTTAACCAATGAGTTGCTATTTGTATTCATTTACAAAGGGAATGTCCGATGCTCCGAAGAACAGTAAAAGCCTGCAGTGAGCCTGGAAACTGACGGACACCTTGACTAGTGCAGGGGACCAGATTAAACACAAAGTCAGGGACGGGGTGAGCGTCGAGGCCTCTGGACCTTGGTTCACATTTTCTTCTTCTGGAATGCCCTTGTTCCGGGAATAATTGCATTCAGTCTTAAACCCAGCCCAGAAGTCACCTTCTGCCTCTTCCAACTTCAGTCACCACATTCTTCCCTTTGCTTTTATTTCTGCTCTTTTCACTGTCAATAATTACGTGCTTCTATTCTAAACTCAGAGCCTCACTGAGGACCTAAACAAGGTTCAAGAAAACTTACGTTTCAAAAGACCTGCTGGAGAAAGGCCTGGAATTTGGCCCCTCAGTGTGAATCCCAAAGGCATTTATATGGATTTATCCATGTGACTTTATTTTACACAACAGGACATGAACAAGAAGTTTTTTGTTTTTTTAAGATTTTATTTATTTATTTGACAGAGAGAGTGAGAGAGCACAATCTGGGGGAAAAGCAGAAGGGGAGGGAGAAGCAGGCTCCCCCCAAGTAGGGAGCCGGATGCAGGACTCCATCCCAGGACCCCATCCCAGGACCCCGGGTTCATGACCCGAGCTGAAGGCAGACACTTAACCATCTGAGCCCCCCAAGTGCTCAAGAACAAGAAATGCGAGGTCATCAGGGGTCTGTTGCTGAGACTGAGGAAACTATTTAGCTACATTCGTATTTCTTTCTGTTTACCTCCTGCACCATATCACAGAGGGTCCTCAATTTGGTAAGTGTTTAGTAATCATTAATGAAAGAGCTTGTATGAGTTTCCTAGGACGGGTACCGTAAAGTACCACAAGCTGAGTGGCTTAGCACAACAGAAATGTATTGTCTAACAATTCCGGCGGCGGGAGGTCTGAAATCCTCCTGTAGAGGAGAATGCTCTCTTGTCTCTTCTGCTCTGAGCTGTGCTGGCCATCTTTGACATTTCCTGGCTTTTAGATATATTACTCCAACTCTCTTTTTCACATCTCTGGCTTCTTATAAGGACATAGCCATACTGGATTAGGGACCCACTCTACTCCAGTACACCTCCCCTTAATGTAATTAATTATATTTATAAGATCCTATTTCCAAACAAGGTCACATTCGGAGGTAGTGGAGTTTAGGACTCCAGCAGTTCTTTTTTGGGGGGAGGGAGACATATTTTAACCCATAACTGATTTATATTAATCTATACATAATATTTCTTTCTTTTTTTAAGATTTTAAGATTTATTTATTTGAGAGAAAGAGTGAGTGAGAGTGAGCTGGGGTAGGGGGGAGGCAGAGAGAGAAACAGACTTCCCGCTGAGCAGGGAGCCTTATGTGGGGCTTGATCCAAGGACCCTGGGATCATGACCTGAGCTGAAGGCGGACGCTTAACCAACTGAGCCACCCAGGCGTCCCTACACATAACATTTCTAAAATGCTTCCTGCTTGCAGAATTGAGAATGTCTTAAATTCCAAAGTGAAGATTTTAAAGTATTAATTCAAGCCTCTAACTTGATCATGAGTTAATTATGGAAAATTATCTTTTTCTCTTTTCCTGATTTTAAAACATGCCTGGACTTCACTAAGGTTTAACAAATGTAACATGCATGTTTACAAATTAGAGTAATTTAGTGTGTGTTTTCAATGATAACATAATTTTTTTGAGTCCTTCTGAGTAAAGTCCCTTATAAAATAAATCCAGGGTTGCTGATGTCACTAGCAGATTTAGTTTGGGCAACATTCAAGCAATATATAATGAGGAAAACTACCAAATATTTCATAGAGTGTTAATAAAATAAAAATGAATGTTTTGAATAGTTTAAAATTCAGCTGTTTCTTGGACAACATGGGCTTGATCTGCGCAGGTCCAACTGATAAGTGGATTTTTTTCGACACAGTTTAGTACTGTTTCTATATTTTCTCTTCCGTATGATTTTCATAATAACATTTTCTTTTCTCCAGCTTACTTTTTTGGTAAAAACACAGTATGTAATACCTATAATACACAAAAATACATGTAATTGACTGTTTATGCATGCCATCGGTAAGGCTCCCGGTAGACCGCAGGCTGTTGGTAGTTAAGTTTTTGGGGAGCGGAAGTTATACTCTGACTTTTGACTCTGCTGGAGATCGGCACCCCTAACTCCCAAGTTGTTCAAAAGTCAACTGTAGTAATATTTCAATTATTTGGATATAGCATAGTTTTGTCTTTATTATCTAAATAATTGGTTCAGTTCTCTATATTTTGCATATAGTTAGAGTACATTTTTGCCCAATAAAATGCTAGTAGAAAATGGTGTGTCTTAGCATGACTTTCTGCATGTTTGCAAGACAGTTAAGCATAAGAAATGCTAAAATTCAAAGAGCAGTCATCAGCAAAACAGCAGTGTCATATAAGCTTGACTGATTCTGTGATTAACAGCCATGTGGGCAATCACTGAAGCCTGGATACTCAGATAAGAATCAGCGGCGTGGCTGATGAAAATGTACCATTCACTCTGTGACCAAGACAAAAATGAAAAATGTGACAACCTGCCCCATACATCATAGCGCCCATGACTTTCTGGTAGCTTCACAAAGGAAAAATGTGTGAGTTGTAATTTAAGACTAGAGAACCATCTAACCATCTGACGATGGAGGCAGATGTGATTGCTGATAACTTCATTCTTAAACCTGGGTGCGTCCCTCGTGCGAGCACATTCATTAGTAAGGGAACAAAATGGAAAGTGTAAACCAAGCCCCAAATTTAAGCATGAATCAAGAGGAATTACCACCCATTTCCTAAACTTCAATCCAGATCCATTTCAATCCAGTGGATAAAGTCGGCTTAAAAGGTACTTTTATTGGGGTGTCTGGGTGGCTCATTCGTTACGTGTCTGCCTTCAGCTCAGGTCATGATCCCAGGGTCCTGTGATTGAGCCCCACATTGGGCTCCCCGCTCAGTGGGAAGCCTACTTCTCCCTCTCCCACTCCCCCTGCTTGTTTTCCCTCTCTTGCTGTCTCTCTCTCTCTGTCAAATAAATAAATAAAATATCTTTTAAAAGGTATTTTTTATTAACAGTCCATTATTCTGCCTTTGAGTTCATCATGATTTGAACGGAAAAGGCTGGTAGTAAGCATCATCGTCACATTTTAACTATGGCGACGGTGATGATGGCTAGCACTTGGTAAGTTCCTATGGTAGTAATTTAAGATCAGTTCCTGAAAGTTTTATTACTTCCTTCCCACCTGCTGCAGAATGCAAACAAACCTTTTTCTTAAATGAATGTTGCTATGCTTTGTTTCAAATGAACCTGGCTACAGATGGTTGGATGGGAGAGAACTGCCCATTCAAACACAGAAGCTGCAAGCTCACCCTTGCTCTGAGAGCTACTGCAGAACAGGTGGGTCTAGTGCCCTCAATACTTGATGGAGACCCGCTGATCCAATCAAAGGCTCATCCCCCAAAGGACAGTTTCGATTTGGAGGAAATGAAATATTTGGTAGCAGCCAGAAGATGAGAGCTAATAAAAGCAGGTACAGAGAGTAATCGGCTCAACGTGACGTCAGGGAGCTCCACAGGAAGCAGAACACGCTGCTCAGGTGAGAGACGTCCGTCCCCATCCTGGGCTTGCACGCGTCGCCTCCAGAGCATTTGGCTCAACTGAGGCTTGGCCTTGCCACTGTTAAAGTGGTTTCTGACCCTCGACTTAGTCTTTATTTGGCCTGAAAATAGACTCCATCCAGCGAAGTCACTTCAGTGTGTCTCCGATCTTTAAAATTCGTACCTGAGAGTACAATGTAAAGAAGTTACGTCATCTCACTACCGTCACTAACATTGGTACGGTAAGTTTCTTTCGAATATGGAGGAAGTGAATTCCAAAAAGCTGGCATGAAGGCGTTTTCCTAATTTCTGCGTTTGCGTTTATCTTTGCCACTACAGGTGTTTGTCTTTAGAAGTTTTAACAGATGTGGTACTAAAAAATAAAAATTACTGGAAAAGGTACATTCTGAAAAGAACATGTCCATTTCTAAATAAATATAATTACGAATGCGTAAGTAATTATAAGGAAAATAATCTGCTCACAATCTATTTGACAAAGTTTTACTTCCACTTGAGAATGATACCTTATCAAAATTTTATTTGCTCTTAAAAAATATACATCGGCTTTACGTACTGATAGTCTTTGGCTATATATTTTCTGTATAAGATTATCTCAAGAATTCTATCACTAACATACGGATTATTTTCCCATGAAATTTATAATATAAAATGATACTATTTGACTTACTGAATTCCTAGGATCCAAACAATTAATGGGCCACCCAATATTTAGGGGATATTATATAGAGGTTGAAAATGTATCGAACAAGTTATAAGGCCTAGATTCCAATTTCTGCTCTACCAAAATTAGTTATAGGTTTTTGGTTAAGTTACTAAATTAAAATGAAGAATCTGATGTCCCAGAGATGTTAAAGAACTTTGATAAATTATTGCTAAAATTCCTAACAGTATTTAAAGCCTCTGATTCTGTGATATAAACTGGTCTACTATAATATATAAAATACTATTTCCACTTTTATTAGTTTATTGTGTGACTAGGATTTACTGCCTCATTATCTAAGAAAAACATTATTGACCAATAAATAAAAATGCAAGGCACTGGATTTTAAAATGTAATCACAGATTGTAGGATGAAGTCTCATCATCATTCTCTGATACAGGATTTTAATGAACCTTGTAGGATTTTAGAGCTGTCTGCTCGGATGTGAGATCTGGGTGCCTACATATGTTATGGTGTCACTTTTCATGTCCATCCCTTTTAAATGAAGTAACAGAATACTATTCTGTCTCTGCAAAATGTAAGGCATCTATAGCGGTGGGTGAACCAGGTGTCACTTGTTCAGAACATCCTGACATTGTCTTAGCATTCATTCTATTCTAAGTGAAAATTGCGACTTGCTCAAATGCAATTTAAAATCCAGATCTAATCAGTTACATTAACACTGCAAGTAACCATGTCTTTTCCTTGATATATCACAGTTAGGGTGGAACTGTTCTTTTCCCATTGCTTATGCTCCTTCTCAATGGAAGCATTTCATAAGTGATTCATGTCAGTACAGCTTGTTTGGTGATTCGGTGAGGTCACCAGAAAGGAGATGATTTAAAACTACTTTATTTTTAAAAAAATTCAGCATGAATTTTAAAGAAGCTCACCAAAACATATATCCATTAACATTCAAATTGATTAAACTGCTTTATTTTATATTAATGGTTAATTAAAACTTCATCTTCCCCCAAATATAATATCAAGTAAAATTTGCTATTATTGTGGTGAAAATACAAGTGTCCCATTTATCAAATGTGATATAGTCTTCTACTGCTCTATTCCCTAAATGCATGAACTGTTATTTGATCTCAAGTAAGACCAACATGAGGTTAGGTTCTTACTCAATTTGACAATGCACATTCGAGTTACCATAGGGAGGGAGTGTTATGCATCCAATATCATCTGGGTCTTGAAAAACTTCTTATCTCACACGATAACAATAAATCAATATACTCGTTGGATGTCTTTTTCATCTTAACAATATTGTGAAAACATTTTAAAAGCAACAATAGTGCATCATCTCTACGTGTTTAAGAATATGGAAATAACTAGTATTTCAAGGAAAGGTACACTTATCTTAGAAGTCAGGGACCCTGCATTTCCCTAAGGAGGTGAGGGGGCCAGGAGTTTGTCAGGAGAAAACATTTCCTCCTGTGGGGAAAACATTCCTCACAGAATCAGGATCCAGGGTTGGAATCCCTTAACAAGCTGAGAGGTTTGTAGGACTCATTCTCACCTGTGAAATAAATAAACCTGCTTTGGTCATTACCCACTTACAGTCAAATTCAAATGGAATATTAGATATCAAACCAATTTGAAAAATGTGGGAATGAAATGCATGTTCAAAGATCAAAGATAGTCATACAAAGACAAGACACCAATATTTCAGAGATCCTTTCAGAATAAAAATTACTTTACTGAGGATGAAATTAAGCAAACTTCCCAAAATAAAGTGAATAATCCCAATATTAGCTTTTGTTAACATTAACATCATTAACATTAATACTAATATTAATATCATTAATATTATTGGTTATTTTTACCTTTGGAGACCTTGAAATTAAGTCCAAAGCTTTTCAGAAATTCATGTGCTCAAGATTGGAGGAGTTCTTGTCACGGGGACCCATCGTTTATGACATAATCATAACTCAATGACTCACACAGGGGTAAATTTGATGTTGAACATGGTGTTGCTATTTCCTTATGTATTAGTCTTCAACCATAACAACTCATGTGCTTAAAGAGCAAATATTAGGTTAAGACCAAGAAGAGAAAAGTCCATAGTCTCTCATGGAGAAGGTATTAATTACACTAAGTCTGTCTTTTCACTGAAGTAACATTGTTGTCAGATCCTCAGTGATCCGCTGCCTAGAGTACATTATGCATAGATCACGAGGCCCATCTAATATTTGCGATGTTATCTGCATTAATGTTGATAAAAGGCTTACTTGCAAGATACGGGGAAGAGAATATTAGGGACTCCGTATCTGCAATAACATTCTGAGTATCAGGACAGTGCTATGATCATAGATGATGTAAACTTGACTAGATTGGGCTAAGAGAGTGAAAACTGGACCTACTGTTAGCAATCCTTGGAACTGGCTTTTTTGGGGGGATCCTATAAATATTTGATCCATCTGTACCGTGACTAGACCTCTTGACATTCTGTCATCTTCTGCCTTCAATTTTAATATGAATTATGCTTTATAACTGGGTCTTGCTGGAACTGTTTCCTAATATACTGTACTAAATTCCAAAAAGTACACACCTCAGAGCTGTTAATTAAAAGGGCCTGCTGGTATAAATAAACACATATGCTGCTGATTAGCCACCCTTTAGGGGTCAACAGTGGGGAACTCCTGCTGGGCTTCTGTTAATTGTTGTCCAAAATCTTAACAGGAACTGTCTAATGATCTCGTATGGCTTTGGCCATCTGGCCCTCTGAGTTCACTTGCCAGTAAATAGCCAACCTTTAGAGAAAAAGAGAAATATCCCTTACCAGAGGAGTATCTTAGAAGATATAACCTAGCCATCCACATGTGTACAAAAGGATTGATTTGCTTTAATTCACTGATCAAACCCAATACACTCATTTAAATTACCCTTTAGATTTATTTTGATGTCGACTGCTTTGATATTAGCTACAAAATGAATGTTTTTGCTTTTCTTACATAAGTAGCATTAAATGTGATTAGGACTTGTTTGTAATGCATATTATATTTATCGTCAGAAACAATGAAGAGTGCTTCTAATAATTGCTATTTCTGCATCATACTTGACAATGTTAAATGGTGGTGTATCTTTTTCCTCCAGTGCTGTACTGGGGAACCAGGGGCAAAATCTAGTTTCACATATTCTGAAATAGACTCAGGGTTTGCGTTCGTATTAGTTCTCTAAATGTTATGAAGCTGCACTATTAGCTGGTTTTTCACGACATCATCCCCTTCCAGTTTTAGATAAATGTTACAGAATAGAAATAACAGATTTAAAAGAGCCAAAAATAGAAGAGTCTTCATTCATAGTAAGACATTGTTTTAGGAAATCTGTCTTATTTGTCTCATTTTCAAACAGAGATGAAAGTCTGGATATAGGGAAAGAAGTCCTTCATCTAGAGGTAATATGTGCATATTATTTCGTAGATAATTGTGTGTTAAAGAGAATACACCTCACCACATTTACTCTGATATGTTTAATCTGCTAATATACTATGAAAAGAGATGTAACAGCACTCTAAAATTTACCTAAGCAATGGAAATGGAAATTAATACGGTAATGTATTTTGTTTGTATTTCATCTTTATTGGCATTTTGCCTTATATCAAATAGATCCTTTTCTTTCTAAATTTTCACACTACTCTCTTTCCCAGATGATATATTTTTCACCCGGGGTTTTGCTTAATTGGTGAATATAATTTTGGGAAAAATAAGTACTGGCAGAACAATATTCATAGCAGTGTTCATGTTGACATACGACTGATCAGTGAAGCCTCATGGATGGTGAAATTCAGCTAGCCTGTGACTGTCAACTGTATGACATCAGGATTGTTTTTTAGTGAGGTTGCCCTGACCCTGATTATGGAAAAAAAAAAAAACAACAAAACACCAACAAAATAAAAACAATTATTTCTAAGGTTTTACAAACAAGTTTTATATGAAGAAGAGAATGTCAAAATCTTTCAAGTAGTGGGTTTTATTCTACTTTTCCTTCTTCTGTGGTAACTGTTGACCAGATCTGAAGGATGAATGGGAAATGAGGAACCAACTCAACCAACCACCGAATTTTTCTAGAACACACTTCACCAAAGAAATCTCCTTAGGTACACTTGCCCCTCTCAATATCAAATATTTCTTTCCAGACATAATTAAAAATGAAACAAACCAACAAACAAAAGAACTCTTGAATGATGGGTTTCCTCTAACCTCTACATTCTTCCAGAACCCAGAACCTATAATACCCGCTTACTCTTTTTTGCTTGTCCTGCCATATCCTGCTTACATCATAGGAAATCTCCTTGGAAAATCTCACATTGTGTTTCTTCCACACATTTCTTCCTTAGTGATTTCCCAGGGTTTCTCTACAGTATCACCTAAATAGTTAAGATCTATCCATTCGCTTACATATTTTGCCCTTGTCAACAGTACAGAAAAAAAATACAGTTTTCAGGGTGTAGATTTCTTGCCACATATTTATTCTTTCAAAAAATATGTCTGTTTATGTCTGTTTAAGAGATTTAGGTAAAAAAACCAAAGTTACAAAAAAGTATTTATTACTGAAGCTATTTGTCAATATTTGAGTGATTCTTTACTTCAAGTAGGCAGAAGACAAGGTAATTACACATATTAATACTAATCTATATCACATTTACATTCATGTCCCCAAAATTAGTAATTATGTTGAGCGGAAGGAAATAAAGATTTAGATGATATAGGAAATCACCTTAAATCAGTATCTAATTAATTGAGAAATCATTAACATGATTTGTCAGGACCTATAGTGTTTACTTCCATTGTACCTTGGATTTTTTTTTTTTTCAAATTGGAGATAAAATTCACATAACATAAAAATTGCCACTCAAGCCACTTTGAACTGAATGACCTTCAGTAGATTGAAAATGTTGTGCAACTATCAACATCACCTAACTTTATAATATTTCCATCACTTTACAAAGAAACGTTTTACTCATTAAACAGCTACTCCCTAGTTCCTGCCCTGCCCTCAGCCCCTGGCAACAACAAATCTGCTTGCTATCTCTACGGATTTCCCTATTCTAGCAATTTCATAATCATGGAGACAGACAAAATGTGTGTGGCTTCTTTCACTGAGCAGTGAAAGAATTGTTTTCAAGATTCATCCATGTTGGAGCATATATCAGTATTTCAGTTTTTTACAAAGATTTTATTTATTTATTTGAGAGAGAGCGAGAACGAGCAAGCACGAGCATTAGGCAGAGGGAGAAGCAGGCTCCCCAGCTGAGCAGGGGGCCCAATGCAGGACTTGACCCCAGGACCCTGAGATCATGACTTGAACAGAAGGCAGACACTTAACCAAGTGAGCCGTCCAGGTGCCTCTCAATATTTCATTTTTATGTTCAAATATTTTGTTGTATGGCTATGCCACCTTTTGGGTATCTATTCATCACATTATGAATATATGAGTTATTCTCACTTTTTAGAGATGACAAATAATGTTGTTATGAACATTTATGTACAAGTTTTTATACTTGTTTTCAATTCTCTTGTGTATATACCTAAGAGTAAATTTGCTGGGTTATATGGTTTTTCTGCCTAACATCCTGAGGAACCACCAAACTGTTTTCCATGGTAGGTTCACTGTTTAACATTCCTATCATCAATGTATGGGGGGTTCCAATTTCTGCACATCTTTGCCAATATTGAATGAAAACTTTTCTGACTATAGCCACTCTACCGAGTATGAAATGGTGTCTTATTCTATTTTTTATTTGGTTTTCCATAATGACTAATGATGTCGAGAATATTTTCATGTGTTTGTTGGACGTGTGTATATATTCTTCGGAAAAATATCTATGGAAGTTTTTTGCTCATTTCATAATGAAGTAGTTTGTCTTCTGCTTTTGAGTTGCAAAATTCTTTATACAGTCTGGATATGTGACTCTTATCAGATATATGATTTGCAAATATTTTCTCCCATTCTGTGGCTTGTCTTTTGACTTCTCTGATAATAATCTCTGAAACATAAAAATTTTTAATTTTGATGATGTCCAATGTATTCATTTTTCTTTTTTTGCTTGTGCTTTTGGTGCCATATTTAAGAAAGTGTTATTTACTGAAAGGTCACAAAGATTTACTGCTATATTTTCTTCTAAAGGTTTGATAGTTTTAACTCTTATGTTTAGATCTCTGATCCATTTTGAATTTTTAAATATAATGTGAGTAGGGCCAAATTCATTCTTTCCCATTTGGCTATGAGTTGTCCTAGCATCATTTATTGAAAAGACTGTTCATTCCCCTTTGGAGAGTCCTGGAATTTTAATTGTTTTTTAAGTTTTAAATTTCTGTATAATCTGTAGCAATGTCTACTTTCAGTCCTCATTTTAGTAATTTCAGTCTTCTCTACTTTTTTCTGTGTCAGTCTACCTAAAGATTTGTCATTTTGTTGGTATTTTGAAAAATGAAATTTTTAACAATTTGATTCTATTGTTTTCCTACTCTTTATTTTATTTCCATTCTAAACTTTTTTTCCTACTACCTGCTTTGGGTTTACTTTGCTCTTCCTTTGCTTGTTCCTTAAGGTGGGAGGGTAATTAATTAATGATCTTTCTCATTTTTAATGTAGGTACTTACAGTTCTAAATTTCTCTTGGAGTGCTGATTTTGCAATATCTTGTAAGTTTTGTTTTGTTATGTTGTATTTTTATTTTCATTTATTTCACAGTATTTTCTAATTTCCCCTGTGATTTCTTTTTTGGCTTATTGGTTGCTTGAGACCAAGTTGTTTAATTTCCACATTTAAAAAAAAGATTTTATTTATTTATTTGAAAGAGAGAGAGAGAGAACACAGGGAGAGTGAGAGGGAGAAGCAGACTCCCCACTGAGCAGGGAACCTGATGCGGGCTCCATCACAGGACCCTGAGATCATGACCTGAGCTGAAAGCAGATGCTTAACCACTTAACTGACTGAGCCACCCAGGAGCCCCTCCACATATTTGTGAAATTTCCAGATTTCCTTATGTTATTAATTTCTAATATCGTTGTGGTTGGAGAAGATACTTTGTGTGACTTCAGTATTTTTACATTTATTGAGACTTATTTTGTGGCCCCAGATATATGACAAATGCTGGAGAATGTTCGATGTGCACTTGAGGAAAATGTGTACCCTGCTGTTGTCAGGTGGAGTGTTCTACATACATCTGTTAGGTCTAATTGATTTATTGTGTGGCTACGTGTTCTAGTTCCCTTTTAATCTTCTAATTGTTCTATCCACTATTGAAAATGGGGAACTGAAGAATCCACCTCTTATTGTTGAGCTGTCTATTTGAGCCTTGAACTCTGTCAATGTTTGCTTCACATATTTTGGGTCTCTGTGGTTTGGTGCACATATGTTTACAGTTGTTATATTTTCTTGGTGCATTGAAACTTTTATCAACATATTATGTCCTTCTTTGACACTTATAACAATTTTTCATTGGAGTCTTTTTATATAATGTTAGTGTAGCCACTTCAGTTCTCTTTTGGTTACTATTTGCATGGAATATCTTTTTCTATCCTTTTACATTCAACTGACCATGATATTATAACAAAGAAATTTTGTCTTATCCTGCAGAAAAGAAAGAGGCATTGAAAAAAATTGGAAAAGACAGTGACATAATTACACCTTCATGTTAGAAAAAGAACTCTGAGAACCATGTGGAAGGCACATTAAAGAGGCTGTGACTGAGGCATTCTGGCCCCTGCCAAATAATGTGGGGGCTTCTTTCTTCACTGTGCATTTTCCTAATATTTTTCACATCCTTCAGAGGCAGTAGTACCCGCCACAAAAATACTGGGCCATGTTTGGGTCAGCTATTCCAATATGATTCAATTGTGAAATGATATATAAAATATATATTATATGTTTATAATATTATATAACACTGGTTTTGTTCTTTTGAGATGATGCATTTTAGAAAAATGCTAATGCCTTCCTTCTGAATTGAATACATCTCTAGAACATTTTTATTTCCTGTACACACCCATGTGTTTATGCATACATAATGAAAACTGTACTATTCTGGTATACACACTTTTTATGTAAGCATTATATATTCTAAAGAAGATATTTTGAACAGTAAAAGCAATAGCCTTCTGAAATAACACGGTTTAGGAAATAGTAAAATCAACCAGAATTGCAGTAAATATTCATTACAACTCAATATGTGTTAATATCATACATCACTTATTAATTTCTTGATGATTTTTCCTTCCTTTAGAGTGTATTAAACATTAGCTGGCAGTGCTGGTTGCTGCTCTTTACATAATGTAAGACTACCCTTATCATGCATTCTCTCACAAAAATATTTACATTTATTTTAGATCAATAATCTCATGTGCGTTTTGTGTAAAAACACATAAGAAAAAAAAGGTTCCAACTCAGACATCTTGCAGCAGAGTATAAACACGAAGACTAGCATTTTGAAATTCCTTTGTAAACAGAAAGGCTTGTATTATTGAACCACGAAATATATCAAGAGGGTGTGCTTGCTTACTTTTCTGTTGCATATTATATCGAGCCTTTCCCTAAGTTTGTATTTGCATAGCGTTAGGCATGCAGAGAAAGGAATGTGTCTATTTGCATTTTTAACATTTGGTATCTCTGGCATAAATGAAGGTAGGCCCTCATATTCCCTCAATACATTTCTTGTCATGAAAATATCTCCCCAGTGATTCACTAATATGGTAGAAGAAGAAGAAGCCAGAATACTAGTGAGACAATCTTCATATATCAGTAAAAAATTTAGGCTCTTGGTTAAATTTACATCTCAAATGCAATTTTTAAAATGTTTTGGTGAGATTCGGTCATGCCCCCCTTCCTCAGAAATCCATCTATCACCCCCAAACATTCCAGGTGTTTGTTGATACAAACTTTTCCCTGACTCGCAAATATGTCTAACTACAAGAAATTGTACCACTTAGAATCTCACAGTAGCTCAATAATATGTTGATTCATTTAAGCTAATATTCTAAGGCATAGGGCAGTCTGAATGCAAATAAGAGAAACAATCAGCTAGCAGTGGCATCTTCTGAAAATAGCAGCCCAAATTGGAGATTAAGGTACAGTTCATATATGTACTAAATGAAGACGTCACAGATATAAAGGCTTCCGATACAGAACAGTGCTCTCAAATCCCAGTTTTGATGCGGACTCATTGGATGAATTTTGGTCAACTTCTCATTTATTCATTCATTTTCAATCACAGATCATTATTCAGTAAATATTTAAAATAGTTTAATAAGCCAGGAATTTACCCACTGGAATCTTATGTTATCATACCTACCCCGTCTCTTAGTTTTTAATATTGTATTTTATTTTATTTATTTTTTTTAGGATTTTATTTATTTATTTGACAGAGAGAGATGACAAGTAGGCAGAGAGGCAGGCAGAGAGAGAGGAGGAAGCAGGCTCCCTGCTGAGCAGAGAGACTGATGTGGGGCTCCATCCCAGGACCCTGAGATCATGACCCTAGCTGAAGTGGGAGGCTTAACCCACTGAGCCATTCAGGTGCCCCTAATATTTTATTTTAAAGGTAACGTATGTGAAGTACTTAGCACAACATATGAGACATTGTGGGGGATTTGACACGTATTTGTTGAATGAGTGGATGGATGGAATAGCAATAACCAAATATAAAAATTATCGTAAAGTAAAAAAACAACTTTCTTAGCGTATGAAACAATTTTTTTAGGTAAGAACACATTAGATTGGATAGGTCTATTTATAAGTTCAAAGAGAAAACAAACAAGTAATTACAATTTTTCCACCACTCACAATATTTCATTTGATATACTTTGGTTTCCAAAATAATTTTGTGCCTCAGCTTACAAGCACTATCATATTATCATTGCATGGACAACTTTATACAATTTTTGTTGCTGTATTTGAAACATTAAAATGCATGGGGCAAACTTGTCAAGCTCCTCACAGATTAAAGAATTGCTTGATGTCTCAGAATAAAATAAGATCTTGCCTCGACTCATGTAATTTTTTGGTCATTGGCAATAATGACAATTTTTCTCCAGCATGTAGTTTGTCATTTATGAAAATTTGTATGTTGACACCCTTTAAGCAGAGAAAATCCAGCAACTGTAATAAACACTTGGTTTTAAAAATATGTTGGAAAATACATTGTGCATAAAAATTTTTTGACAAGTATGTGAAGTTAGAGAATAATGATAAAATGAATCAGTGCTTCACTAAATATATCTGTTCTCCGAGGTATCTGTGGGATACCTTGCTCCCATTATTCCCTCACACCAGTGTCAGCTCTTCTTAATTTGGTGATATTTATTTCCTCCTTTTTCTTTGTAGATTTACCACAAGAGAGGATATCCCTAAAAACACATACATGTTTGAATTTTGTTTGTCAGCTTTGTAAAAATGGACTGCTACTGCCTTTACTCTTCTCTGACCATGCTTTTCATTTCTCAGCACTGTTTTTAGATTCACCCAAGATGATGTGTGTACCCTGCTTCAACATTTTCATTGCTCAAAAATAGTGATTCTTGGAAGCTCTGGGTTTCAGGAGTCCTTTTTCTTCTCTCCATAGATGATAAAATATTTTCCCCGCCAACTGCAGTTTACCATTGTCCATATCAACACCCGAACAAAATGGGCACGCTTGCTGATTCTCATATTCATGGTTTCCTTCTCTGTTTTTGCATACCCTCCACCCGTCCTCAGCCAATGCATGAAACATCTAGGACTTTACAACTGAATTGTTAAGGATATACATCTGTTGCTTGCTTTTTTGTTTTATTTTTCTCCTTGTTTTATGTGAAAACATTAAGTTTTACCAAGTTATGCGAAACCATTACTTCCATCTGTTCCTACCATTCCTCCATGATATGGCTTTCTTCTTACTCGAGTGCTTTCCCAAGAGGGATTATAAGTACATCTTGGTATGGAAAACCACCTGATGCCTTGAAAAGCTGAAAATTTCTTTATTTGAAGTCTAATTGTCTCTAATAAATGGCATAAGTTTGGATTTGATGGAGTCTTTTCTGGGGGGCGATCGGTTTAAGTCTTTTTTTAAAGTTTTTATTTATTTATTTATTTTGAGAGAGAGAGCGCGCGAGCGAGAGAGCGCATGCGTGTGCATGAGCAAGGGGGAGAGGCAGATGGAGTGGGCGAAGTAGGCTCCCCGCGGAGCAGGGAGCCCAGAGTGGGTGGGGGGCTCCAGTCGAGGACCCGGGGATCATGACCATAACAGAAGGCAGATTCTTAATGGACTGAGCCACCCACGTGCCTGAGTCTGTCTTTTAAGAAATAAAATAATGTAGTGATAATTGAGTTGATATAAAACTACAGTTTTAAGGTTATTGACTTAAACACTTGAAAATACTACCAATTTTCTCCTTCCATGGAAAACACCTAGCTACACCTGACGTCATGTCACTCACAAACCGGCAAAAGTGAGAAGGCCCCTGGAGTCGCCTTCGAATGGACACCAGCATCCTGGGAAACTGTGGTCTGAGACAGAAAGGTGCGTGTAAAGGATCTCCACAAGCGGGATCTGCGTGGACTTACCCTAATATTGGACACCACCGACATCCTGTCTTCCCAGCGCTGGTCTTGAGGCCGTTCGCCGCTCCTGTTTCCCACTGCAAGCCTACTCCGGGTCTGCTCGCTGGGAAACAAATGCAACATCTGTCTCATCATGGAAATGTCTGCGGCAACTCCAGGTGACTGAGCCCAGACTGAAGCCGTGCCAGAGCCCAGAACCCTGTGTCACCGGGCACAGGCCCCCGGGACACAATAACCCCGCTGTCACAGCATCCCCATCAGCTCTGCACCAACCAGCACAACTCACTGTCTCAAAACCATAAAACAGTGTCCAAATGAGATGCCCTGCCTGGTCCTAGCTATAGGCGCCCCTAAATCACCCTCCCCGAGTACGGGGTACATCCCACCCCGAGGCTTCAGCAGCGCATGCCACACCCACGCCCGCCTCCCTCCCCTCAGGGTTTGGAGTCCACCCACCGAGGTCGATGCCTCCCCCTCCCCCTTACTGGAACCGGACTCTGCCTGCAGAGCTCCAGCCCTGGGCGGGTGGGAAACAGATCCCCCTCCCCGGCAGGCCCTGGATCCTGGGATCACAGGGCTCCCACAATGCAATGCGGCGCCACGCCTAAGCAAGTGGAGGGAAAGGTCGGGAGGCTCCTTCTCTGAAGTGCGCAGGCGCAGGAGGTGGAGCCCAACTTTGCCGGAGCCCCCGCCCACTGCTCCTGGAGGGAGGAGGCCCCAGTCCCCCCAAGTGCGGGCGCCATGAGGCAGCTTCCAGTGCTTTCCGGGGTCCCCTAGCGGAGCCCTCTGTGGCTGGAAGACCCGGGTCTGAGAGGCGTTCCACCCTCCCCTCAGGGGACGTTAAGGGGCGCAGCGATGAAGCACGGGGAGGAGGGTGAAGACGCAGAGCAAGGCCTGTGCCAGGTGAGACCTGGGGGGAGGGGTGGGGAGCGCACCTGGGGGACCCCGCGGAGCACGTGGTGAGAGGCCCAGGCGCCAGCGCTGGCGTCCTCACTGGGTTCCCCGGGACTGGTGTGAGTGCTGCGAAGGGTTTTGTAAATACCGTGCCTGTCTCAAGCTCCTTGGGATGACTTTAGGGGATTGGGGGCAAGTCTCAAGACGGAAGTTCCCGAGCATTCCACCCATTCCGCCGTTGCACCCCGAACTTTGCGCCGCTGTTTTTCAAATGTGGTCTTCCTCCGCTGTCGTCATCTTGCGCTTGAGGTGTGGAAAGTGATTTAGGATTTAGTGGATGCCAAAATGTCAGCCGGTTACTTTGTACCTGTCGATCCGTCCTCTCCACTCTGAGTCCCAGACTGAGATGATGCAGCCGGTGGTCTTCCCACAGCAGTGGTGTCTCCCTTCCCCCGTGCCCCCTCCCGGGTCTCAGCCTGCCTTCATTCTGGTCTGCACTTCCTGCCTCACACCATCACCCCGACAGCTTCTGTGACCGCACACACCGCAACATGCGTTTTGTTAGATGGCAAATCATCAATCTCCCTCCAGCTCTTGGCATGGGTGTAGGAGTCCCCGCTGCTTCATCGTGCTCAGAGACATCAAGCCTACTGCTTGATAAACTTGAGAGGAGTGACTTTGTGTCTTTGACATCCCTTTCTCAGTGACTGATGGATGAAGAGGAAAGTTGGGTTGGTAATGCTCAGAGGCTCTCTTCTTCGGTGACTATGTTTATCTTATGAGAGAAGTAATAAGATGTCTCTATGCCATTCATTCAGCGTGTTAGACACCCAGACAATTGAGGCAGGGGATGATCCCATTTCCAGTAAGGAAGTGGCACTAGCTAAAACCCTCCAGCCAGGGGGAAATCATTTACGAACACTGCACAGTGTTGTGCTATCCAGTGAAAGATTGTAGAGGATTTGGCCAAAAATCAAATCATTAGACAGCCACAGGCTTGCATTTGGTTAAGAAAAAATTTTATTTCTAAGGATAATCAATGGATAACACCAACAGGAGGTATATTTTTGAAGAAGGGGAAGATAATATTGTCCTGAAAGCTCAGATAAATGGTTCAAATTTTTTTCTTTAGGGATTATGAATTTGCTTGAAAACTAGGTACAAATATAAAATGTAATTAAGAGTAAGTATAAGAACAATTAAAGAGATCCTAGAGCTGAGGCGAAATCCCCAGGGGACCAAACTTGGCTCAAAGGACCTTGCATTAGTAGAGAAGCTGTCGACCCTCCAACAGATTTCACACCTTAGGTCAAATGCATAATGATTAGACGAGCACAATGACGAGAGGCCAGTGACCTTCCAGGCTTTCAGGACTGATGGAAATGCTGAGGTTCCTCTGATGAAAGAACTTGATAAGGAATCCTGAAAACTACATTCTCTCCAACATGAGGAGAAGGCTCTTCAGGCGGGGTTGTTTTGATTACATAAACAGTGGCATTTCTTATTCTTTAAATGCCATAGAGAAATCCAGATCTAACACATGTACACCCTGTATACACACACACACACAGATCCATAAAGACCTTAAGGGAAAAATACCCCAAATACCAAAATGTTGAAAAAAATGCTTCTCCCTTACTAGTGGGATAAAAGAAGCAATTATTTTCTTTATACTTTTTATGCACTTTTTACAATGAGCAATTACTACATTTGTTATTGGAAAAATATTATTAACAGGAAGAATATAAACTAGCCTATAATCATTCTTTCTGCCTTCCTACAAGCTGTTGGAAAAAGCCCGCCATGATTTCTTCTGAATTTAATATTCTTTCTCTTATTAAGGCTAATTTTGGAAATGAACTACATTGATAATGTGGGTGCTAATTTGTAATAAAGGAAAGAAAGAAAGAGGAGAAGTGTGCCACAGTGGGGGCCGTGTGGCACGTAGAATGTGGCACCAGGCCATTTCTGATACATGGTCCGTTTCTTTGATCTTTTCTTTTACCAGTGGTCCAGTGCCAACAGACTGGATTTGGACAGTAAGTTTAGTAGCTTTTCCTGTAGACATGACCCTAAATTTTAAGTATTCACCATGCCATTCTGGCAATAATCACGTAACAAAAATGCCTCAGGACAATGTGCTGCCTAATTTGTTTAAACTGTGAGCAGACAGCCATGAAAAATGAACAACAGACAATAAAGATTGGGTGTATATATAGCTCCTATTAAAACAATTTGGTAATTTATTAAACAGTTGTTAACGATTAATTGCTAATAATTTTTTGTAACATAAACTTTTAGCTTCTGGACCATCAGAAAATGTCCCTGACTTCACAGAGCTCACATCTTGGGGGCAGAGGCAGATAGAAAGCAAGTGTACAAATAGACATCCTCAAGTATAATTAGCTAAATGTTACCTGGGGATGTGACCTTTATTCCCCAAACACGATATGATGACCAAAGAGATAAGCCCAACTTTCAACAACCCGGAAAGTTATGTAGAAATGGAAATATTATTGCTTTTACATAATCAAGTCTTGTTTCGTTTTTTACTCTTTTTTTCCTCTATCATAACTTTGGGTAGAAACTCTTTAATCACCAGGCACACGTGCACATATATATACAGGGATAGACACTCAAAGTACTTAGATTCTTTGGTTCTGTCCTTCTCCTTCCTTCCACAAGTTTTGTCCCCAAGGGCATGTCTTAATAACCATTCTTCATGCTAAACTCCCTCACAGATTGTGCTTCTCAGGAATCCAGACTACACCGCATAGGAAATTAGGCTCTGGAAACAGAATGGCTTTTCATAATGTCTTGAGTAGGACCAAGATAGCCAGACCTTTGTACTCTCACCAACCTGTCTTTGGATAAGGTCCTCTGTGGAAGAGGCATGGCCTCAAGCAAGGTATATGGCAGCTGTAGCCAATGGGCTTTTTCCTCCGGTCCTAATAACTCAGGCATCCCGGAACCAGAGGCTGATGTCCCTTTTCTCTTCCTTCTTCCAGGGAGATCAGTGGGCATAGGGTTGAAACTCTTATCAGTGAGGTTGTTGCAGGAGGGAGAGTTGGATCCACAACAGGATGGGCACAGAGGTGTGGTGTGGTGAGGGAATGCCCCATGCATGTCTCTGGACCCATGAAAGCCTCTGGATTATGTACATGGAAGAAAGGAAAGAAGTAATAGAAGAGTGTAACCAAGCCTCATAATGCCCGTCCTGACCCCGTCAGAAAATGATTTACAAACATGCTTACTCCTGTGACGTTAGGGATGAAGGGAATTCTTTTCCTCTCCAAAGGATCATGTCCATCTCCATGCAGTGAACATTTTCTTCCTTTCATTACACATACAGTAAAATCATTAAAGTGGAAATTTCACATACAAGTAAAAATGAGTTCAAGTAAATAATGCCAGTGTAAGTATCAAATTCTTCACTGTTTTGAAATAAGACTTCTGAGGATGGCATTATCACTAGAAGAAAAAAAATAGAGTAAAAGAGAGAAACATGGATATTAAAAACACAGTTAATTGCGTTCTTGGCCTCTTTTATTTTTAGGGGAATGCTTATATATGTAAAAAATTTGAAATGAAGTTAATAGGCATTTCCTGAGTTCATACTTCTAATAAGAAATTATCAAAGAATATGAGGACGTGGGGTGCCTGGGTGGCTCAGTTGGTTGAGCATCTTGAATCTTGGCTTTAGCTCAGGTCATGATTTCAGGGTGGTGGGATCCAGCCCTGTGATGGGTTCTGTGCTTAGTGGGGAGTCTGCTGGGGATTCTCTTTCCCTCTCCCTCTCTCACTCACGTTCTCCCTCTCTCTCAAATAATGTAAATAAATCTTTAAAAAAAGATTTAAGAACATGAGGAGATGCAGATATGAGGGAGAGAGAATCCCTACCCACATAGTTCAGACCTGTGTGAATTAAGAGTCCATTTTTATTTAATTTTGTTACTTATGGGTATCTTTGAGAGAAACTTTGACTTTTTTTAGTACGAGGTAGGGTATAAATTTGGAAACGCAGACTGTATAAATATTCTTAATACAATTTGGATTTAAAAGTGCTCTAAGAGTTCCTTGCAACATGAGAGGTAATCAGACCAGCTCCGCTGACAGGACGTTTGTGATGAAGTTTAGGAGTGAAATCGTCTCGGGAGTTGTGGAGAGTAGGACAGCATTATCTTCTAGAACCAATGTGTTATAAAATATGAAATAGAACATGTCCGTGGATAATAGTTTGATTTGACTGGTGGCAGGTAAGTGTACAAGGCTAGTCTGGGGACTGTATTTTAGTAAGCTTTGCAGATAGTATGGAATGCGTGATGACTTTGAGTCAGGGACTAATGTTCTCAGAACAGCACTTCAGAAGCATAACCTGGGATCAAGGTTTGGGGTGAATTTAAGTGGCTGGAGGTGAGAGGTTGAGTGAACTGGGAAGCAGAGTAGAAGGAGCATGAACGTGAAAAAACGTAGTAGCTCCCCAACTTGTAAATTCTGTGACCCAGCTAAGTTTCTTAGCTAGTCTGTCTTAATTTCCTAATAGCTATAAATGGAAGTAGAAAGCCATTTCACAGAAGTTCATATAAGCAAAAAGCAATAAGATTTGTGAAATATTTGAGTGTATATTTCCAGTAATTACTAATTCTGTCTGTCTGTATCTATCAACTGTCCAGGCTTCTATTTTCATATTCTGGGAGTAAAAAAGATGTGCCATTGAGCATTAGTAATGAGGATAAACAGGAGAAAAGAATACCTACATAGCCTACATCCGTGATTGTACCCCCAACAGAACATGGTTCATTAAAATGAATGGCAGTTATGAAATTGTGGCAGATCATCCCGGGGCTTCTTTTCCACTGAAAATTGTTAGAATAGAGAACTCTGATTATTTCATAAATGACCAGTTAAAAACCTTTAATACCCCATTCATGTTACCTAGTCTTTTCTTCATCATGGAAAATCTGTGGCCAAAAAAATTCTGGAAATGGGATTTGATGGCCTGAATTGCTGCCGAGCTTAGGGCTTAAAGTGAATTTTGAGAATCATGGGGAAATTTGGTGATTCTGACAGGAAGAAACATTGTGAAGACATTTTGGCCATGCATCAAATGGAAAATCAGATTTCAAGGAGTCATTACCATGGGAACTCTGTCCTTTCTTTGCAAACAAGGTTGGTCTTGGTTGTGAAATGTACCAAATTTAAACTATTGGGAGAGAGAAAATTGTTTTTTTCTGTCTTGTTTCATTTGTCAGTGTTTTCACACAATAAAAAACCAAATTATCTCTATCACTTCTTTCTTGAGGTGTTCCCAAAGACTTACAAAAGGAGAGAGAAGGAAGCAGTAGAAAGATCAGGGTAACGTAGAAGCAACATGATAGAATTAGGTAAAAAGAATGGAAAAATAATGTAAAGGCATATATGTGTATTAAATATACTATGTTGTTATTTTAATATTTATGTGTGTATGTATATGTACATGATTGGGTAAAAACATTGCAAAAATAGTCTTTGAGTCCATACTTAGGGCAGAGAATACATCAAGAGGACTAGAGGGGGGCGCCTGGGTGGCTCAGTGGGTTAAGCCTCTGCCTTCGGCTCAGGTCGTGATCTCAGGGTCCTGGGATCGAGCCCCGCATCGGGCTCTCTGCTCGGCGGGGAGCCTGCTTCCCCCTCTCTCTCTGCCTGCCTCTCTGCCTACTTGTGATCTCTCTCTCTCTGTCAAATAAATAAATAAAATTAAAAGAAAAAAAAAAAAAGGACTAGAGGATGCGGAGGACCAGTAGTGCCAAAGGCAGAGAAGGAGAATAAATAACAACTCCCTAGAATTACTGGTCCAAACAATTTTTTTCTCTGAATTTAAATGTAATACATGTTTTAAAAAAAGATTTATTTATTTTAGAGAGAGAAAGAAAATGTGTGCATGTCCGATTTTTAAAAATTAGAAAAAAATGAACCAAGATACCCTAAGGTAGTCAGTGTGCAGTAACGTGATGTGTGTCGACTTTTTTGGAATACATGTATGGATTCATGAGATAATAGCACATAAGTCATATATATAATTCTACCTTTATGATTTAAAATTATGTTACCAGCACAAGCATATATTATCTGGCATGCAAAAAAATGTTCTGTAGTGGCTTCAGGCTATTCTGAGAGACCATCTAAACTATTTTACAGTAATTAGACCTTAGGATTGGACTCCAATTTTATATGTCATACACGATACTTAAAAAAATTTTAAGTGAATGTGCTAAGTTACCAAATGTGGCTTTTTTTAGTAATAGAAAACAAGAAAGACCTAGCTCCCTATGCAAGCCCCAGTTCTCAGATTGAAGCAGACTATGTGGTTGATGCTTATTTTCAGTGTGGTTAGTAGGTAAAGGAAATTATTCATTAAATTGGTGAATTGGTCTAAGTTAGTGCAAAGAGGCTTTGAAATGATGTTTCATATAATGTTATCATTTAACATTAAGTGAGTAGTTACTGTGTGCCAGGCAATATTCTGAGCCCTTTATACATAAAAACTCATTTAATCTTCACTATACCCCCCTGGTTGGTATTAGCATGCATCCTCATTTTACAGGTGAGGAAAATAAGGCAGAAAAATACTGTGTCACTCATCCAAGGTCACTCCGTCCTAAGCAGAAGTCTCAGGATCTGGACCACCGTGCCCAAGAGCTCTCATGCCGCATACTTATCTTGCAGTAGTGTCAAAGTATTTAATATTGACTATGCTTCAACACATTTATCATGACCTTCATCATCAGAATTCTCGTTTATAACTCTGGAAACTAGAAGGCAGAGGAACAATATTTATAGATTATTCAGCGACAGAACTGCCATCTGAGATTATTACATACCCAGCAGGAAAACAATCATCTGTGAGAACAGAAGAAGGACATAATCATATGTACACGTGCTTAGTAGGTGTGCTGTTGGGTATCAGTCTGAAGAAATTGACCAGGTGATTTCTCTAAACAAAAGGAAATGCATCAAAGCAAGATTGAAAGATAAAAACAGATAAGTTGTGCAAGAAAAAAAAAGTACATCTAGTGAATTTTATGTTCTTAGCTAAATTTAAATGGATAGAAATTTGCCCCTAGCTGTGTTGGAGTGACAAGAACTGCACTTAACCTACTGTCATAACTAATTAGAAAAATGGGAAAAATACATGAAGCAACTGTTTTTAGACACTGGGTAACAAGTAGCCTCTCACTGTGATCTTTGAGAGAAAGAAAACAAACGAGGTGAGTCCTGGGATCGTTATCCTACTTTTTGCCTGGAGGCAACTTTTGGACCAGGAGCAAAAGAAGAGAGCTGGCAGACAGAGCCCAGAATTCTCAATGGATTGAAGAGAAGGAGGTGGGATATTCATGAGGCTGAGGGGCCCAGAAGTTGTGGGATAGAACTCTAGAAGGGAGGAAGTCTCAGTGTGAAGGAGCGGTAGTAATTAGTGCAGGAATGCCGGCTGAGGCTTTGCTCACTCAGTACAAGGCCATGCATGTGAAGGATGGACCTTCAAAATGCTAGGTGAAAAATCACCAAGGGATGGTAAGCTGAAAGCTCTACAGAGTTCACACATGATACGGGATTGTTCGAACTCTGGACCAGTTAGAGAATTCTCAGTGTTTCACTGAGGCCTTTCACAGGAACCCCTGTGGTCATGCCTTGTAGAAGACTAGAACTTTCTATGGAGTAAAGGCTACTTTATACTCATACTAGCAAAACATGAAAGTAGTCTGCAAAAGGAACATAGGTTTTCTTTATTTATTTTTTTCCATATGAAGTTCATAGTAAAAAACTTTTTAAAAATCCATCCAGTTTAAATTATTAAAAATAATTTTTTCTTCATAAGTAAAAAACTTCATAAGTTAAAAACATAATTTATAAATAAATATTTATACGTTGGGTTCATGCTCAGAATTTCACTGGAAGAATTGTACAGTCTGAAGATCGTAAATCAGTTGTTCATAATGGTCCAATGATAGTGGGCCATTTAAAGAAATTAGGTGTATCTATTTTAATAGCTTACTAAATATCATTAAGTTCACCATTGAATTACATGGAAAATAATTATATTTCCTACCAAATGAAAAAAAGCTTAAGAAAGCACTTATAAATATAATATACATGTTGAATGTATATTTTTATGTGAGTTGAAAAATAGAAGGTTATGTACTGCCATGAACACAGTGTTCATTTTATCTGTCTATATATTTAGCTATCTACTATATTTTCTTGCTTTCTTCTGTGTCATTGTTTTGCATTTTCTGTAAATACATGAATTTTATAATTAAAAATATATAAATATTGGAAGGGCGATGTCCTATTTGCATTTCTGACAGTCATATCCCCTAGAATACTCTTGGAATTCAGTTTACATTTAATGAATCAATGGATGGATACATGAATTAATGAATAAAATTTTATTATTTTGAAAAATTATTCTCAGAGATAAGTATATTATTTTGTTTTCTGATTAAGCAGGGCTATACTAAGTATTCAAAAGTAATAATTTAAAATTCTGAGTCATCTTTTGTTCTTTGCTTAGATATTTTTAAAAATATTGATCGTGCTTGTTCTCCTTGCTTTTTCTCCTTGCTTCTTCTTGCATTTATATTAACAAAATTTTAAAAGAATCTGATGGTCCTCTAGTAGTTTATTAGAATTGAAAATCTCAGCAGCATTAATTGGTTGTTTGAGAATCAAAGTTTGATCCTGATCACAGGCTGAGTATTTATGATGCTCTCGCTCCTCCTCAGTTACTACAAGTTTCATTACATTATCTTTATAAGATGGAGTCAGTGAGGGTGATGGACATCGTGACCCAATGAATTAACACAGAGTACGAGGGAGGGGAGACAAGGAGGAAAGAGAAAACGATACATAAATCCTATGTTTATCTCATGTAAGGAATGTGAGGGAGAAGAAAGTGAGGAACCAGGAACAGAAGGAAAAATGAATGTAGGTAGAAGACTTCAGTCAGCAAAACACGCAAAGCCAAATAATGCTCATCATATAAGTTATTTTCATGCAGATTTACCATGTTTCCTGGTATCAAAATTCAGTGAAGCCTCACTCATGATTTCCAGTTCTCTCTGATCCAGCTTATCCAACTTGAGAACTGATTACAGAAACATCCAGAAAAACACACAGTCGTGCGGAGATACCAGCAAAATTTGTAATATAGAGATGATATTTTGTAGGAAGAAATAGTTCTAACTAAAATAATTTAATATTTTTACATCATTACTATTAGTCATCATCATTTATTAAGTCTACATTTATTTAAAAGACATTAATGATATTTCTTTTGGACTTACATAATTAATTGATACAAGTCAGAGAAAATAAGCCAGAGTATGTATATATGAGAATGTTTTAGTTGCAAAGGTGACTAATAGAATAAAATTAGAAAAATTCCAATCAATCAGAAGAAAAACATGCTAACACACACAACACAGGCAATATGCTAAAAAAAAAGAAATGATAAAAACAAAGCATTTCATGAAATATTAATGGAAAACCAAGAATAGCCATATTTTTCATATCAAGAAACTTTGTTTCAAGTAATTATTAAAATAAAAACACTCCCAAATAATATTATAGAATAAAATGCGACTGTATTGTATGTAAATCACTAAAACAAAGTGCCTCAAAAACACTGATGATAATCAGATGTTTAAAGCATGCCAGGCACAAATTGAGAGCACTAGTCCTGTTGTCAGGCAGTGTTAAATTTAAAGTTATTAAACACGATAGGACACAAAGAAGGACAGTTATCATCCCTTAAGTGTGAAATCCACAACAAAAATCTAATAGTTGTTATGCATGTAATAAAATATCATAAACATACATGAAACAAAATAACAGACAATTCAAGGAGACATAGAAGCAATGCAGGAGATGATTTGATGCATACTTGTCTTGTGACACAGTATGTGTACAAAATTATGGTAAAGGTGACCCAGATAATTTGATGAATAAAAAGACGTACTTTATATAATGAATTCTGTACCTTGAAAACAGAGAATATGCCTTTTTTTCCCCCCAAGTGACCATATGCTCATCCACAAGCCCAAGGAAACTACGGGTCAACTAAGGCATTTTAAATCTTGTAGCTGTTTGGAAAATAGTCCCCTGTCCTGGTTCTCAGACGCTAAAATTATGAATTGACTTGAGCCAGATTGTACAACCTGAATCTGCGAGTGATGGATGAGGGCTTCTTCAGGTCTGAGGGCACTATTACCCCGCAGTGATGAATTGCACAAGGTATCTCAGAGATTGATGAAGCACACCTGGCCCAGGTGAGATGTTCCCTGGCATGGATTCAGATTTGACTCCTATTAGGATTGTAAACCTCATATACTAAATTGGATCTAGGAGACACTCAAGCTGCGAGGAGTTCTGGAGTGACCTTCATTCACTCCCACATTGTCAGTAGTCTGCAGCCTTGTTTTCTCCAGCAAGGAATTTCAGGGCCAAACGTTCATCTTGTCTGTAAAAATCTTGCTGATCTCTTTGCTACCTGCCAGTCGTGTGCTGATAGTTCTGTGTCCTGTAGGTAATTAAACACTGGTTGATTTACCTGTACCTTACCTACTATTGACTCTTGTCACCAAAGTGGCTATTTATCCTCACGTAGTCACAAAAATTGATGAAGAAAACCTCAATCCATCCCAAAGAGAAGAAATATAGATGTTATCAAAATGCAACAACAATGCATGAAGAAAAACAAGGAGATAAGCTGTATTACCAGCATTTGAACACTTTCTTTAAAGGCTTTTGGCTAAGACTGGAAGCCTAGGGGTGGTGGAAGGAGGAAAAAGTGTTACTGCAGAGTATCTCCAAAACAATTACAATAAAATATAGTTTGATCTTTGAAGGAAAGAAAAAGGCACAATAAAGTATACCAATTGTTAGCTAACTCTTTCCAAAGAAAAAATAAAAGGGAGAAGAAGCAAAGCACAACTGTGGAAAGCCAGACATGATAAGGAGAGAGAACCACAGACAGGAAATTTAAGCTCATGAATTTTTTGTTGAATGCTAAGCAAATAATTTTGAAAACATGGGTAAGATACATTATTTTATAGAAAACTAGAAATGACCAAAACTAATCATTGAAGATATAGAAATCCTAAACAGACCTGTTACCTTGGAAGAATTAGGGAAAATTGTCAAATAGCAAAAACCTGAAGGATATTTTAGTCCGGGTACTTTCCTCAGCAGAGTGGTGAAGTTTGTGCAGGTAAAATGTTTGGATTATTTATTAACATTTTCTTGCTTGAAAATGAAAGAGACTTTGATGAAAAAGCCTTTTTTTTCTTTTTCCTGACATCTCTTTCTGGTCTTTCTAAATATTGCATTCAAAGCCTTATAAAAAGTATCAAATAAATGAGTTGCTGGTGAAAGACAGGAAGTCTCCTATGAATTCTCTAAAAGAACAGGATTCTTGGGCCTGGAACAAATGAGTTAGCAGCCCAGTAAATGTTTGTAGTAAATGGAGTGACACATGTAGATGCATATAGCATCACAGTAGGCATCAGGAGAGTTGGGCTATAAACTAGTTCCATTACCAATAACTGACCTTGAGTAAGTCCTTTAACTGTTTTTGTGAATTTCATTTTTTTTTGTGCAAATGGAAGATATTTGGCTTTTTAAAATACTGTATATTAATTGGTTTCTCACCAGTGTTTGAAGGATGCTTAAATAATAATAAGTTGAAATATTAAAATAATAGGAACATTTAATGTCTTACTCACCTAACTGGATACAGTAAGATTGGTACCACTCCCTGTGGGAGCCTTGTCTTGGATTGCTAAGAACATTTTATGGAAAAGTCTGGGTTTATCAATACCATACTCAGGGTATTGTATTTCTGTGCAAAGTAAACTTAACTTTCTTTCTTCTCTTTTTTTTTGAAGTAAAGTGCAAAGTAAACTTAACTTTCTTTATTCTCTTGTTTTTTGAAGCATTCCTTTCTTTTATAACTCTCTTCCCACTAATAAGTGGGAAAATATAATTTAATTCCAACGTATTAAACTCGGTTCCATGGGATCATCCAAATAGTCCTTTGAGGAACCACTCATTGCTTTTAGAAAAAACACATTCAGTCTCTAATATTCCCCTGACCTCATTCCTCCCTCCAGATGATGCCCATGTGTATGAGGGGGCTTGCTGTATCACATGGAGCAGAGTAGGGGTCTTCCATTCTCTAGTTTGTTCTGTGGTTTCTTACTGATCTTCTCTATAGAGTAGTTGGTTAAGTTTACTCCCTGGTCATTCTGGCTGGAATTTCTGCTAAAAATGGTAGCTGGTAAAGCATGTAGCCTGTTTCCTTTTAGCTTGATTAAAGCCTGGACATCTTGCAGTGCAGACTTTACACACTTGGGTGCTTGCTGGTTTTGCAGATCCTCTGTTACCTTCATTGCTGGCAACAGAATTGACTGTGAAGTCACCACTCCCTTCAACAGTGCAGACTCCGCAAGTAAACCTGAACCTGACTGCCTACCTTCTGAAGAGACCCAAGAAGTTCTGGGATCAGTCTAAACCATTTGGGAAAATGGGAAAGCTAATATCTAGCCTGAAAGAAGAAAACAATTACATCATATAGCCAAGGTTACTCTATTTTGGGAATCTTCTAAGTTGGTGTGGGATAAAGCAAAGCACATCCAAAACGCTCTAGAGGCTCATTTCCTTCTCCCTTCCAGGATTCCGCCAGAATCTGACTCAGCATGTATAAATTGATTCAATGGCAGCTCTAGAAATTCTTATTTTCAGACAAGGTTACTTCCTTAGCAGGAAGATCCACCATTATGTAATAGACTTCATGTTCTCTGCCTTCCTTTCTCTATAATAACACAGGCTGATGCGGAGGATTGGATCCTTTTATTGTGTACTTCCTTGGTGTGGTCAGTCTTGCCCAACACGATGGCAAGAAATTATGACAACGTGGCACTACACTATTTCTCTGTCTCTGACTCTCTGAAAATCCCTGGTTTTACAGATAAAGGACACAGTTATGCCTGTCGCTATGTGTCTGTGCCATCGTTGTACAATGGGAGGAACACTGCACACCTCCTTACTCAGGCCAAGAGGAGCCATTTTAGGGAATCAGCCAATATCCAGTGGTATGCTGGAAAGGGCTCTTGTCCACTCATGACAGAAGATTGTTAAAACTTTAACATCGCCTTTATAACAAATGATATAAAATTAAATGAATTATTTCAAAACAAGAATAATACATACTCAAGACACATCACTAATTAACTATTTTATTACTGTCTGTGCTCTTGAGATTATTGACCTTTATTTCTATGATGGAGCTACTACATCACCATGAACTACTGCACACTTCTTCCCACGTCTGTATTCAGTGACATTGTGTTGTCAGCTTGAAATTGGTCACGGTAGGAGTATTTACCCTATAGAAAAAGGCAAACACTACAAACACAGGCTTTGTTTTTTCTTCCTGGAGAGCTGATTGTTAAACATTGGACAGCGCACCACAATCTACCTCTCCCCAAATGGAGACCATTGTTTGTTGCTGACTAGGAGCCAGAAGAGCGAACTGTCAACATGGCTGTCAGACACAAAGCTTGGTTTCATGAAACTCTTTCTCCTGCATCGGAAACACGGAAAACTGTTTCAATACTGAACTGCAACATAGCCGTTCTTCAAGATACATAATCAAAGCTCAGTTATAGACACCAACAAGAACTGTGAGAAGAACCATAATCATATCAGTGTGGCTTTGTAATTCATTATCTACCTTATTTGGCAAGGTATTTACCTTTCCAAATGTGTTTAGTTTAATTCAATCAGGTGTTGAGCATCTAAGCAAATACCTTTGACTGAAGGGCTCTGCAGCCTATCTGGGGAGAAAGGAAAATAGGTTGATTAACATGTTTTGCCACAAATAATACATTCAAGAAAAATAATGTTCTTGCAATTCCTTTTATGCCAAGATTTCTAAAGTTGTTTGTGATTAACTATTCTATAGTTTCTATTTTTTTATTCTTATATAAAAGTCTTAATTTATTCTTTTATCTAACAAACACTTAAATATAATGATGGAAGTTCAAAGATGAATAAGCAGTGGTCTCTGCCCTTTAGGATATCATAGTCTACTTGGTGGAGACAGCCAGATAAACAGGAAATACCCAACAACAAAGTGAATGCAGTGATATAAATGAGGGAGGGTTTGTGGGAGCACATGTGTAGGTAACTGTGTCTTCAAGTATTTAAACATGATATTACCTCCTTGTCCTTCCCCTCCTCTCCTATCCCCTTCCCTCCTCTTCCCTCCCCTTCCCTCTCCTCTCCTCTCTCTCCTTTCCTCTCTTCTCCTCTCCTCTCCTCTCTCCTCTCCTCTCTCCTCTCCTCTCTCCTCTCCTCTCCTCTCTCTCCTTTCCTCTCTTCTCCTCTCCTTTCCTCTCCTCTCTCCTCTCCTCTCTCCTCTCCTCTCCTCTCTCTCCTTTCCTCTCTTCTCCTCTCCTCTCCTCTCCTCTCTCCTCTCCTCTCTCCTTTCCTCTCTTCTCCTCTCCTCTCTCCTCTCTCCTCTCCTCTCCCTCCTCCCCTCCCCTCCCCTCTTCTCTCCCTCCTCCCCTCCCCTCCCCTCCCTTCCCCTCCCCTCC
>CM052883.1:3266436-3413093 GCA_028534135.1 Potos flavus
CTCCTCCCCTCCCCTCCTCTTTCTCTCCTCTCCTCTCCTCTCCTCTCTCTCCTCTCCTCTCCTCTCCTCTCTCTCCTCTCCTCTCCTGTATCCCCTCAATGCTCCTGCTGGGTAAATCCATCTGAAATGTATGGTGCTATCCCTCATCCTCAGTTGGTTCATGTGGTACTGTGAAAACAAAACCATTTTTAGCATCAAAAGATATTTTCAAGTATTTTTCTTCACTAGGCAAGCTGTAAGAATCTTCAGCTGTTTCGTTGCCATGGTGAGTGGAGTGGAAGCAGTATTTCTAGTCAGAAAGGAGAATCTAGAAAATGAATGCTAATATGAAGTAAACTAACAGCCGTCATCCTTTCATGCAGTCAAGTTAAGTGTGAGAGCCAGCACCTCCTCTCAGACACTCAGGGAAGCATGTAATGGTGCAGGGGTAGGGCTTGTCCATTTTCTCCTCTTTGCAGATTCAGTTTTGAATATGTCTTTTTTATTTATTTATTTGTTATTTATTTATTTATTTATTTATTAATTATATGTCTTAAATTACAAATTTTACTTTATTTCAAGAATGGGCTTAAAATTTGGTTGTAGTGAGAAAATAATTTTTATGGGGACAGAGGAACTAGATTTCATTCAGTGCTGCAAAAATTATCACATTTAAAAAAAATTATCATCTTCTATTTGGCCCAAGGAAGTTCACAAATTTGCAGGAGCTCAGTTTGTTTACCTATAAAGAGAAAAAATGAAAAAGACAAAAAATAGGAAAACATACAATCTTTGTCCTTATAGAAATATTTTGATAGTAAATGATATAATGTATTTTAAAAGACTTATAAAGTCTTAGGAAGCAGATGAACATTCAGCTTTGCTGTCATCACATGGAAATACCACACACATTGAATACACAGTGTATTATTGATCACAACACCTGATACAATACATACAGAGTTCTAGCTGGTCAATGAAATTCCTTCAGTATTTCAAATAACCTGTTTGTTGCCTTTCTTTACAGAGATTGTGAGATAGCATGGTTCTTTGTGGACTTCTATAGCTATTACTGTATTCATGAGGCCAGACAGGTCTTCTACCTTTGTTTTTGTGGAGGTTTTATCTTTTAATTACTTAATTGTAAGAATTGGCTATGTATTCTGGACATAGGTTCTGTCCTGTTTAGACACTATACAAAAAAAAAACACCACATAGGATTGGCCAACAGAAGAACAGGTGCTCAAATGCATTGATTAGGGAAATGCAAATTAAAACCATAGTGACATACTATTTCACAGCCACTAGAGTGCATACAATTAAAAAGAGTATTGGCCAGAATATAAAACAATTAGAACCCTTATATTTTGTTAATAGTAGAATAAAATGGTACTTTGACAAATTTTCTTGCATTTTCTTTAAACATGTATTAGGTGTTTTTCCAAAGGAGATAAAAATACATTCAGGAAGACTATCACGCACGACTACCACTTTATTCATAATGGCTTCAAATAGAAATAATCTAAATATTGATCCATAAGTGAATGAATACATAATTTATATTTATAAATTATAATATTACTCATCAATAAAAAGTAATGAAATGCTGATTTACATACACATCAATGAAACTCAAAAACATGCTACATGAAACAAGCTAGAAACAATATGTACTTTGTGATTCTATTTATGTGAAGTTCCAAAACAGAGAATATAATATATGGTGATACAAACTAGATAAATTGTTAGGGTGACAAGTGGATTGGGATTGCATTCAAAGTAGTCAGAACACTTTCTGGAGTGACAGAAATGTTCTATACCTTGAATTACGTGGTAGCTATATAGGTGTATTCCTTCGTCAGTATTCATCCGATTATGTACTTAGAATTTGCCTATTTTATGTAAAGTATAATTTATAAAGTTAATTTTATTTACTTTTTAAAAGATTTTATTTATTTGGGAGAGAGAGTGCAGGAGCGTCAGCAGGGGTCGGGGGTCAGAGGGAGAGGGAGAAGCAGACTCCCTGCTGAGCAGAGAGCCCTGACTTGGCAGGATCCCAGGACCCTTGAGATCATGACATGAACTGAAGGCAGACACTTAGCTGACTGAGCCACCCAGGTGCCCCTATAAAGTTAATTTTAAATGATAAAGGTGAAATAAGAGCTTTCAGATAAATAAATACCTAGAAAATTTGTGGACAACTGAGCCACCTTAAGAAATGCTAAGTGAGGTTCTCCAGGCTGAAAAGAAAAACTACCAGACAAAAACTCAGATGTCCCTAAAAACTTTCATATTTAGTTTTTTTATTTTATAGTTATTTTCCTGAAAATAGGATTTCATATTTGTAATTTATACTTTCAACACTTTAAAGATAATACTCATTAACTTTGTGTTTCCATTGTTTCTGATGAGATGTCAGCTATCATTCTTATTACACTTTGCGTGATGTGAAAAGTCCTTTTTCTCTGATGCTTTTAAGGTTTATTCTTCATT
The DNA here is from genome assembly GCA_028534135.1 of Potos flavus. NCBI lineage: Eukaryota > Metazoa > Chordata > Mammalia > Carnivora > Procyonidae > Potos > Potos flavus. Next base: position 3,268,909 of record CM052883.1, read on the forward strand.
TTCTTATTACACTTTGCATGAATGTGAAAAGTCCTTTTTCTCTGATGCTTTTAAGGTTTATTCTTCATTTTTAATGTTTATTCTTGGACTATGACATGCATGAATGTGATTTCCAGTGGTTTTTGTTCTTGGGGTTTGCAGAACTTGTTAGATTTATGGGTTGATCGTTTTATCCGTTTTGATAAACTTAGCTCTGTTTCTCTTCCGATCCTTTTTTACTCTATTCTCTCTTCTTTCTGGAAATCCAGTGTCAAATATACTAAGTTTATTTGATTTCCTACAGTTCCCTGATACTATGTTTTATTTCTTTTTCTTTATTTTAATGTTTTATGATTTGAATGCTTCTTATTTACCTTTATTCAAGTTCACTGATTATTTCTTCTGCTATGTCAAGTGTGTTCTTAAAGTCATTATGTGTTTCATTTGATATTTTTAATCTTTTAGTTCTACAACATCTACTTAGTATTAAAGTCTTTGTTTCTCTGCTAAAATCCCTGCCCACATATTCTAACCATCTTTTCCTATGAATTAATAATCCTTGTCTCCAGTAGTCTTTTCATTTAGTTATTTAATTGTTAATGATTTTATCTTAGCCTTTAATTCTTGCTTCCTAATTCCAACATCTAGGACATCTTTTGTTCTGGCCCTATTGACTATTATTATTATTATTTTTGATTATGAGTACCACTTCTCTGTATGTTTGTATGTCTCTAATCATTGTGGTATGCTAGACATTTTGTATAAGGATTCAGCAGACACTAAAATAGGTCGTTTTATTTTGTTTTGTTTTTCTCCTCTGGAAAACATACTTTCCCTTGATAGGAGCCTAACTGAAGTAGCTAACACCATGAATCAAAAGGAAACGAGGTTAAGCAATTGCAAATTTATAAAGTTTTACTTTACTTCTGGTTTCAAATGAGACACAAGGAAGTATCTTTGCTTTTCTTCCCAATCCTAAACTTCTTGAGTCAACAGAGGGAATGTCGTCTTTGATCTTTTATGTTACCTGGGACTGAGTCTGTTTGTAGCTTTAGCTATATTCAGCTTAGCTCTGAATTCAACTCCGGAGGTGCCCTGTTTTTCAGCTCTGCTCCATCTCAGTTAACTTATCAAATTCCAGTGGAGGAGAACTGTCAAGTGAAGATAACCTTTTTTGTGTGTTTGACACTCTTCCAGTTACTAACAAGATTTTCCAAGCAACAATGTTAATAAAAGCTTGGCCGCTTCCTCCTTTTCCTAGAAAGATTTCTTTACTTTCATCAGTCATGTGCTTCTACTTGACTTAGTTTAGGCAGCTGTCTCTCTTTGCTCCCTAAAGAAGGGCTTATCCTCTCCAAAATTTATTTAATTTAGATTTGTTCACATACATTGCTCTTGATGGCATTAAAAAGAAGCATGCTTTTATTTTACTCAGTATTTTCTTGTTCCAATGGGAACAAGAGACTTTCATATGAACTCAGTTACTATTTTTATTTTGCAGTTTGCTTTTTTTATCTTTAACAGTTTCCCCTTACCTTCCTGAAGTGGATGGATCTCTAAAGTAGTTTATATAACTCTGCTTTATTATCTCCAGTGGCTGAATGATATATCATATTATGGCAATAGCAAAATGTATCCGAATAATCTCGTGTCGATGGCCATTCTTATTTCAAAAAATCATAGGATGAACAACCAAAATGTATATGAGAAATATATTTATCTCATATCTTCGTGTGATTATTTCATTTTGGTAAATTTCCAGGATTGGAATTTTTGACTCAGAAAGAACATTAATTTTAACTGGTTTTAAATATTTCCAGATTATATTTACAAATAAGTGTTATTAATAAATGCTTCAAAATTTTATGAATGCTACTTGCTCAAAACTCCTATCCTTGTCACCACTACTGTATCTCATTCTTTTAATTTTGCCAAATTTTGGGGGGCTAATTTCTTCCCCCACTCCTTTCTCTTATATTTTCTTTTCTCTTTTAATAGCGAATTTCATCTTTACTAGTAGCTTATAGTTGAACTTCATCTGTGAAGACCATTTATCTTTGCCCATATGCTTTGTCATTGCATCCTTCTTCTATTCCCTATTCATTTTAAAGAGTTCCCTAAATATTAGGGATATATAAACATACTTTATTTTTAGTTCTTTCTCTGCCTATATTCTTTACTAGGTTGGGAGCTTCCTGACATTATGTAAAAATTTATATTAACTTTTTTATATCCAAAAAAATTACAGTTGCTTGCCTAAACATTCCGATATTGACTGAATGAAACTGACACAGAGTGATAGATTTCATAATTATTCCTTTATTAAATAACGTGTACCCCGCATGTCCTGTTATATAAACAATTGACTTGTTGAAATAGGTTCCAGTCTATTCTGTCTTCTGTTTTAGTATTCGTGGTCATCAATGTGCTTTTGAATGCACCACACCATTATAATTCCCCGTTAAGTTCCAGCTAGTCGTCTGGGCTACCTTCAGTGCCTGTAAAAGCAATGCCTATCACTTACTAATGATTCATCTTTTCCTAGTGTGTCACTTGTTCTTTCTGACTCAGTAATTGATTATGTTCATAATACAGACATGACATAAGGACCCTACAAAAGTGAGTTTGATCAAGGCACACCTACTTAGAATCTGATGATAAAATACGTTTCAGTCTCACTGAATCTAATTAAAAAAGAAAAACTCTATTAAACCAGTATGTATATGTAGAAACATGACCCTAGTTCGTTCATATTTCTGTAATTGAAAGCTAACCATGAGACATGTTGGTTGAAAAACCCCACTAAGAACGGCAGAGCATCACAATTGAAGCAGATGTTCTATGAACAGAGCATCAAGTGTTCATGCCCTCGTTGGCCACGGAAGCAGCTTTTCCTAGCAGAGTCAAGACACACCTGTGTCTGGATCACTTATGGAATGTGTGGAGAAGGTGAAAATCTCCGTGTATAGTTTCAGGTGTGCAAAAGACATAATTTTTTCCTATTGTTCAATTTAACATTGAGTTCCAAGCTTTTATTCTGTAAAACACAGTGCCCTTAAAATTTCTACCTCTCACACTGGGACATAGCATTTCAGAATTGCCTTTTTTGAATTGGAGAGAAAGAAGTGGTTTACACAAGATACAGAAATATGTGCATGCCAAAAATAATCGAAATATGTAGTCAGTTACTTTGGATAAATACTGCTGTTCCTTCACGATTTGTTGCAAAAAAAAAAAAGTAGATTGATTTTTCCAACAAAATTAGCAAGGTTGGATATAGAAAATCTGGAGGTATCACAGAAGTGTGTCACGCATGGGAATATCTTCATTTATGCTGCAGCAGGAAAAAATGTGTGGAAGCTACTATTTTATAGAGCAAAATGTAATGGGGCATGACTGATGACAGATCCCAGGTTGCCATAAACAAATGAGTTAGGAAATATACATTTAACTAGACTCACCCAGGAAACGTTTTCAGGGAATGAATAGAGAGAAGTAAAACAGACGTATTGTTCCCCTTTCAATAAGTATATACATTTCATTATCTACTTTGTGCATTTATTAAAAATATGTGTTTAATGGGAACTAGATGTCCAGGCACAGGAAACAAGGATCCTGTTGAACACCAGGGAGCAGTAGCTATGGGCAAGTGCAGGACAGCGTCATGTTTTGCATTAAACCATTATGGATGTGCTCACCAACCAACTTTTCTATTGGCTTAAATTCCAAAATCTGTGAGACTGCACTCAACTGGCCAAGACGGTCTCATATGTGGCTCTTTATTGTGCCATTGGGAAGATGAGGATCAATTCTCTTTGGTTTCTGTAGATGAAGGCAGCCATTATTTCCTAGAAGTATCCAGGATATTAACAGGAAGGAGACCAGTTACTGGTCATCCAAAATATGACAAATATCTATTACACAGGATCACAAAACTGCAAGACTTGAAATCACATCAGTTAATTGAACAAAATTGATTCTTTTTTTTAAATGATTCTGTTACATGTGTACACATCATAATTTATGTACCAGTCTTTTTTTTTTAAATAGAGGATTAGATTATGCTTTGCTCCCTTTTTACATCCTACTATTATTTTAAGTATTCCAATGAACATCCTTATACGTAGAATTTTGTTTCATAGGAATTTTTTTCAGACTGTTTCATGGAAAAGACCATTTTTGAATCACATGTTGTACTCATTTTACATTTTGACGTGTATTGCCAAACTGGTCTCCCGAAAGGTTCTTTCAGTTTTTACAACCATACATAGTGCTTGAGAGAAACCATTTGTACTCTTTGTTAACAACACTCTGGCAAGACAGAGTAATATTTGAAGATGGTATGAGAATAGTGAAAATTCAAGAAGAGAGGGTAGCATGTGGCTTGACAATTGCTATTTACTTTAGGATTCTCTATAGAGGGTGGTCCTTTGACTAAAATTTGGAGTTGGAAGAATAGAATATTAAGCAGAAAAATTAAAATATAGAATAACTGCTTTGAGAATTGTGATTGGAAGTGAATCAGGATGAATAAAATGATTACAAAATGGTAGAAAGGCAAACTTAAATTTCAAAAGCATAAATCTGTAATAGAGCAGGTCAACACAATTCTACCCCTTCCTTATGAACTACAAATACCAAAGGAGAAATGAATTGTAGGTGGCAGAAGGATGTGAGGTCTTGATGTGGTCATTGTATTCGAAGCTCATGGAGAGGTCTGTGTGGGGGGGAAATTTAGGCATCTAGGATTCTGGAGAAGGTACCATTGAAATAATTGGTAAGAGTGTCTTAAGACAGCCACCAGGGCAGTCAGTGATGTACCCACTGGGCTGGGAACGTTGAGGAAATGTGAAGAATTGAACACACGTTCCTTACTAGAATGAAAATTCCTATGTGAACCCGACATAATGCCTACCAAGACAGCCTTGCATATTCAGTGCTCCATAAGTGTCAGTGAGCAATATTTCCTTCAAAGATATCTAGAAGGATGACCAATAGTGTGGGGCAGGCACCTGAATGAGACCCATTGACTTCTTAGGGTTTTTAAGCCCAAACACTGTAGGAGGAAGATTTCAGTGTGGAGGTGCAGCAGAAGGAAAGAGCCGGGGAGATGGTGGGAAAGCCAGCCAGCCACTGCTTCATCGAGCCCCTCTCCATAAACTTTTCCTTATTTAGAAATATGTCCAATATCCCCAGTAATGGTTGTGGAAAGGATGCATAGGTTGAGACCTGGATAAGCTCAGCAGAAAGGCAACCACGACACAGACTTGGAAGCAGAGCAGATAAAAAATAAGATTAAATTTTCTTACCATAACAAAATGAACGAGATGAAGGTTTTCAGAGAACCTCCAGAGACAGCTTGGATTTTCAAAGCTATGGAGGAGGTGCTCAGAACTAAATTTTTCCATTCCTAAAGTATCTAAGGAGTCTTCCGTGGCACGTACCTTTTCACATAGGATTTTTGTACTAAAATGAAAGACCAACTATATTTTAGATGAAACCATCCCGTAGGATTAAATTGAGAATGGCCTTGGACCATGCGTGTTACATGCTTGCATGTGAGATGATCAGACACTGAGACACACTTAGGCCGGACCCGTGAGCATCCTTAATGCTCCACCTCTAAGTCAGGCACTGTGAAAACTCAGAGGTCTTCATCGGAACTGTTGTGAGTTGTATGTTGGTGTTTCAAGGTGAAGAGGCAGGCCCTGGAGCCCTGGGGTGAGTTTATGAGAGGAAGGCTGAGAAACCATGTGGTGATAGGAAAATGTAGACACTGAAGTGTAAACAGGCTTTGAGAGTGAAAACTTGGGTCAGGAGATTGGAATTGTCTCTCCATGGGAAAAGAAGGACACGGTGCGTGCATTTTGTGACAAAAGCCCTTTTCCCTGACCCAGGAGACCTTGAGGATTGGCTCTCAAGTGCAGTTCTGAACTCCTGGTGTCACCAGAACCTAGAAACATTTGCAGGAAATACAGTGCCCGAAACAGGAGTGGAGAGTCGTGAGTTGGCGTTACAATGTCACTAAGATTTTAGAGAAATGACAGGCCTATACAGGAAGTGACAGATATAAATGGAAAGTTTGCAGGGCCTGGCATTAAGAATTATATCTGGTCTCACACCCTCAAATTCGTCCGTTTCTAAACTGATGCGCAGAGCACGTGAACTAGTTTGAAACGATGCGGAAGGTTCCCAGAATTTTGATGTTCATTTTCTCACACAGCAAAAACCACAGCCAATACTTCGGCTGTAATGCGGTTTAGAAAATCAGCCCCATCGAGAAAACTGCTGTGGAAGCAAGCTCTCTCTATATTGAATAAAGCGTTTAAAAACAAAAACCAAAAGAGACTTCTGTGAGAGATTAAAGAATATTCTGGATCCTTGCCATTATGGAAGCTAATTCAGGAGAAACAGGAGTAGAAGGTAGCGCGGTAGGCAGGAAACAGATTCAGCTGTGACGTCGGCATCAGTAGCACCAGCCTGGGATCCGAAGCTGGGCTTGGTACCCGTGTGACTTAGCCCCAGTGGAAATCCTTGGGGTGAGGGAAGCCTCCCGCTGCTGCTCGCCCTGCTCAGGACATATACTGTATTATTAGTTATAGGGGTAGAATTTAGTGATTCATCAGTTGCATATAACACCCAGTGCTCATTATTTCAGGTGCCCTCCTTAGTGCCCATCACCCAGTTACCCCATCCCCACACCCAGAACCCTCAGTGCTCATTATTTCAAGTGCCCTCCTTAGTGCCCATCACCCAGTTACCCCATCCCCACACCCAGAACCCTCAGTGCTCATTATTTCAAGTGCCCTCCTTAGTGCCCATCACCCAGTTACCCCATCCCCACACCCAGAACCCTCGGTGCTCATTATTTCAAGTGCCCTCCTTAGTGCCCATTACCCAGTTACCCCATCCCCACACCCAGCAACCCTCAGTGTGTTTCCTAGAGTTAAGAGTCTCTTATGGTTTGCCTCCCTTTCTGTTTTCATCTTATTTTATTTTTTCTTCCCTTCCCAGGGACTTCTTTCTGATGTAGGAGCTGGTTACAAAAGGGCAGTGAATTTATTGCCTCACTCTCCTAAAAGACTTAGTAGCAGTAGGATTCATCCTAGAAAAAAAAAAAAAAAGGACTCCCTAGGGGTCTTATGATGATCCTTGTCCTATACTGTGTCTAATTTTTATCGCTTCAATCCTGTGCAAAGACCTAAAGCTCTACTCAAGTTCTTAGCCTCTCAGCTGTCATTTTGGCTTAGGGCTCTCGGTTTTACAATTTAAATTAGCAGTTTTCTGATGGGAAAATGACACCAAATACCAAGCTCACTTTTCTGGATTTTCCTTTTTTTTAAAAAAAAATATTTTGGGATATATCCAACAGGAGGACTTTTCTAAACCAATTTAACCCATTATTATTATTATTTTTAAAGATTTTATTTATTTGAGATGGAGAGAGGGAGAGAGAGAGCACAAGCAGGGGGAACAGCAGAGGAAGAGGGAGAGGCAGGGTCCCCACTGAGCAGGGAGCCCGACTCGGGGCTCAATCCAAAGACCCTGGGATCATGACATGAGCCTAAGGCAGATACTTAACTAATTGAGCCACCCAGGCGCCCCAAATCTACCGCATTATTGTGGGAAGCCCAGCTTCCGGGTCCTGTTATTTTATGGGTTCATTTTCCTTCTGCTCCACTTGAGTATTTAAGTCTTGTTTCATTTTTTTCCCATTTTGCTATTTCCATGTGGATTTTCTTAAAAAATGGAAAATTCGATGAGTTTTGACATCTGATGTACCTTTGTATCTCCACTCATAGTATGAATCATTTCTGTGACGGTAGAAGTTCCTTTAGTAAACCTTCACCCTCCATAGATAACCACTGTTCTTTCTCTCATATAGCTTCGTTGTTTTTGTCCTTCTTCTTGAACTTCATGTAATGGAATCATTTAGTGTGTACTCTTTGGTGTATGGGGGTCAGTATAGGGTTTTCTCAGATTCATCCAGGTCGGTGCTCACGCTGGCAGTTTCATTCTATTGGCAAGAACCCATTCGTTGTGTGAAAATGACACCCTTTGTCTATTCATTTTCCCGTCTAGGCACTCTCTGCTTTGTTGTTTCAGTGCCATTTGTTGAAAAGTCTCTTTTTCACTTTGAAATCTCTGTGCCATCCCATCCATGTACTGCTTTATCTTTTTCCTGATGCCACCCTCTCTTTGATTACTGTAGCATTTACATCAAGGCACACAGATCCCTCAGATTTACGATGTGTTTTTGGCTATACTAGATCCTTTCCATTTTCTCTTTTATTTTAGAATTAAATAGTCAGTGTCTTCTTAAAAGCCTATGGGGAGTTTTCACTGGAGTTGCATCAGATCTATAGATATATTTGAAGGCATTTGATAGCTTAACAATTTTGAGTCTTCCATTCCATAAACATGGTACTTGTCTCCATTTAGATATTCTTTGATCTCTCGCAACAATGTTAGATGTATTTTTTTCAGTGTACAAAAGTTTCATGCTTTTTGTTAAATTTCTTCCTGAATAGTTTATATGTTTATGTTTCTGTAAGTGGAGGTTTTGAATTTTATTTTCTGAACTTTATATTTTGAATCTTATATCTTTCATCAACTGCACACCCTGAATCAGACTGAGGAGGTTCCCTTATGTCTTCATTTGCTGAGAATTCTTATCATGAATCAATGTTGAATTTTGTCAAATGCTTTTTCTGAATTTATTGAAATATTTCTATTCTTTATATCCTTCATTTTATTAATATGTTGAATTACATTTATTGATTTTCAGTTGTTAAATGAACCTTGCATTTCAAGGTTAAAACTACATAGTCTTCATGGATTGTACTTTGGATATATTGCTTGATTTGATTTTCTAATATTTTGTTAAAGTTCATGAGGCCCTTGGTCTGCAGTTCTGTTTTGTTTTACTTGTAATATCATTGTTCAGTTTTGGTAACCGTTATTGCCAGCCTTATAAAATGAAGGCACAGAGTTTTCCCCCCTCTATCATCTGAAAAACATTTTGTGTATTAGTAGTATTCTTTCCTTAAATATTTGGTAGAATTCAACAGTGAAACCATCTGGGACCAGGATTTTCTTTGTGGAAAGTTTTTTGATTGTGAATTAAATGCCTTTAGTAGGTATGAGGCTATTCAGACTTTCTATTTCTTACTGGGTTAGTTTGGGTGAGTTTTGTGTTCCAAGAAATATGTCCGTTTCATCTAAGTTGTCTGGCTTATTGTCATAGTGTTGATCGTAATATGTCTTGTTATTCTTTAGTGATTGTTGTGTTAGTAGTTACATCTAAGCTTTCAGTCTTAATATGAGTAATGTTTACTATTACTAGTTAACATTTATTATGTGCCACGTACTTTCATAGTAGTATTCTTTAATAATAAAAGTAAATAATTATCAGTTATTAACTGTTCAGCACTGTTCTAGGCACTCTTATTATCTAAATCTTGCAGCAATGCTGTGAATTCGTTGCTGTTATTATCCCGACTTTCCAGATGAGAACCCGGAAGCACTAGTCTGCTTGGGGGCTCACGACTGGTAGACGCACGCCAGGGTCTGAACTCACACTGACCAGCCAGAACGAGCACTCGGAAGCACTTCGCTACGAGATTCTGCATGTGATCTATTTAGCCCTCACAACAACTTTGTGAGCAAGTACTATTATGAATACCAGTTTTACGGATGAGGGTGTTGTGTTTCAATGAACTCGAGTGAATTAACTTGGGTTCATTAACTTGAAGCAAGTCACAAACGTAGTAATCTGTGAAGTCAGATTTAAACCTGAGTGGGACATCAAAACCGTTACTAAGCATGCGAGTCTTGTGTGTTCATTTTGCCTCAAGACAGTGAAGTGAGGGAGGGGAGGGGTAGCGGACGCTGGGACTCTCGTGGGTGGTGACATGGGAAACCAAAGGCATAGGTGATGCTGAAAGAAAAGCTTTGGGGCTCAAGACCCACTTTGCTTTCTGCATTTCAAGTACAAAGTATTTGGATTTTATGTAATTACTTGTGTAGCCCATATCAAGGCCAGAGGCAGTCAGATATGAACACCGGAAGGTGAAACTGTGGGCTGTCACATTTTGGTGCCGAATGGGACGTCAGATGTCTTACCTGCAAGGGACAGAAGAATCAAGTTGTCCTAAGCAAGAGTCAACATGTTGGCCCAAATAGCAGTCAGTTCCAGGTACAGGCTTTATTTTGTCCAGTTTAGATACAGAAATTGCAAGGATGTCCTGAGCACAGTCCCACGTTTTTAACGTTTAGCTCTTCCTCACTGTCCTTGGGTCTCTTATTGTACAGTCTTATCTTCTTGCTGTGGCCATTCAGGCACCGGCAGACCCACACTTGACTATTCTCTCTTCCCAGAAGTACTAAAATTCCTGAGATTGAACTTCCGCTGGCTCTTTGGAGTTCATGCCTGTGTTAAACAATCTCTCCCTTTAATCAGATGTGATATTGCTGGAGCAGGTCTGGGAGGTTCGAGGTTCACCTCTGGTGGATGTGAGAGAGTTTATATTGGACTGAGAGAGAAGGATGGGTGGCCCCCTTCCTCCTTTCCCACTGGAGATAACCTCTATCTAGTTATATTTCTTTATAATTTTACTGCCTGTGTGCATCCCTGAACAACATACCCTGGTATTGTGATTTTGTCTTTGCAAAGTATCGATTGAAGTTGTGGTTCATTCATTGTCATTGAGGTATTATATTCCAATTTATGAATAGACAACACTTTACTTACTCATACTGTAGTATGGATGGGACAGTTTTTGGGGGTTGTTTCCAGTCTGAGGAAACTACAAAAACAATGTGGCGATCACATACACATATCCTATATGAAGAGCACACATTTTGTTAGAACATGTATCTAGAGCTGAGCTTCTGGGTCACGGGATATGCATGTCTTTACATTTAGAAGATAGAAGAAGTCCTGTTATCCAAAGGACTTGCGTCAGGGTGCACCTGCTACCAGAAACGTGTGAGAATTCCTGTTGCTTTACATCTTCACTACTCAGTATTCTTAGATTTAAAAAAAAATTCTTTGTCAATCTGTCGATATATAATTGTATCACACTGTTATTGTCCTTGGTAGTTCTCTGATTGGCGAAGTTAAGCAACCTCACCACGTGTTTATTAATCATGTGAATGCCTTTTTTCCTGAAGTTCCTCTTTATTCTTTTGCACATTTATGTTGGATTTTATGTCTTTCTTATGTATGTGCTTCCAGTTTCTTTCTACAGATTTAGGTAGTTTTTTTGTATTATGATACTAATTCATTGATGCCTAAATAATATAAATTATGGGTAGCATTTCTTGTGTATTGCTTAAACAGTTACTTCCTATCTTTAAACAAGGAAGTTATTTCCCTGTGTTCTTTGTTTTATCATTTTCCCTTTTACAGTTGATTTTAATCAACCTGGAGTTGATATTTTTGTAAGGTTAATGTCGATCTTCACCTTTACCATATATGTTAGTACTGTTATCCTGTAACTGTGCATTGATACCAGTTATCAAATGATCATTGAAAAATTTTCCACTGCCTTATATAGTGATGTCTCTCATGCACCAAGCTTCCATGTAAGCAGGATTTCTTTCTGCTTCTGTACCTTCCATCTTGTCCCTTGGTCTGTATGAATATCTATCATCTAATTCTGATGAAGATGGCCACATAATTTATATTCCAAACCAGACAGTTATGAGGGTAAAAGAAAACATGAAAAAATAAAATTATGTGAATTTTAGAGATATTTATTTATGTGTAACTCAATTTCATTATATTGGCGAACCTATACAAAGTTCTATTCAAAATTATTTTTAAAAATAAAAGTATTTCTGTGGGTGGGAGCATGGACCTAATAGGGAATGGAGACTAAAGGGTACACTTACCATGATGAAAAAATAAATTGAAAAAAGAGCCCCCCAAAATAAAATTATTTCTGAAAAATAAAATAACATTTATATAATATGTTGTTTTGATCCGTTCCAGCTGCCATTACTAAATACCATACACTGGGTGGCTTATAAACAACAGAAATTTATTTCTTACGGTTCTGAAGTCTGGGATGTCCCAAGATCATGGTGCCAGAAGATTCAGAGTCTGGTGAGAAAGGGCTTCCTGCTCATGGTCCACTGTTTTCTCAGTGTGTCCTCAAATAGCAGGAGGGGCAAGGGAGCTCTCTTGAACCTCTTTGTAAGGGCACTAATCCCATTCCTGTGGGCTTTGGACTCCTGATCTAATTGCTTTTCAGAGGTCCTACTTCCAAATGCCATCACATTGGGGATTAGGTTTCAACGTATGAATTTGGGGAGTGGGGGGGGCACACAAACTTACAGTCTGTAGCAATATTATACATATTAAAACAGATCTTTAAAATCTTTTTTGACTGTCAGCATTAAATGATAATAAAAGTAGAATAATCTGTCTTGGTAATAATCACAAAATCATTTCATACCTACATCTGTTTGTGATAGCCTGTCACTGGTATTTTAGAGGAATAAATTTTTTTTTCAATGCGACCTTGTGTGGATAACTTTGTTGGATAACTTACTGAAATTTTCAAAATTTTGATTTATGGTTAATAATTGTTTGTTGAGATCTCTGACTTTTCTCTGTAAACCCAAATATTTTTGAGAAAATGCTCTTTTCAGGTGTTGAGGTAACTGGTAGGATCACAGCAAATTCTGTTAACCAGATAATTTTCTTATCTCTTTAAAAAACATTAAATTTGTATTTTACCAAAATGTTTACCAGGTACTGTTTTTTAGTCTCAATGCAAATCACCTTTCTTTGAAAAAAAATTTTTATAAGAAAAAAATCACTTTAAATCAGTTGATTCTATTTATGATTCTTTTGAATGTTTTACCAAGTTTATATGCTCAGAAATCATAGGCCTTCTCTGTTTCATTCTGTCCCAGTCAGAACATAAATTTACTTAATTAAAATAGGAACTTCATCAAAAATTCTTCTCACAATCCAAGAGATTCCAAATCACACTTAAAGAAGTTCAGAATTAAATCCTGTACACCATCTGAGCTCTCTTTGATATGTTCACTTTCTCTCTTGCTTTTGTCAGGGTGATTTTCAATGTCTTCTTGCTTGCAAGATCCATCTTCAATAATTGCAGTGGACCAATTATACAAAAGCTAAAGTTTCTTAGCACTCTATTTACTGAATATTTGGACTAAAGATTGCCAGTCAATTTTGCACAAAAGGGGACCAATTTTTTGAGAACTCGTTTACAAAATAATTCAGTAATATATTATCATTTTGATTCGGACCCACCAATTCTGAACTTTGCCCCTTCTGATTGGTTACTTCAAGTCTTTGATTGTTTTCTTAATTCTTCTAGATCACTGTGAAATACTGGGCTACAGTTCCATCCACTTAGTGGCTAAGTGTTTATGGAGTGTTTTCATTCTGTTACAACGTTAATAGGATTATTTTACCTTTCTCCTTCTAATTCTCCTTTTAACTTTTACATGGATTAGAATCTATTCCCAGCAAGCCAGGCGTGTTCCGAGTTGTGCCAGTAGCTCTTAGCCCTCCCAGGCTTCCAAACGCAAAGCGCAACCCCCTCTTTGGGGGCAAGTAGAGGTTGACGATACAGTGGTTTCTGCAGCATTTATAGGTTGTGGGTTGGCCGTTTCATGTCCTGTAATTCCCACCCCACAGATACTGCTTTGTGCTGCTTTGACCTCATCTATATGTTTCCTGCGGTCTTTTGAGATTCTTACTCATCTAGTTTTGTGGAATACACCATCATCATTTTTCCTTTCATAATCCTACTTGATTTCTTTTCAGAAAGTATGTTTTGGATATTCAGAAATTATGCTGCCAAAATGATCACATCTCTGGTTAATTAACCATTAATTTTCATTAAATGATATGAAGTAGAGTTTCCCACTCTGCCTTTCAAACCCACCCTCAGAAAGAACCACTATTAAGCCTTTTTTTTTTGGATTTTTAAAATATTTTATATAAATTTAAAAGCAATATACTCTGTTTCGTATGGATTGAAATGTGTCATCCCAAAATTTATATGTTGAAGCCCTAACCACCAAATGTGATAGTATTGGGAGATGGGGCCTTTGGAAAGGAATTCAGATTAAATGAGGTCAGGGAGTAGAGTCCTCATGATGAGATTAGTGCCATTTCAACAAGACACACTTAGGAAGCCTGCTTCCTCTCTGTCTCCACCAGTGAGGACACAGTGAGAAAGCCACTGTGTACAAGCCAGGAAGAGAGCCCTCACCTGAAAACCAAATCGACACCTTGATCTTGAACTTTTGGGCCTCCAGAACCAGGAGAAATCAATTTCTGTTGTTTAAGCCCCCAGACCATGGGATTTTGTTATGGAAGCCCAAGCTGACAAATATACCAGTATATTCATGTTCTTTCTTTATTCGATCTCACACATGCCATTTTTTACAAAAGAATCTATTTTTATTTTTATTTTTTTTAAGATTTTTTATTTATTTATTTGACAGAGAGAGAGCGATTACAAGTAGGCAGAGAGGCAGGCAGAGAGAGGGGGGAAGCAGGCTCTCAGCTGAGCAAAGAGCCTGATGCGGGGCTCGATCCCAGGACCCTGAGATCATGACCTGAGCCGAAGGCAGAGGCTTTAACCCACTGAGCCACCCAGGCACCCCGAGGATTTTTACTTTTAATCAATACTGTTAAATGACTTTGTAAAACAGTCATATTGACATTCTTACTAACAATGAATTTACTAAGAATGACTTCACTTCATCCGTTACGTCTAGTATAGAATTCAATTAATCAGAGACGTACAATGCTAGTGAATTTGCTATTTAGATGCAGCCTGAAGGTGTTATTTGAACTAGAATAGTAATGTTGTGACAAATCCAGTGCCGTTTGTTCTAGACTTTTCTTCAACTTGTGTCCGTTGATCAGTGGTTGTGTTTATGACCCGTAGTAACTAATTCTAGGCCATGGAAAAACATGCAATGGGGGGAAAACCCTCAGCTTCCAATGGAAGGTGAAACAGGTGAAAAAATAGGTGAAACAGGTAAAATAGATAGTTAAGCCTACCTTGTAAATATCAAGACTTAGGACATATGCCTGGAAGGGCATGCATTGAAAACTTAGAAAAATTCAGGATGTTACAGTGAACAGGAAGGAAGGAGCATCAGGAGGCTAACAGTGGCCTGACAGCAATGACAAGTCTACTTTCATCCTGTGATTGAAATGACTTAGATGTCTGATGGTTGGGATCTTGGCTGGCTAGAAGAGCCAAAGTCCTAAGCTAATTTAGAGAAAGCACAGGCAGAGAGCATAGACATTTAGAAGTATCTTGGAACCTGAGAGAATCCTGATTCCCAAGGCCCAACCTCAAAACCTCCTGTTCTCTTCTGTTGGACAAGGAGCCCCTCCAGCACCAGCTGGAATGCAGCTCAGGGGCCAGAGGAAGATCTCTGCCTTCTGACCCCAAGCCGATGATCCACATTGCCTTGAGACATAGACTGAATTAGGGGCATGTAATTCAAAGGTCTGAGCATGGATGCTTGTGAAATGGACGTTCATGGGCCAGATTCTAAATTCAGAGATTATAACTGAACAAGATTTCTGGCTTTGGTCTATATCCCATGGTCAGTATCCCATCATTTTCATGATGACCAGAAAAACACCAACTTGTTTTTCATTTACTTTTATTTAGTAGTTGTTCCAGATATTACAATGTGCATCTATTAGTTCTTTTATAATTATAGTGACAAAATTTGTTTGATTCAACTTCGTAGTTCTCTGATAAAATTTTTCATCATGTTATCTAATCTCTTTAACAAGTCAAACATTATTTTAAATTCTACGTCCAGTACTCCAGTTTCTGTATCTCAGATCTGTTTCTAATATTTGATCTTTCTCCTGAAATTCTGTCATGATATTTCCTGATTTTCTTGGTCATTTTTATTACATTTCAAATATTGGTATGAGCCATTTTAGACATAATTTGAGACTCTGGCCAATGTTAGATTCCTCACAGTAGGTTTGCTTTTGCACTAGGTAGCTCCTTAGGATAGACACAGAGCCCCTCGATCTAATCAGGAATTGAGCTTCTTCAGATTTGGGCTTCACACCCTATAAGGGCTTGTCTTTTCTAGTCTTCTTTCTTACATACAGCATGTAAATGGTTGAGGCTCCCATTGGTCCGTTAAATATCTTGAGATACCTACCAGGATCTCTCCTCTTTCCTGGACATTGCCCTACTCTCCCTTTCAGCCCCAAGAGATCTGAGAGCTTGTTCAGTCTCTCAGCTGCTCCTCCCACTCTTGCTTTGAACCTACAAATTCCCGAAGAGAAACATGGACTGTTGGACTTACTGTCGTTCATCATAGCCTCCACCCAGATATATCTTATCTCTTATTCAGCCTTCCTACCTGTAATGAACTTGTTTTCCAAAATCAAGTGGAAATATTGCTTCACTTATTAAAAGAAATAGTAGTTCACTTCCCCCGATACTGCTTGGGCATGCTTGGGAGTGGGTAGACGTACTGTTTGCATGTGAGTGGTCAGGCGTATTTATTGATACATGCACAGTTGTCAGGCCTTGAGAAACCACATGTGTACCTGAGATTATGGCATACCAGTCAGAGATCCAGGGCTCGGAGTCAGATGTTGGAAGTAGATGGGAGAGTAGAACACATATTTGAACATTTTTTTTTCTGCTCAGTATCCACTATTTCTTTCCACCAATGTACCCTGACTTTATTTGGGGATCTCTCCTCAGCACACATGATTCCTGAAAATGAATTTCACCCCTAAATCACTGACTATGACAAATGGCTCAGGTTAATTCCTTCAATATGTTCCATCCTCTTGAGCACAGTGATTTGGTTCAAGGATGAGCCAAGGACTAAGACACATTGAGTGGGAGCAAGACGTCTCAAACTTGAGATTTAAAGGAACTTTATTTAGCCTTGGACCTCCCAGGGGTCACAATGTGGACCCTAAGGAAGAAGCTAGCACAGCAGAAGGACAAGCCCAGAAAACCCAGAGTCTGAGTTTTACTGATGTTGGTTGACGGAATACAGATGCGTATGAAGCCAGGTCTGTCCCTGGACCAATATATTCCTTTTTCATTTCTTAGATTTGTTGTAAGTAGACTCTTTATGACATGCAAATTAAACAGACCTCACTGATGGAGGCTGTCTCCTTTTGGAGAAGGGAGAGAGCGGCTTGTGTAGACCTGTGCATTTTGAAGGAATATGGATGGGAAGGAGACTATCTGGATGTTTGGGGACAGCACTACAGACTTTTTGCCTTTCCTGGAGTGTCGTGCATCCATTCACCCTCGTCCTGATAACAGCCTCTGATGTCCATTTGTAGGTCAATCACTCTTCCCTTCATTGTGTATGGCTGGGATGGGGATCGCATAGGTCTAGATGAGGATCACGTGAGACCACAGTGATTGGATCAGGAGTGAGTACAGGATTTAAGCCTCTCCAATCACAGGGAACCTCAGGACTTCTGTGGGAGCTATAGAAAAAGATCAGTCATTCCTGAGGTCTTGCACTGTGAAGCACAGGAGATGGTGGCCGCTGACACACTCCTTCCCCAGGAGTCAAGCCCCTGCATGTGAGAAGAGCCAACAAATCAGAAGTCAGAGCAGAGAGTTAAACAGTGAAATTGGCAGAGAAGTCAAGGAAGAGGGTTTTCCCCTGGACTATTCAGTTACATGAGCCAATAAAGTGATCTCTATTTGGGCCTGTTAGGATATTTTTTTCCCTCTGTCACTTTCTTTTTTTTTTTAAAGCTTTTATTTATTTATTTGACAGAGAGGAGAGAGATCACAAGTAGACAGAGAGGCAGGCAGAGACAGAGAGAAGGGGAAGCAGGCTCCCCGCTGAGCAGAGAGCCCGATGTGGGGCTCGATCCCAGAACCCTGAGATCATGACCTGAGCCGATCCCAGAACCCTGAGATCATGACCTGAGCCGAAGGCAGAGGCTTTAACCCACTGAGCCACCCAGGTGCCCCTCCCGTCACTTTCTATAGAAGGAATTTTAACTGATGCTGCACGTGGCTTGCTGTCTCTGGTGCAGTTGTATCCTGTAGGCAGAAGCATCTTTCACCGAACATGTATTAGAGGAGAAGATATATAAGATCCTGTTGAATTAGTCTTTACACACATCTACTTTCACTCCATAAATACTGGTATGTGCTGCTCCCTATAATCTGCAGTCAATGCAGAAAGATGTTCGGCCCACGAGGAGCTTACAACAAAGTGTTTTTTTGTTGTTGTTCTGTTTTTGTTTTTGTTTTTTTAGATTTTATTTATTTATTTGACAGAGAGAGATCACAAGTAGGCAGAGAGGCAGGCAGAGAGAGAGGGGGAAGCAGGCTCCCTGCTGAGCAGAGACCCCCGATGCGGGGCTCGATCCCAGGACCCTGAGATCATGACCTGAGCTGAAGGCAGAGGCTTTAACCCACTGAGCCCTCCAGGCGCCCTTCGATATTGGTTTAGAGTACGTATTCTAATTTGACCAACACTGGCCATTCTATCCAGCGAGGCCTTCACCTCAGACGGAAGGGTTCATTGGTTGTACCAATTTACCGAAAGGGACCCTTTTAAAAATGCAGTTTCCCTGGACCTCATCTTCGTCTTACTGAAGTAGGTGTCTGGGGAGGGGCCCAAGTTTACTAAGCCCTCACTTGATTCTGTGTTCCCAGCATTTGGAAGCCACTGAGATATGGCACATTGGAAGTATGCATATAGAGAGCAAGTTCTAGTTTTGTCCAATCAACCTAATCCAGTCAAGGTTATCTGAGGTTCTCAAGAGACTCTGGCACATTTATCATTGTCGCTAATTAACCAAAGTCCTCAGACACCTGATGGGACGAGAACCTGCCTTTTTCTTTAAGAGAGATTATGTTAGTAAAGTATAGTAGGCCTAAAAACTAAAGATTTGGTCTTATTTTCTTTATAAATAAATGGGCTACTCTTTATTAGTTCTTTTGAGTTTAATTTGCTTTTAAAAATAGAGATATGCTGGTCAAGAATTTGCACATTATCTATGAATTCCAAAAGCACAGCATTCCTTTCTAGACTAATAGATATTTAAGAATCTAATTTATTTTCACTTATATATGGCACATAAATAGTGTATAATAAAATCAGAGGATGTGCCTATTTTTGTGCATCCGGAAGACATTTATAAAGAAAGAAAGAAAACATCTCAGGTTGTTATATATTTGATTTTTGGAGTGGAAATATTCAAGTGGTGGTTCTCACTAGAAAAGATGATGTTAGATTTCACTTTCCATGGTGAAATTATTTGGCAGATGTTCACTGTAAGGAATTGGGGCAAATGTTTGAAGACAACATTGAAGACAACAACTTATTATTTTATGTATTTTATAATGCAGGAACAGAGTTAGAAAACTGTCTCCCTTCCAATGCATAAAAACTTTAGCCATTTAAGTAGGAATGAAAGTACAGATTCCCATGAAAATAAGTCTAATCAAATATTGTAACAACTTTGAATTCTTCGAAAGGCAGAAACGTAGATGATACCCTGAACAGAGCAAAAGTTGCTATGGTATATGTGTGGATCATTTCTGCAACGTTCTCTTGTAAAAAGCACATCCAGTTGCCAGATCCCTCAATATAATGTATCTGCAACTGTGTACTATTCAGCAACCTTCTGAAATGTGCCTGTGCTATTAAACTACTCTGTGCCATTAGTCACACTCTTAGGTGAAACCCACGTAGGAGTTTCTAGACTCCACAGCCTTTTTCTGATAAATGAAACCTACATTCCAGCCAAGCTATTTGCTCTTCCTTTTTACTATGCTACATTTGAGCTGATAAGCTAACAAGAATCAACATTTACTAATCTGGTTAACACCTTCTCCGAACATATTTCTCATTTTGATTTTAGTGAACAGTGATGTTAATGAAAATGAACTTTCAAACTATTATCTACATTTCCTCAATGAATCCCAACCACATTCGGAAAAGCCAATTTCCTTTGCTTATTATGCATTGTCATTTGTGATGGAGTTCCATCCCTTCTCTCTAATCTCTTCCTTGCACTTCCTCACATGCCCCCACACTCTAGCACAGCCCACTCACCCATAAATTCTCCCCCTGGGCTCCTTCGAGCACCAGAGTCCTTGAACATTGGAGGTCTTCTTCAGGAATACTTCCTAATGTCATTGAGCGCCCCGGATACCTTCCGATGCTGGCTCCTCTCAAAATCAGATGGAAGTTCATCCCTCCTCTCGAGTCTCCCAAGCTCGTAATCCTTGAGCATTCCCCACTGTATTGTGGTTGCTGGACTTGTCATTTCCTCTACTCTCTGACTAAGCTTCATGAGGTCAGACACAGTCTTTTATCTCGGTGTCCCCATAGAGAACCAACGTACAGCAAGCAGAGGTGGGATTGGTTGTGACGGTTTTACTTTCAGGGGGCATGCACCTTTGAAGCTGTCTTACTTTAAAGCATCTTAATTCATGGGAACTATTACAAGAAGGCAAGGTCCAGATTTCTTCCAAACAAAGAATTGACCGTAGTCTATTGTAGAAAGAAAATATTACTGTCCCAATTATAAAAAAAAATCAGATAAAATGGCAGGCTCCATAGCCTCTGTTATTTCAATGCAGTATATCAGACTTCTACTAAGCCTCATTGGAATATTTCCTGAGGCATAATTTGACTAGATATGAATAACAGCAAGATAAAAACAACAGTGCCTGGTTTCACTTGTTCCCCTTGTTTGGGAATAATGGAACCTTTGATTTTATATATTGTTCATTTTTTTGGTTTCCTCTTTCCTAGTCCTCTTTCTGATTCCATCACACACTTAGAGAAAAGAGAGAGAGGGTAATATTCTGACACCATTAGAATTTGTGTGTCTCTGATTAAAATTAACAATGCAATACTGAAGGGAAATTTGCATTATTATCTAATAAATGTGGATATGTATGCTATGATACTGTTTACTTCAATCCTCAAAATCTGGTTTAGTAAATATCCTAAAATGGGATTTATGATATAAAATAAATTTTAGATACTACAAAATGGAAATAATGACTGTATATGGGTGACGAGATTACTTATGACTTCTAAAATAGCTTATTTGTTATAATTGTCTATGATGTGCATACAGTAGTTGCATAACAATATATATATGAACACACGTATATTTAGTTTAACTTATGATATATTGTGGCAGAGAGTCCATATGTAAAGAACAGTTGTCTGATTAATAAATAATATGTTTAATAAATAATATTTTTATCTGAATTAAGAAAAAAATTCTGACATTAATCAGACTTAAATGATAATTGTCAGTTACCTCCTTAACTTTGTATTGGGCAGAGAGGTTAAGAGATTTTCTAGAGAGTTCTCTAGTCTCTTGAAAATAATTCTGTAATGAGATGTATGATGAGGTGGTGATTCTAGGTGAGGAATTTTGTGGATTGTAAATTCCTTGAATATGAGGAAAACATTATAGCTTTATCTGTGACACCAGAGCTTCTCCCATACAGACATGAATTAAGTAACTACGACTTTGGTATATTCCCAGAGCAGTGGTTCTCAACAGGGGCGATTTTGCTCCCAGGCATTTGGCAATGCTTGCAGACATTTTTAGGTGCCAGAACTGGGGAGAGGTGGGCGGGCTACTGGTGTTTCGTGAGTAGAGGCTATGGAGCCTGCTGCACCTCGTACAAAATATAGGACAGCCCCCCTCCCCCCAAAATGATCTGACCCTGAATGTCAGTAGAAGTGATGCTGAGACACATTGTGTCGCACATTTGTAAATAGTTTGATCTCAGTAGCTCTGTTGGTCCTTAGCTTTGAAATACCTCCCTTAGGAGTTTTTATGAGTCTGTCTGTTGATAGCATGAGCGCTCACCAGAGCCCAGCCCCAAAGCTTGTACATGAAATTTGAAGCCGAAAATAAATGTGGAATGGTTGGGTTGGGGAAGGGGGTTAGAAAAAAATTACAGTATACTGGATTTGGGAGAAGAAAGACAATATATATTTTAAGAACAAATAGGATAGTTCATTTTGGCACAACTTTTGCCCTTTTTTTTCTTGGAAGAGGAAGATCTTTTCATATTCAACCAAGGTGCTTTTAATCAGTGTGAACAAGAATATGTGTGACCTAAGTTGAAAGTGCCAAGATTGGAGGCATATGGGGTACATAGGACGCTGGGTTGGCAGTGGTGGGGTGCTGCATAGTTGGAGAGCTGCTGTCTGTTTAGGAATTTCAGCCTTGGATCCCTTACAGCAGCTACTTTGCCCACCTTTTTCCTTTCGGGGTAGCAGAAGGACTCTGATGGATTTTCCATTTTCATGTGAAAAAGCCAGTTGCCCTCAGATTATATTTCTGTTTTGAAACTCAGTCTGGTCTGCCTGTGAGCTTTCTGTGTGAGCTTTTTAGCTCAGGGACCCTGTGCGCTTCCCTAGCCAAGCATTTTCTGAGCTTTCTATCTTGCACAGGAGAGATCAAGAGAAATATAAACCTGTCAAATTAGGAAGAAACAAAGTGAAGAAAAATGAAAGGGTAGATATGAGAAAGCAGTGAAATTAAATCCTGTCACCCAGGCTTTAAACAGCTAACTGTAGAGATAGAGATAAAGATAGGTAGATAACAGAGATAATCAAGAAAAATTCCTCTTAACGTTATCTAAAGTTTTCAAAAAAATCCTTGCTTTGAGTTTATAAAAAGAAAGACCTTGGATTATTACATTTCATCTATATTTTGTCACAAAGGGCCAACCGGTTCAAAACAAAAAGAGGGAATCATCTCAGGATTTAGAATATGAAATGTTTACTTTCATGTTCTGCGAAATCTTTTATCGAATACAGAAATGAAGACTTCTGATATTATCTTCTACATATATTTATTTATACAATAGAAAATGCCAGACCCTAAACTCATGTCCAAAAGCAGACTTTATGTTGTATTTAAATCTGATTTGGTTTAAGAGGGTTGAAGTTTTACATTTAAGAAAAGAGTAATCATGATAAGAGGGTAGAAGAATGCTCTATAAAATTTTAAGGGATTTTTCCAAGGATATCTTTATCTACATCACTGGTTGAGAAAAGAATATTTTATTCAATGTCAAGATATTTAAGCTATCAAAAGAGAGAAGAATTAAAAGACTATTTCCAAAGCTTAAGCTGGGTTCAGATACAAAGCTCAGAAAAAAAGTTTTATTTCATGTTTAATCTTCCATAAAACCTCAATTTTTGCTTTTTTAAAGATGCTTTGAGGTAAGGATAAATTTGCCATAAAACATATATCAGTTAGTTTCTAGATCTTATATGTAATTAAAAAAGATTAGCATGTGGAAATCCAGGGTGCCAGAATGATATAGCCACACAAATGATCTTTTAAAAACATTGCATGACACGTAAAGATCAGCCAGCCCTCAAACCGCACCAAGCTTTGATGGTCAGTGCATACAGTTTTTAGGAACTTAGGATTTATGAGTAAAATTTAGTATATACCGTATTATGCTGCGGAAAGGGCTGACAGGTTGAATCCTGCCCATTATGTTTTTCCACTTGCCATTTTAAAAGATAGCAGGTTCTCCCGTGTCCCAGCACTCACAGCGCCTCTGAAAGGAAAGGGAGTACGGATGATGATCCGTCCTTTTGGTTCCCCACGGTATTTACTTAGAACGATGGCACCCTAGTATTGCCCAAGTGAATGTGCACCAGAATATTTGGATCATTAGAAAGCAGAGGAGGGAGGTTGACACAGTGAGTGGCCGGGTGGAGCCAACCTCTGCCCTAGGAGAGACAGCTAGAGAGAGCTAGAGACAGGGCGACGCTCCCGGTGCGCGCACAGGGAAGCTGGCATCGGCGCAGCCTCCTGCTCCTGCCGCTCGGGTGGGAGTGAGCGGCGGAGTGGGCAGGGTCCTTAAGGAAAATGAGACCTTTGCTCACAGCGTCGTCCGGCAGGAGTCGGGATGGAGGGGACCCCATATTTTCCCGGCGCGTCTCTTGCTTTCCATTCTCGGAACTCCGAGAGCCAACGCTAAGGGGCACCAGAGGCTCGGACTGCAGCGGCTGCCTCCCCGGCAGCCCGGTAGCCGGCTGCTGCGGAAGTCCTAGCGGTAGCAGAGCCCAGCTCAGTGGGGGCTGGGGCGTAGGCCGACGGAGTGGGGGGTCACGGGAGTTTGGGATGCGCCAGATGGGAGGAAGAAGCCTTCGAGGTCAAGACGTCGAGCCCGGAGCAGAGGGCTAGGCGGTGACCCCCCCCCCCCCCATTGCCTAGGTCTTCTTAGGTTTTTCCCCCCTAAGACTGTGAGGTTGCTTCTAATCTCCTTTTACTTTGTAATGTGAAATATGTCACTGTAACATATACAGCTATAACTATAGATATAAATGCGCGCGCGCGCGCACACACACACACACACACGCGCGCGCGCGCCATCCCTTCCAAACACTAAAATCATTTGACAAAATAATTTAACACACTGATAGCTGTTGATCCCTAGTTGTCTAGGGATCCCTAGTTGTCTAGGGATCCCTAGTTGTCTAGGGATCCCTAGGCACATGCAGAGACCAGATGTCACCTCTTCTTTTCTCTAGCCAATTCTTGTTTACGCTCCTGTCCCCCATCCTTTCATCTGAAGTCGATCATTCCTTAGTTAAGAAGGCAATGCCCAGACCCTCGCCCCAGTAGAAACCTCTAACCGCCCGCCTGCAGCTCGGACTTTTTCCGGATGCAGAGAGGGAGCCGGAGATGCCGTAGACATTAGCCAGCATCCTCAGCCCTGCAGTCCGCATTCTGACTTTTATCAGTGGTAACAGAAAAAAACCGAAGGGTGGGGAGGGCGCCCGGAGCCCAGAAGCCCAGGCGGGGCCCGCGGGCACAGCTGGCCCCCACCCCGCCGGCCCCCGTGCGTCCTCGCTCTCCTGCTGCGCCCGGGCCCAGCCCGGTGCCAATGCGCCAGGATGGGGAGATCTCGGCGAGGGAGGAGATGACGCAAAAGCCAGTGCTCCCCCCCAAAAAAGTGTTTCTCCAGGACGAAGATGGCGGCAACTTAGCCGGGGACTGAAGATGACTGTGGCTCTCGGGAGGCCCAGCCCAGGCGATTCGGCCCCGAGGTCCGGGGGAGGCGGCGTCAGCAGTCGGAGCCCGGCGGCGGCGGCGCCCGCGGGCAGACCTGCAGCGGCGGCGGCGGCGGCAGTTAGAGCGCGGGGTGGGGGGTGGGGGGGAGGGAGAGCCCTGCCGGCGGCGGCTGCCCAGGCTCCGGACTCGGGGAGAGCGAGCGAGAAGTAGGAGCAGGCGGAGGAGGAGAGAAAGGAGAAGGAAAAGAAGGAGGAGGAAGAGGAGGAGGAGGAGGAGGAGGAGAGGAGCTGGGGAGGCGCTCTGGTCGCCGTCAGTGGGCAGCGGAGACGCGGCATGCCCCTGGCAGGGGAGAGCGGGCTGTCCTCAGCAGGGCCATGGGGACCCGCGCTGTGACAATGCCTGGGTGAGAGGAGCAGCGCCAGCAACCCCGCCACCTCCACCACCATCACCTCCTGCACTCAGCTCACCACCGGCCACCAGCCCCAGCCTCCTCCGACTGCCTCTCTCCCTCTCTCCCTCTCTCTCTCTCTCTCTCTCCCTCTCTCTCTCTCCATTATTGTTTTCCACTCTACAGAGGATGGGGTCGGCTTATGATTAGGTCGGGAGCAAGTCAGATCTTCCTCCAAAGCCTGGTAATATTTATGTAGGCAAAAAGAGAGAGAACAGAGGGAGAGAGGGAGAGAGAGAGAGAGAGAGAGAGAGAGAACCGGGAGGAGGGGATAAGGAAATTAAACCCTTTAAGTCAATGCATATTGTGGTGACACTGGCACAGGAGCCCTCACGGTGGAGTCGGCCAGGGCTGTGCGTTCCCAAAATATGACCAGGGGTGCTTGGATGTGTCGGCAGTATGACGACGGCTTAAAAATCTGGTTGGCAGCACCCCGGGAGAACGAGAAACCGTTCATCGATTCAGAGAGGGCTCAGAAATGGCGACTGTCTCTGGCATCTCTCTTGTTTTTCACAGTCCTGCTCTCTGATCACTTGTGGTTCTGCGCCGAGGCCAAGCTGACCCGGACCCGGGACAAGGAGCAGCAGCAGCAGCGGCAGCAGCAGCAGCAGCAGCGGCGGCAGCAGCAGCAGCAGCGGCAGCGGCAGCAGGAGCCCTCCTGGCCCGCGCTCCTGGCGAGCATGGGGGAGTCCTCGCCCGCCGCCCAGGCACACAGACTCCTCTCCGCCTCCTCGTCCCCTACCCTGCCCCCCTCCCCGGGAGACGGCGGCGGCGGCAAGGGCAACCGAGGCAAAAACAACCGGAGCAAGCCTCTTTTTCTAGGAAACTCTGCCAAACCCGTGTGGCGCCTGGAGACGTGTTACCCCCAGGGCGCCTCCTCGGGCCAGTGCTTCACCGTGGAGAGTGCGGACGCTGTGTGCGCCAGGAACTGGAGTCGGGGGGTGGCGGCCTCGGGGGAGGAGCAGCAGGTGAGGGGGACGCATCCAACTCAGCTCTGGAACTTGTCGGATTTTTACCTTTCGTTTTGTAATTCCTACACACTTTGGGAGTTGTTCTCGGGGTTGTCCAGTCCCAACACTTTGAACTGTAGTCTGGATGTGGTGCTCAAGGAGGGCGGCGAGATGACCACTTGCCGGCAGTGCGTCGAGGCTTACCAAGACTACGACCACCACGCTCAGGAGAAATACGAAGAGTTTGAGAGTGTGCTCCATAAATATTTACAGTCGGAGGAGTACTCGGTGAAATCGTGTCCTGAGGACTGTAAGGTAGGAACAGTGGATTCCCGCCCTCCCCCTCCTTCTCGAGCTTTTCTGTCTTGTGTGTGTTTGGCTGAGATGTCTTCTAGAGTTTTAAAATAGTATTTTTTTTTTTAAATGCTGGTATTGTTCAGTTGTTGTTTTTGTGGTGATAAGGTCCCGACTTGCTGCTTGAGTTGGGAATACCTCGAGGATTGCTTGTGGACTGGTGCCTTCTTCTGGGAATCCTTGGAAGCTCAGGGAAGACCCCAGTGTTCTGAGACCATAAAGCTGATGCTTTAACTATCTCTTATGGCTGTGCAGTTGGTTCAAACTCTGTTCCCCTTTTTTTAAAAAATGGAATTTGAATGCAGCTTGCTAGGAAGACAGACGTGAGTGCATCCTGATGACCCCAGATAAAACCAGAGTCAGTGACAGGCATATATGGTTTGGCTCATGGACCTGCACACATGATCTCTCTCACAGTGACATCTTTACGCTGGTTGACCAGGGGGACAATAGACGGTGTTTGTAGTTGTTTATGTAGGAAGAACAAAAAAGCGTTTTGCCTGTTTTACAGGGGTAATATCTGGTTGTTTGCAAAGTATGGAGGCCTACCTGAGCATATTTATTCACCAAAAGTTTCCCGTTTTCTCTTAGACATTTGTATAATGATTGATTTGAGACTCACTATGAATAGAAAGTTTTAATTGAGTATCTGGTGACCGATGATCAGTGTTAGCTTATTTATCAGACACCT
This sequence comes from Potos flavus, assembly GCA_028534135.1. Classification (NCBI taxonomy): domain Eukaryota; kingdom Metazoa; phylum Chordata; class Mammalia; order Carnivora; family Procyonidae; genus Potos; species Potos flavus. The sequence goes on from CM052883.1 coordinate 3,296,397, forward strand.
TATGTAATTAGCTTTAATTTTCAGGATGCTCTTCAGAACGGCTAAATGGCAAGTACTAAATGCTGTGAATGAAAAATACTGAACTCCTTAATAATGTGTATTATATTCAACCTCTTCCTGTTGAATATAATAATGGATAGAATCCTTGCTGATTGACAAAGGAGAAGAGAATGCAAGTTTCTCAAGAAATGGTCAATGTAATGGGTGCTTATGTTAGTAGAAGTGTCCCCGTCCGTGGTGCTGAAATGAGATTTGTCTGAGAGCTCTGTTGAAGAGACTGCAGTGACCTTTTCGTAAGAAAGAAATGATGACAGAATCTCAATAAGCCTTTATGTTTCATTCCAAGGGTAATTCTTAAACAACACAACAAAAGAGTATTGCTTTTCAAAATCATAATACACCACATTCTCTTCCTTTCTCCTCACTACTCCCCCAACGCCATGCAGGAACAGAACGACTGTCTTCTGCCTCACTTACTTTGTACTGGGGAAGTGTAATCAAGGGCAGTATGGATCAAAGGCTTTTGTGATACTTTGACAAGAGAACTGGGCTAAAGATACCTGTTTAAAATGAACATAGTTCAAGGGCTGTATTTTACTTTGGATTGATTGATTGTGTTTTTGACAATTAAGCTAAAGTCAAAGTAAACTTGCTTTGTCAACATTCTTTAAAAGACCAGAAACAGATCTTCTTTGGAAATAGTAATGTTGAGTTTACAACATTAATTTGGAATGTTACTTCACTAGATAAATGGATCTTAAACTTTCTACCTATTTTTCTTAACCATACCACAATAACTCATGCCTTGGAATCAAAATTATTATTAATGGCAGAAGTTGGTGAATGACTGGCATATTTATTGCATAGTTGTTCATTTTGACAAGATATGTTGCATCAGAATCGTAAAGATAAGAACAGTAATTCCAAAACAAAAACAAAAACAAAAAAACCCACTAATTCCACTACTAATAAAAAGGGTGCAAGGGCTTTAGCATAGTTAGGTTTAAAAGTGGTACCTTGTAATAATACAAATTTGCTTGCTTCCCTGAATGCAAACTTATATAGAAATTTCTAGTAATTTCAATTTTCATAAGTTCAGTATTAAAAAGGTAGTTTTCATTGTCAATAGAATGCAGAGTATTTTCAAATAAACATGTCAAAATATCTTTGTTCAAATGCCCAGATTTTAAATATATATAAATGTGTATTTTCTTCATGACCAGAAATAAATCTCAACTTGATATTTATATTATTATAGTAAGGTATAGTGTAGGTTAAACTAATTTGTCATGTTGTAAACTACTTCTGAATTGTGTTTCTGTATAAAAGAGTCATTACCTGTATACACAAAAGCATATCATAAATATATTAGTTCCTTTTTAGAAAGATTTCTCCCTCACATGGAAAAGTAAATACAGATATTCGAGTTTTTCATTGCCACAACACAGAATTTATGACCCATGGTGTCTTGTAGCCATTTCTTGGTTGTGTGATTTCAGTTGATTTGTTAATTTGACATATTTATTCCACAATAACTTTTCAAAAATCACAGTTTCAAATTTAAGGTGTCAGTGTTTTTGGGCTAGTAACTCACAAGTTGGGTGCTTTAGTTTCTTAGTTTAATGTATGATTTCTTTAGGATTATGCGAAAGTCAAACATATCCACATACAAACTATATTACATGGCTTAACATGCTAGTTGTACACATTTGAAGGATGCGTCACTGATCTCAAAAATGCTTATAATTGTGAAAAGGGGACTACTGGGGGACTGCCTTTTTCTAAATATACATTCCATGCAAAATTTTCCAAATTTTAGGGTAGCCACAAAGGCCTAGGCTACATTAAAAGTAAATGCATTATATTTCTGGGATTGGTAATATATTCATGAAAAAGATCCAATTGTGATAGTTTATAAATATATTTGTAGAATTATAGGCAGGATATATTTAATCATATTAGCTATACAAACTGTTAGAACTTATATTTTAGGAGAAATATATTAACTTTATTATACCCATATATAATCGAATGATTAATGCTGTGATTTCTAACTTTTAAAAGTTAGGGCATATATTATTAACTTCTAGTTTTATATTCTTCACTCTGTTAAGAAAAATAACACATAGCATATATGTATAAAATTAAAATAGATCAAATTTAATTTTTATTTAACTTTTTAAAAAGGCTTTTTGGCCCATTATGCTGAAAAGAAAAAAAACAACACCACCTTAATATTGAGCTAATACAATCATAATGTCTTGAGTCCAAAATAATTGGAGATCAAATACAGTTTAGATTTACTTTAGCAAACCTTTGTATTGCAACGTATAATAGAAGTCACTTGTATCCAAGAATATTTCCTTATATATATTATATATATATATTTATTTCCATATATATATAATATTCTGAGAAATAACTGGTTTAATTTTTTTTAAAGAAAATATACACATTTATCTAGGAAGTAATTTATGAAAAAATAAAGAACAAAAACCATTGCATGTATCATTTATATTATAGCATTCAATCTGCTATATTACATAATTCAGGTAGCAAAAATTATGACGGTAATTCTCTGTAGTTTGCATTGTTAGTCAAAATAATGTTTTTGATATATGCTTAATAAGAATCTAAGAAATCTGTAAAAAACTTCTAAGTTGGGTAATATGATTAAAAAATGCATTATTCTAAGATACAAAATTATATATGCTTATTATTAACATGCTGGATTTTTCTACATAAGTATTTTCTGTTAAATATACCATTCTTTAGCTCCTAAGCGTTCTCGAAAATGTGTATTATAAAAACTTGAGATACTTAGGAAATATAAATTATGTGTGAAGGGGTGAACTTTTGTTACTGCCAACTTTATTTACTTAGTATATATACCTTAAGACAGATGGTCAGTGAAAGCAGGTTTGAGATTAGATTCTAACAGAAATCATTACATCATCTGTATTTTAGTTCTGTCAGCACAAAGTCTAATCTTTATACTCTCATGAACATATGCATTCTTATATTTTAATTTTGATAATCTCATATTAAAGCAGATTCTCTTGCTTATTTTTATTTAACAATCCCTGACCAAAGAGATAACCCTGCCAGCGTTAGGCATATATGACAGTTGTGATACCTGAAGCTTTCTGCACTGTTTGCAGGAACCACTCACAAACAGTAACCAGTTTGATAACAGAGTTTAGGTTACATAATGTGCAGATAAAAAAAGGCATTCCTTAGGTTCTTATTTCGGTGTCATGCACTAGAGATTCTTTCAAAATAGTTTTTTTAAAGAAAATCAAATATCTAATAATTCTTTCCACTAAAAAATCATTTTGCTGTTGATGAGTGCTATTGTGTGTAGTATGACTCTGTCCAGACTGTGGAACACATCTGCAAATACAGCTCATTTATATCCTACCACTTTATTATTTTCAAATCTACAAAATCAGTCTAACCATGCAGGTGATCACTTGAACCATTAGTAAGGCCATTTATAAGGTCAAAGCCACTATCATAATCATTTCTACGACCCACATTTTTTCTTTATTATGTTTTTGCTCCACATGCAGCTACTAATTTATGATCTGTTATGTTTTTATAGGGAAACACCCCAAATTTTATCTTAATATTAGATGCCTGTTGTTTTATAGACTAAACAATGAATATTTTTCCTTTGAACTTGTAACTGGGTCAAATTAGTAGCTATATAGGGCATAACCACAAAGTTTCAATAATTGCTGTTATACATTGGTTTAATCACTTTAATTAGATGAAGATGGTGTCTGCATATGCAAGGTGAATTAAAATATGAAGAAAAGGAGGAGATCAAACAATGCTTTCAGCCTCATGCTCCCTCACATATAAATCATAATACACTGAGATATCTTTTCTTGCTAGATTGACTATGCAAGAACAAATATACAGATAGCTATTTCAAACAAGAGAATATTTTACTTTGAATTATCTGACCTATTGCTTAAATTTCAAGTCCTAGTTTCCTGCTTAATCTTCATCTTGTATATCAACATCACATTAACTCAGCACCAAACATTTTTGTCATTTATTTTGTATTGATTTATACTGCAAAGATGTTTCTTCAATATCAGTAAACATTTAGTCTAGATCAGTGGTCCTTGGGGTTACACTGGAATATCCTGGGGGATCTTTGAAGAAGCCCCTAGCCCAGAAATAGATTCTGATTTCATTGGTCTGAGTTGTGTCGTGGGCTTGGGATGTCCTGTTCCCTGGTGACTCTTGTGTGTGGCAAAGGTTGAGAACCACTTTTCTAGTTGTCAGCAACAGCTCAAGTACAAAGACCTTCCAGTTCCTGTGCCTCTGTAATATGTAATAATCTCATTTGCTCAACTGATGAGAATGGAATTCAGATATTTTTGAAAAGATGTAGAGGCAATAGGACATAGCCAGAGGGCAGGGAAGCAAATATGTAGTAACTAGGCTGAAGAAGTAGATGAAAAGTGAACCAACTGGATGTAAGGGTTAAGGGATATGACCAAAGAGACTACAGAGAGAAAGACCAGAAAAGACCAGACCAGAAAAGACCAGAGTTTTGAGTGTCTAAGGATGGGCCCACTGGATGTGCGTATTCTTTCTTTTTGGTAGAACTGAGTCATTATACTAGTGTTCAATAATGGATTGATGACATGAGTGTAGAAACTGAATGATTGTCTTTCTGAGACTGACCAATTACTTGATTAGAGGAGCCCAGTCTCATTATTTTTGTCTCTAATTTTACCCAATACAAATGGCCAAAATTTAGACTTTTTTTTAAAAGTACGTGGTTGGTTTTAAGAGAAGACCTTTTCACTTTTCATAATACTTTGCATGATTCTGGTCTATTCTTCATCTGTTAACTTTATTGATCCTAGGAAATCAGTAATTCTTTTTCATTTTTTTCGTTGTAATGATAAGCCATTTTTTAGAACTTATTTCTATATTACTACAATAACTACTTGACATACACACAGTTTTTTGAAGGTACAAATGCTACGTAGTCACAAATTATGACAAAGCTTAATTTAGGAATTAGTTTCAAAAGGATCTTCTTATTCTGTTTGAAAGTAATTGTAATTATAATATCAATAATATTTTATTTTTTAACATTTTAGATTATAAGTTGCTGTAAAACATTAAATCTAACTTTTATCTAAGAAAAAGTTAAATATTATTTTAATCCAAATAATGGAATTTCTTTAATGAAATGTGAATTTACTCTGAATCTTTAAAACTGGAAACATTTGCCTTTTGTAGTAAATGGTTACTGATTTATAGTATGTATTGTATTGGAATACATGAAAGTATTTAATTCTTGGCTATTTCAAGTGTTAAAAGGTAATAGTTGATCCTCCTCCCCCCACCACCACCTCTTGGTAGTCCCTTCAATCATTTATAAACAAAATGTTGTATAAGCTACCACAGATAGTTAAAAAAAAAATGTCTTGCAAAAATAGAAGTTTAATATCTGTTTAAGTACTGTTACTGATTTTAGCAGTGACAGTAGCATATTCATACATAATATGTGATGGGTGAATGCAACAATTAGTTCTATGGAAATGCTTGGAGATTCTGTATGTCAGCTGCTCCACCCCACACGGGAGGGAAAATGGGCTCTAGTCCAAACTGTGTCTTCATCCCTCGGCTTTCTTAACCTTCTTCTCAGTGTGCCTTCTTATCATCACCTGGCTGAGTCTTTTGGCATCTGGAAGTGGCATTTCCAGGGCCTGTGTCCCATGGGAAACCCAAGGTTTAGGAGTATTTCTTTGCATCTCTACTGCCATCCAAAATGATCAGTCTCTTTCGTACTGAACTAACACTGACTTAGTTTATTTGAAAAGAAAATTGAACTGAGATGTAAATGGATGATCATGACAACGTATTAGCTCTCACAGAAAATGATTTGAATCGCTCATAGATTTAAGTGCTGGAACAGGCTTCAACACGAGCTGTTTAATAAGCTTTAGAGCTTATCAGAAGTCAGAAACTTGTCTAATTCATTTGATCTTTACATCATCTCTATATGAGGTAATTTTATCGATAGTTTTTATCGACGAGTAAAGCAAGGACAGAAAGTTAACTATTCCAAGGTCAGACAGCTGGACAGTGTTAAAGATCAAGTTCACTTTGTCACTTTAATGTGTCTTCTCTTTTTCTTTTATTATGAGCATTACCAACATACCAAAGAAGAAGAAGATTGGAATGATAAGCTCACACATACTTTCACGTAGATTTAACAACTGTTAAAAAGTCTTGCTGTAGGAGATACCTCTGGGGAGATGTTTGTGCTCAGTTGTGAAGGATCCTATATCCCATGCTAAGGCTTTTGAATTTTTAATTTCTGGATGAAAAAATATCAGAGAGGAATTTTAATCAAGGGGGATTCATTTGGGATGCTTTGTTTTTCTCAAAAATTAGCTCTAGCAGCAATGTGATAATAGGCTGGAGTAGGGTGAAGTAATGCCAGACAGACCAATTCAGAATCTGCTGTCTTCTGTTGGGATAATAGGGTGGCTCTAAATCAGTACTCTTCAACAGAACTTTCTATGACAAAGGAAATGTTTTATATTCCACTTTGTCCAAAGTGGTAGCCCCTAGTTATGTGTGGCTGCTGAGTCATTGAAATGTGGCTAGGGTGAATGATCTGAATTTTATATTTTATTTAACTTTAATTAGTCTAAAATTTAAATAGCCTCAATGTCTAGTGGCTACCATGTTGGGCAGAAAATTCTAAATGACTGCAGTGGCTATGGAAGGAGAGAAGAAAGGCAAGATTCCAGAGACTTTTCTTAGTCCAGACTTACTGACTGTAGAGGAAGGATGTGATTCAAGATTTATAAAAGGTGAGATTAGGGAAGTTGACATCATTTAAAGAGATAAGAGGTACAGAGTGAAGAACAAGTTGGGATTGACATTGTTGAAAGAAACAAGGAGTTCATTTTTGGAGATAATGATAGCAGAAGATGTCCCGTAGATAGCATGCCATGTGAATTTGGTTGAGGGAGTTTGGTAGTGAAGTTCACTCTCTACATGTAAGTTTGATGTGGGAAGCTGTGGACAGAGATTAGATGACTTAAAAAAAACATATGGCGAGAAGGCCAAAGATTAATCCTGAGGAAGAACAACATCTAAGGGTTTGGACAGAAAAAGGACCAGGGAAGGAGAGAGAGAAGCACAAGGAATGAGGGTGAAAATATGAGGGAGAATGAGAATGGGGGTGGGGCATGAATGCACAAGAGAGAGGAGGAAGAGGGAGAAGCAGAAGCGGAGGGAAGGGAGAAGGAATCATGAAAATGTGGCGATCTGACAGGTGTAGGGAAGGATTTTAAGAAAGATGCAGAATTAGTCAGGAGTGTCTTATTTTGCAGAAAGGACATGTGGGGCAAAGCCTAGGAGTAGGTCACTGGATTTGGCAATTAGCTTTTGTCAACCTTACAAGAGTAGTTTCAATAGCTTGATAGGGAGAGATGTCAAATTGTGATGGATTAAGGAATGAGTTGGAGCTGAGATAAAGACTAGTCTGAATGACTCTTCCTTAGCAGAGAAAAGACAAAGAGACTGGAGTAGGTAGGAGATGTGAATTTAAAGAACAAGTATTTTGTGATGAAATAAACTTTAGTATATTTGTAACTTTTGATCTAGGGTCTGGATGGGAATATGAGATAGAAAGCACCAGATTCAGAAAAAAATTAGTAAAGGTACCAGATCCCAAAGAAGAGATGATGGGCTCCCATCTATTCCTAGCCTTGGGGAGGAAGAGAGGTTGTATCTGTGCATTTTGCTATATATCTTATATCCTTTGTTTTATGTTTTAAACAGGAACAATGCTTTCATTTCGGGATTTTAGAAAATAAACACATTGGTCATCTTGAATATGCTTAAACGAAGTAGAAAATTCATTTTCAAATAATACAAAATAATTATTGCTTGTAAGTATCAACGATTACATAATATGTGTTACTATAAATACTTTCTTAAGGATGTGTTGCCCTGGGATTTAATTGTATATTAAGGGAACCCACTGAATTAAATATAGCTATCTCTTTATAGGATTTCTTTAAAACATTTTGAAATAGAAGTAGAAATTAATTTTAAACCTAATAGAGAATATCATAAAATGGTTAAAAGAACAGTTGAGGATAGCCTGGGTTCCGCCCTCAGATTCACCATTTATTAGTTATATGACATCGCCCTAGTTACCTAAAATAGGAATTTTAGTATCTCTTTCATAATATGGTTACAAGAAAGAAATCAGAAGACTCCAATGCATACAAATGTACCCAACCTAGGGCTCGATGATGTTCAATAAATGGAGACAATTCATTAAAAACTGCGGGGAAAAACCGTAAGAAAATCAGTAAAATTAACATAGTCTTTACTTGAGGTCTCATAGAAATTGTCTGGTAAACAACACTCATTTACAAGAGTTTTATAAGCTGACTTTGTATCTTGCATGATAAAATTCTCAGTTTTATTCCATCTACATGCATCTCTAGAAAGGGAATAAATTATTGAACAATGCTAAAATAAAGTAGAAAACATAAGTTCAGCTGGAGTGAAATGTTCCATTCCTAAAGCTTGAAATTTTCCCCTATTTTAGATTAAAAATTCACATGTGCTGGGATCCCCTTAGGTAACCCCAGAGAGATTTGAGCCTTTTTGTGTACAAACCTGTTTGAGAGGACAGGGGGAGAAACCATTGTAATGATCTTCCATCTCCTGGAACTCTCTTGGTTAAAAAAAAAAAAAATCTTGGGGAAAGGTCTTTGTTAAGTAGTTTGCAAGGCATTGCAAAGTCCTGCCTTCGAAGTCCATTTTAAAAGTTGGGGCCCTTTGCCCTGCCTTCTAGATACTCGGCTTTATTTTTGTTTTTTGTGTCCCCGTTATTTTCTGCTCTGACCCACATTTACCCACTGAGCCAAAGTTACTATTTTTATTGATTGGGGAGGGAGAGGAAGTCGGATAAAAGATTGCCTTGATATCGAACTAGAGCTAGCAGACAAGGCAAAAATGGCAAGTGCCAAGACTTAGAAGACCGAATGGGGGAATAAAAGATGAGACTGTGCTCCGTGTGTGGCAACATGATTGCCCTGAGAAGGAGAAGGCATGAGGACACACAGCAAGATTCTTTAACCAGATAGAAATCAGCATGTGGAAGGGGAAGCTTATTATCCAGTAATTCATCTAGAGTGGCTCTAGAGGTGAGAATGAGGCTCTGTACATAGGTGTTTTATGCAAAAATATCTCTACTCTCTTAAAGAAGAGTGTTCTATTAAAGGGTACAGTGGGAGGAGTTGCCTGAGGCAATCAGGACACATTGCTACAGAAGATGTACAAATGGGATGGGAGCTATCTGCTGTGACCCTACAGGATGTCTTGGCTGTGCGTTGCAGGTTGACCAGATGATTGTAAATATTCCATCCAACAGCCTTTGGCATAAGATGAGACACCCAGAAGTGATAAATTTGCACAGTGAGATTGTACTTATTGCTAATCCCTGGCAAAGAAAAATTTTCTTACACACAAAATATAACTAATTTCTTAGCCTAGCACCTCACTCATAGTAATACTCTGCTTTAAAAAGTGAAAGTCTTGACAACGTCAACTTTAAACTATTTCTCTGGTTCCTGTTTATATTATTATCAGTCTGAATAACTTTTAAAAAGAATGAATCAATGACATATGCTTATCCTGAAGATGTATAGAAACTGAGTTAGACTAATCTATAAAGAAAATTTGTTTTTTGTTATTGCTGATTTGCAGAAATACTCATTATATTCTGATCACAAGCATCCATCACTGCTCTAGACTCTCACACGGGACTCGGCAACATGGTCAGACTGGGAAGGAGAAGGTGGATAATGACCTTTCCCTACTGGTTTTGTGGTACTTCTTTTCATGCAGTAACTCACCCCATATCCAGTTCTCTGGGGATATTATCACCAGGAACAAAATCACTCTATTAAATTCCCTACTCTCATGGACTTATACCCATTTATTAAGCTTTTACCATAAATAAGCCGTATGCTCATGACTCTAGCATCCTTGTCTTGTTTATTTCCCACAGCAGTCCAGATCATGGGCAAAACTAGCATCCTCAGCAAACAGGGTGATGGTGACTGAGGTTTAGAGAAGTTAAGGAATGTGCTCAAGTTCTCACAGGGAGCTCTGGTGTAGCCAGAATTTAAACCTAGTAGTATCTGGAGCTTAATCTCAGAGGCTTAATTTAGCCATTGATTACACTGACCACTCTGTCACAAATTGTTGATCATGTCTCGTTGTTTTTGTTTTCGTCTTTTTTTTTTTTTTAAGGGTGGAGAAGGTGGGTGGAAAGCAGCAGGAGTAGATGGAATATAAAGTTGTTTGGCACATAAAAAGAAACAACACACTTCATCTAGATTTCTTCTTGCTGCAGCAGCTTCGTGTGGGGAATGAATAGGGGCCTAACAGTCAGAACAGCTGAGATGTAAATTGCGGTTCCACCAGGTCCTGTGAGGTAGGGGTGCTTCTATCCAGCTTGAGGAGTCAGGGAGGGGAGGAGGGCACGGAGCAGGCGGGTAGTAAAATGTAACTGGCAAGCTGTCCTCTCAGCTCAAGCCACTCTGAAAGGAGATGATCGCTTCGTAGCGCATGGCAACAACACTTTTTAGACACTGAGCTGGTAGAAAACATTGACAAGTTTGTCCTAATCTAGTAATTAGCTTCTAATCAAAGCTGTCCTTCTAGTTCAGAGCAACTGCTTGATACAGATCTTGAACTTAGTTTCCATAGAGGCGTTTTTAAAAACGCTGTGATGTATTTAACCTTGGAAATCACAGAGACCCTACGTAGATAAGCTGTGATCTTCTGCTTGAAGAGTAACAAATGTATTTAAAAAGGTCGATCTGAATCTTAAACCATTTAAAAACAGGATTTTTCCTTCCCGGTAGTGAAAACTGGGCTGACTGCTAGGAGCCATTGGGCATGAGGGTGTGGGGCACCTGTGCTTTCTGACGTCATGGCTTCAGCCCAAGTCCAAGGGAAGTCGTGGGGAGAGAGGCCACACGCAAGTGCAAATGATCTTGCTGCCCACTGCAGCTGTGAGTCTCTGTGTCCGATCTGCTCTGCGAGGGCCGGCCCATTAGGACAGGTTTCACATACGTTCTGTTTGTCCCATGTACTGGCTCAATATATACTGAAATTTTGAAAGTCATTTAGGGAAAATGAATCCTCCCATATCACCTAGGTTTAGTTTTTAAACTTTTCATTTTTATTCAATGTGTTCGAAAAATTCCAGTAAAGAAGAGGGAATTCAAGTCTGAGTAAACAAAATCCTTGTGGGCGTAGTTGATTTCAATGATGAATATAGATTATTTGTGTTTTTCACCCGCTCAACCATGGGCTTGATTTCCCCCTTGAGTTCATTGGCTCCTTAAGATTATTAAAATAACTAATCCAGTCTTTAGATAGCTTGATATTTTTTGTTCTTATGACTTACTGGATGAAACAAACCCATCATGTATAATACAGTTTTTACCTCCCAGGAGTCAAAGGAGGCTATTTATCTATTTTTTTTTTTTTTTTTTTTTTTTTGCAAAAACAAGCATACTATAAGAGTACCTTAACTTTTTTGTTTGTTGATTTAGTCTTTGACAAATAGTTTTCTCAAATCCAAATACTTCCAAATCTGAGGAAGTTAACAAAACCCCTTGATATTCATAGTCCCAAATCTTTAATCTTACATTTTGTATGTGATACTAAGAACTTGAACTTTTTCATTATGAAAGTCTAAAATGCTTCCTTAAAACTTTGGGGATTAAAAAATTTTTGATGTTCCTCAATTATTTCATAAAGGTAGAGATTTTCGAAAGGTCTTAATTGCAGACCCCTTCTGTAAGGGGTCTGTCTTTGTGCCCATCGCCTGGTCCAGATGGGCGGCACTGCAGATGTGTTGGCCGGGGAGCTCACTGTCCTTTGGTCCCACCGCGTGAGTGTTGGTGCCGTCAGCTTTTCCCAGCTTCCATTTGGCTGTGTCCACACAGGAAAAGAAAAATAAGACCAATAAATAACCATAGTTAAGACAAATACAGATTCCCAAAGATTCGAAATGCTCTTTTATTCCTCACTTTTTTGGCAAAGGGTTTTTGTCAGAAATATGGTGCATCCCCGCAGAGGAAATGATGCTCAGTTCTCCAGTATTACACGTTAATTGGATGGATGTTTAATTTTCTCACGGTATCCACTTTACACAGAAAAGTGTAAAAGCTAAGCAGTGCAAATTTGCGTTTCTTTAATGACTTGATTATATGAATAATACTAAAACAGTACGGCTAAAGGCACTATACAGCACTCACCAATTTCTTTTTTTTTTTTTCCAAGTCAAGACTAGGGTAGATGAAGAATTGTAGAAAAGTTAACTTGTGATAGATAGGATTCAGGGGAAAAAAAAATCTTATCTTCATCCAGATATATTAATTTATCTTAATGGCCTGATATTTGAAATACATGGGTCCAGATGAAGTAGCTGAATCCACGCTGCCGATAGAGCAAGGAAAACATGCAATGATATTTGAGAGTTCCCATTTCCTACCTCTGACCAATTACTGCAGTTTACTCTTGCCTGTGTAGTACTGTCTCCATTTTGGGCTCCTTGATCCTATTCTTAGCCTACATTTTTAAAAATACCATGATAATACGTGATGCATTTAATGTGGTAAATTATTAAGGATGGTTTCCCAAGCAGCTGTCCGACCAAGTTCCTCTGACTTCTCCAATTAATGGTTAAGGGTTGTCCTCTAGGGTTCCTGTTGCTTGTTGTGGAGCGAGCTGGTGAATCAGAGGGGCCAAAGGAGTGTCGGCATTGTAGGGAATGCATGCATTTTCTCAGAATGATCACAGTGATCATTTGTAGAGGATATGATAACTGTCATCCGGATGTGTTAAAGGATATCGCGTAAAGAACATTTTAATAATTTAATTTGTAATCATTGCCTCTGGGAATGCATTTTGTTATACAATTTTTGTGTACTATGTAGGAAAAAATTGTATAGGGACAAGTGAATATTACCTTCTAAAAATGCATCTTTGGTGGAAACTGTTGTTGGATAGTCTGAGCACTGTTATTATACGACAATAGTAATTTAGACACTGAGATAAAAGATATCCCACAGTGCACCTAGTTAAGAAAAGAATAAATAATCAGACATTTCATCATGTGTGACTCATAAATAGGACGTGCAAAAAAAAGTAAGAGATTTATATATAAACAGGGTGATTGTTAAAGCAAGGGAAGAAAGGAATATGAGAGAAAACCTAGGAGAATACTTGCTTTTTTTCCCCCTCCAAGATGCATGTAAATGAGAACAAGATTAAAGGCATATAAATATCTTAATCCAAAAGCTGTGGTGCTCACAGTGTGTTACTGAAAAAAAAAAAAAAATTCCTGGCGACAAATTTAATTTTTAATGGTCCCACTTTCAACCAGTAAGTGAAAATTAGATTTTACTCAGAGCCTTGAAATTAAGACCATATTGCAACTCACTTATGAAAACTTCATGGTTTTTCTCTTAAAATACAGGAGGCTGTAAGTCAGATAATTATAAAATACCAATTTTATAAAATATGGTGTTTGATATCTTTGTTACTGAACAACAGAGCTTTTTATACGGGAACTATAAACAGAGTATTTTATTTGTACATGCGTCTTTATGGGTAATTATGGGTTTGAAAAGTCATAAACAGCGTGTAATTACTCCTTAGCTTGCAGTGGGGAATGTGTGTTTCCTTAATCTGGCCACTTAAAGAAAGAAATAACTATTCATCTCTGAACCTTTCCAGAGAAGCAATTTTTAAGATCTGATGTTGTTTCCCAAATTTAGAAGACTTTAGCAAAATGTATCATTGTTTGGTTCTACTGATTAGTTTATGACTTTTAAGAAACTAGAAAGATATTGCACCTTGATCTCTTTGTGCACCAAAGTCAGGAAGAGATTGAAAGAGAAAACATTTCATTTAATAGAAAAAAGCAAAAGAGAGACTATTTGACAGTGTAATAGAAACTTTTTCTTCAATCCAACCATGAAACGAAAGCTGTAGATATTTTTTTCTTTATTACAAGATCCTATTTAGTTACCTAATCAGGATGTTCAGAGCAGCAAAATTATTATATTGCCTGAGAAATTACCCAGATAGTTCAAATAGTTCCCAAAATTCAATTTGCTCACGGGCAAATGTTTTAAAATAATACTTCCCAAACATTGTTCTTACTACTTCACATTATGAAATGAGCTAGAGTGTTAGAAATAAAACAAGGAAGAAGCTCAACCCCGAATGGCCATTCAAAGTCCATTTTGCAGATTCTTGGATACTCCTCCAACAAAGAGGGTGTAAGCACGCCCTCCCTTTGGATCTGGACATGCTTGTGAGCGCTTCATGGAAAAGACTGGGGCATAAATGATGTTCTGACTTCCATGGGAGCTGATAGATGGCCATGCATTTTTAGCCCTGTTTGCTGGGATATATATTCTGGGAGGTTTGAGCTGTCATATAAGACGTTCAAGTTACCCAGGACCACCCTCCTGTAAACAGAAGCCCAAGGCGCATAGAGAGGCCAGGCCAGGCTTTCTTGTAGACAGTCTCAGTTGAATCCAGACTTTGAGTTGTCCCAGGTCAGGTTCAGACATGTGGGTGGAACCTTCAGATGAGTCAGACACCAGCCATTTAGGTCACCCTGAGCCCCTCAGATCTTCTCAATGCACCAGACTCTTTAGGAGAGAGAAAAGCTACCCCCTTTATGTAGTTTAACTTCCTGATCCATAGACTCTCAGAGTGTAATAAAAGGGTTGTTGTTTTAAACTACATTTTTGGGTGGTTTGTTAGGCAGCATTAAGCTAAGTGTTGTTCAGTAATTGTTGAATGATTCTCCATTGTGTGAGAGGTTCCACTGAATAAAACTAACGAAAATTGAAACAAACAAACAAACAAACAAAAACTAAACAAGTGATGCAGCCTCATATATTTTACTGAATTCTTTCCCTCTTTGGTTAGTAATGCTGGTAAATAGTTTCCTGAAGCTCTTATTGTGACATTTTCCCCTGCCAGTTCATTTAATTCCTTTGGCAGCAAATATTAATGCATTAACCCTTGTGCACAATTCATCATCTGAGAAATTAAGAGATGTATGAAAAGATACAATGCAATGAGCAGGTTGTGGACAATGTAACTGAAAAGATACAGTTTGACACTGCGTATATGAACAGTGCTATGGAGGGATATAGCACACTCCTCTGGGAATTTGGGATAGACCAACTCTTCTTTCACTGGATTTTTTTACTAACACGTTTCACTGTATGTCCATATGTGGCAAATAAAATAGAAGTTAATGTAACTCTTCAATCAAAATATATCTGCTGAAATTTTTGAGAGAAGCAATTTTAAAGACTGCATTATTTGGGAAATTCTGTTGAAATCCTCATCCTATTTTAATTTTTTTTAAAAATTAAGAAACCAGGATGAACGCATCCTCTTGAAATTGAATTATTTACTGTGCATTTATAATAAGCATTGTCAAGTGGGCGATTATCCTGATATTGTCTTAGCCACTGAGTTGCTACTATTCTTTAGGAGAAAGTAGTTTCATGCACATTTTACAATGTCAGCTCTTTGCTTCTGCACCTTAGCCATAATTTTGGAATATTGTAAACAACGCTTGCACAAATTTGCACATTCAGTTTATCTGAAATATTTTGGGAAGCATTAAAGGCTAATATTCATAGAAAACACAAAAGAAAACTGGGTATAGTCTAATCAGTAGCAAGTGGCATCATCTAACCATTAGGTAGACTATGAAGAGGTAAACAATTGTCATGAAAGCACCAACTAGTTTTCTGAATGACTTACTAGACTCTTTATTCAGTGAAGTGGTTGCCATGTTTCATGGGTTATTCCAAAAATGAAATCATGTATTAGATTTCTTGTCAAAGTGTAGATTGAAGTGAAGCAGCTTGAGTTTATTTTTCTGCTTTGCAAAAAGAAAAAAAAAGTAGAGAATTCTGTTGTATTCGTCATCTATTGCAAATTACCACAAACTTAGAGATTTAAAACAATGCAGGTTTATTATCTTGCAACATCTGTGGGTCAGACATGGCTTAGCTATGTCCTCAGCAAACACACAGTCAAGGTGTGGTCCGGGCTGGGGCCTCCTCTGAGACTCGAGTCTTGATCTGAAAAGATCAGATAAAGCATGTGGTTGTTGGCAGAATATGTACCTTGCAGACTGTGGAACCAAGAACTTCAGATACTTGCCACTCATTCGTTGGGTGCCTGCCCTTGGTTCTCTGCCCTGTGACCCTCTGTGGGACAGTTTGCTTTTTTAAAGCCACAAGGGGGAAGGATTCTCAGCAAGACAGATTTATAATTGTATGTAATGTCATCATGAAATGACATCCTTCTTTATTCTATTCTATTCTATTCTATTCATTGGAAGCAAGTCCAGTGGAGTCTACAGAAGAACATAAAGACCATAAGAGGGGATGATGGGACCACCTTAGAGACTGTTTGCACATCCATTCCTTTTAAAGGTCCCTCAAATACGTTATTCTTTAGGTAATCACAGACAATGTCACATATTATTTAATCATCTCAGAGAAGATAAATGTTTGTTTTTGTTTTATGTTGCTAGTAAAGAAAGAAATATTTGATACATATTTGACGGTAAATGTAGGAAACCATCAGTGTTATTAAGTACAAATACGTTTTACTGTAGGAACATAGGTAAGTAAAAATTTATAAGGCATGATCTGCATAGGGAAAGTGGAATTTTAAGTAAAGAAATTGAAAATAGTCACTTTCAAGCCTTCTTACTTCTTCTAAAATTGTTTCTGTATAAAATTAAATTCTAAATTTGCCTTGGAATATTTCCTTAACATTTAAAAAATTTGCTATGATTATGGAATAATAAATGTCACATAATTACTTTAGAAGAATACAGTCTGTTTCCTAAAATGTATATAGGGTCAATTAATGAATCTTTAGAACCTGTAGTTTCTAAGTGGTGACTTATAATTCTCATCAAAAGATTGACTTATTTAGACCAATACAGAAATCACATATGCCAATTTATTCATCCCTATAAATCTCATTTGTCTGGAATGCCATCCATAATGCTAAGTTCAGATTAAAGGCTTTAGCAGTGGGATTTAAAATAAACCTGAAGGCACTTAGGGCAACTGCCTTTATGAACAGAGGCCAGGAAGCCCTCTCTTTTCAACTCTTCTGACCCTATTAGAAGAATTTTTTCTTTATATGAATTCTAGAATGCCGGATATTCTTCTGGGGGCTGCGCTTCTTGCTTTTAGACCTTGATCTTCATTAAAGTAGTTGCTTAGCACATAGAAAATGAAAAACACAGTTTGGAGATAGGGTTCTAATTTCTGGGTTCATAGTCATTGAGGAACTGGTATGTTTCTGTGCGGAGGGGGAGTACATTAGATTATTGGGAACACAGGGTAGGAGTCAAGTTCACTGCTGCTTTGTGCACCTCAACTTCCAACTCTTCCTTGACATCGGGGGGCTCCGTCCCACAGCAGACTGATCTTCTGGCTGTTTAAGGAAGTCGAAACGAATCACTGCAATCCCTCATTACTGTTTGAGGAATGATTCCAACCATATTCCACTCAATAGCATCATCTTAGTATTTAAGGAGAAGTGGAATTAGCAATCCTTCATCTGGCCTTGGGTCATGCCAAAGTGATGAAAGTGTGCAAAGTTAAGGATTCAAAAATCCATATTTCTGTGTTTTCTCTGGCCGTAAATGGAACTGTCTTCTGGCCATTCTGAACTGACAGTTAAGCTATATGTGTATTGTTCTTTCTTTCCTATGTATAATTGCTGGCTTAGAAATCATGTGCTATGTTGGGGCCCCTGGGTGGCTCAGTCATTAAGCGTCTGCCTTTGGCTCAGGTCACGATCCCAGGGTCCTGGGATGGAGCCCCGCATCGGTTTCCCTGCTCAGCGGGAAGCCTGCTTCTCCCTCTCCCACTCCCTCTGCTTGTGTTCCCTCTCTCACTGTGTCTCTTTCTGTCAAATAAATAAATAAAATCTTAAAAAAAAACAAAGGAAATTATGTGCTATGTCAAATTAGGTCCAGGACTCTCTTGTTTATCCTCGTGTTACACTTGGTACCCTTGGTACTGTTCACTAGATATTCATTGATTAGATGTATTCATTTGGAGAAAATCTAGTTTTAATTGCATAAACATATAAAAATGTTTATATATATATATATATATATATATATACATATATGTATATAAAATCTGTTGTGATCCCAGAAATCCCTGTCCATATGCTACGCTCTTGAGGAAATGAAGCACAATTCAGTTATGGTCTTTGTGTGGTTTTTAGGTGAAGTCATTCTGGATCACAATGTCAAAATCTTGTTTGAATTAGGGAAAAAGAAGTTAAACAAACCATCTCTTCATTTCAAAGTATATTCATTCCATTGTCAAACTACCAGTAGTTGTTGGATTTCTTCAAATCAAAGCATGATTCATATAATTACTGTATTATGATTCGCTTTATTAAAGGGATGAAGGTATTTTAATGGTTTGTGATGAATGAAGAGGACATGAAGTGTGAGGAACTTGTCTGAATGAGAAGTGCTGGATATTGAATTTAGTTATAGTTATTGTTGAATATTCTCTTAATGTGATTGAATCCAGACGCAAGACATTTTGTTCCTTAAAATCCCACTGAAGTATATTTTAAGAATGACCTACATAATAATGAATTTTCAAATTTTTATTAACATCCTGCAAAAAAGAAAGAAAAAAAAAAAAGAACTCCGGCATAATGACCTGGCTTTTCAGTTTAAATTCATGCTTGTTATTATGTTTTCTTCCAGTCATTTCATGAGACTCTGTTGCAAAGTTATTGATTTCCTAGATTTTTAAAAAAATCTATATTTTATTTATAGCTACTTATGACTTGCTACTCAACAGACTGCACATTGTTCCCGTGATAAATATTAGAGGAGGGAATGTTAAGTTATTCTAATTGATAATTTTTAGAACCCTTCAAGAAGAACATTCCTTTAAGAATTTGGTAAGAGGAGCGTGAGTGTGAATATCCATTATTTGCTAATTCACATCAGGTTTAACTATGCAGAAAGTAAAGACCAAGCCTGATTTGGTGATTCCGTACTTCAGTGGAAAATAAGGAAATACTTGGGCGGTACTTTGTTTCTTCTGAAACAATAGCATTTGATGTTGAGGAACTGTGTCTGTTTTTATAAAATAAGATTTTGATCATCAGTTAGTATGTAGTTTCTCTCCAAACATCTATAAAGTGCTTTTCAGTTTTTTCTTAATTTTTTTTTTTTTTTTTTTTGCTTGATTCCACTCACAGATGACTTCAGTTTCTACTAGCTGTCTTTAGTGACTTTGGGGTCAGTCCGGCTTTATCCCAGGAAGGCAGCTCAGAGGTCTTCCATATGTGCACTGGAAGTTTAAACTGAAACAAGGAGTTGGACTGATTAGGCTTATTCACTTGTGGATTTCACTTACCTTTACCAGCTGAACCACTTAGGGATCCTATTAAAACGTCAAGCTTGATTAGTAGCCTTGGGGTGGGGCCTGAGCTGCATTTCCAAGTTTCCAGGTCATTGCCATGATACGACTGTATGGAATGGACCATATTTTGTGCTGCAGTTGTGAGGGATTTGAGATGATAATTCCAGTGAGAATGCTTCCATCCTGCCCTTCTTTGTTTTAGCAGACCCTTGACAATTCTGATGTGACATCCAGAGTTTGACAGCTCATTATCTGTAGGTTTAATTTATACTACCACTGAGTTTCAATTTTGAATTGTACACTATAAGAATAAATCATTCATCGATTAAACAAATATGGACCGATATCCTACTACATGCTAGGCATTCTCTTAGGTGCTGAGTCACAAAGGAGCACAAGACTCAGACAAGTAAAGAGATCGTTGTATTACAGTGTGATTATTGCTACTTAAGGAATGTCCAGGTACCATGTGAGGCTTTGGAAAGCCTGCTCAGGGGAACTGATGGGTAGGCGGAAAGCTGAAGGCAGCAAGGGCGTATGTAGGACGGGACAGAGAGATGCATCCCTGCTGCCCCGCTGCCCAGAGTGTGCTTCACAGATCAACACCATAGACCTGACTGCAGGGCTTGGTAGAAACAGAGTCGTGGGCTCCTCCCTAGACCTCCTGCATCCCAGAATCCAAATCCGTATTTTCACAAGATCCTCCAGTAACTTAGTCAAGGGAACACTGGCTGTAGGGGAGAGAGCAGGGACATTCAGTGGACTCCAAGAAATTGATTTCACTGGAGGAGACTGCTGGCAGTACCTTGAGCTGGTATTTTGAAGGCCAGTTAGTGAAAGAGATTATTCTCGAGTTTCTTTGTTAGTTTATCACAGAGTGTACATTCTTTGTATTATTTTTAATTAACTGATAAAAACGTCTGGAAAGGCTGGGTACAAAGTCCATTGTTAGCCCGGAGCGCTACTACTGTCTGAAATGGGGCTTGTTATCAGAGTTGGACTTCTCCGGCTTCAAGTGCTTTACTGAAGTCTCTGGACTAGGTGATTCAGGGAACAATCTCGGGTTTGAAAAACCTTGGCATCTAATTGGTTTATGGTTGGCATTTAATTCTTATGCCAACCACAAGGATGATTGCTTGTGCCAATCTACTCCAAGAAAGGCCTTTTTCTTTCTTTTTTTTAGAATTTATTTTTAACTTATTTTTAATTTTTATTTTTAATTTTTTAAATTTAATTTAATTTTATTGTTTTTTTATTATGTTATGTTAGTCCCCATACAGTACATCATTAGTTTTTGATGCAGTGTTCCAAGATTCATTGTTTACATGTAACACCCAATGCTCCATGCAATACGTGTCCCTTCTTTTTTTTTTTAAAGATTTTATTTATTTCTTTGACAGAGAGAAAGAGATCACCAGTAGGCAGAGAGGCAGGCAGAGGGAGAGGGGGAAGCAGGCTCCCTGCTGAACAGAGAGCTGGATGCTGGGGGCTCGATCCCAGGACCCTGTGACCGTGACCTGAACCGAAGGCAGAGGCTTTAACCCACTGAGCCCCCCAGGCGCCCCTGTGTGTCCCTTTCCTCATAGCCCACGCGATGCACTTCACGGAGGTGTTTATTTCCAGCGATGCAGGTGATGCTTTGGTTCTCCCTAACAGATGCGCCCTGTGTAATTTCAGCTTTCAAACAAAATAGAGTAGGATCTCATAAATATAAGAGTCATCATATACAAGCACAAAGCAGACATAGTCTTTCTAGATTCAGCCATACTTATTGGCTGCCTACCGCAAAGATAGCTATTTGCTTTAAGTTGTATTTGTTGTAACTTTCATAAATCCATCCAGTTTCCTTTCGGTAAAAATTTGCCTCCCTCTCACAAATCCACTTTATATTCCATCTATCCATCCATTATCCTTGGATCATAATTGATATATTCAAGGATACTATTTTTCATTAGACTCATTAGTTTGTGTTTGATGCATGATCTATAAAAAGTGAGTAAGATGAAGGGATAGAAACGTGTAATTACACATAATAGTGAAGAAAGAAAATTTCATATTCTGTAAGGTCCCTAGTTAAGAATTTATTTTAAAAGTAACTGAGTTTTGGGGTACCTGGGTGGCTCAGTCTGTTGAAGCATCTGACTCTTGATTTCAGCTCAGGTCATGATCTCAGGGTTGTGAGAGCCAACCCCGTGGAGCCTGCTTAGGATTTTCTCTCTCCCTCTGCCCCTCCCCCCCCGCCACTCCAAAAAACAAAAAATTAAACGTGACTGAGTTTTTACCTGTCAAATTTAGCATCCTCGGCATTTTATTTTCAGTTACTTTATTTTAAAAATGTTCTATACGTTTAGCCTGTGTGATGGTAAATGTTTCCTTCCTTCTTCTCTTCGATCCTCCCTCCCTCTCTCCTTCCCTCTCTCTTTCTTTCTTTTTTTATTTCTTTCTTCTTTCTTTTACCTGAAGCTATTTAAGAAATATATCTTACTCCACTTAGATGTATGACTTTTCTTCTCTGTGACCTGAAATGTTAATTATTACCATAACTTTGAAATGTTTCAAGGTGTGAAGCCTAATTTGTTTAACAAGTCATCCATAATTTATAGAAGTTGTCAAGCTTTATTGGATTGTTTGCATAAAAGTCCATTTTAGATGGGGAATCTCCTAAAAATAGCCATATTTAGACTTAGAGATTGCTCATTTGTTATGACAATAATGTGAAAGACCATAGCATGCATGATATTTTTCCACTTTAACTTGGGGCTTTCTCTGATGGTTTGGAGCATTTTAGGCTCATTGAGTGTAACGTTTTTCTTTTTCAATGTCAAAATCTGAATGAGATGCTGAATCATGGGTCTGATATGATACTGGGCCAGACCATGATGTCTCCCGGGAACTTCGGACTTGGACTTGGATCAAGGTAGCTTTTACTCCTTGGTATCAGGAAAGAAGCAATTTGAAACTATAAATAAATGAAGAACATGGGTGGGACTGTTTCAAGACACTTCTGTGGATAAGAGAAAGGTGTGTGGAGACACATCCTCTCACTGTGGGTTGCTACCTTTTCTACCTGTAGCTGTATTAGCACAGAAATCATTTACACTTGTCTGAACTCTCATAAGTGTATCTCATGCGAGCACTGGAGTCCCCTCTCTTTGCCTACTCGGGCTTAGTTCTAGATTTCTCTCTCTATCCACTTAGGACTTCCCATGCACGGTCCTGGGCACGGCCTACTGCTAATATAGCATTAACTTCCTATGTCCGGGAGATTACTGATAGAATTCAGAGCCCTTATGGGAGAAAAGGGAGGGTGAGATCAGTCCAATGAGGCTCAGGAGAACAGTTACAGAATTAGAAAGTTACACGCGTACGGGCAATTATTCAAGGCATCTTCAAAAAACACCAAGTAGAAGCTTTCATTTTTTAGATCAAGTTTCAGAATTTAAATCATTTCACAAGGTTGCCATTTTTATAATCTCAAAGTGATTTTCTATTTTTTTTATCTTAAATATAAAACAATCCTTCAAAAGTTATTTAAAAAAGACTAAGACTTCATTAGTTATAGTGAGTTCCATTGCATTAGTTCCATTGCCCTTTATTTTGCAAGGAAGTTGCAGATGCTTAACCATATTTCATTTGTGGGGATTCAAGAGCAGCACTGCTCCACATTCTATCCCCAGAATAGAAATGTTTGGTATCTTCATCGTCCAATACAGTAGCCACTAGCCACTTGTGGCGGTTGAGCACTTGAAAGGTGACCAGCAACACAGAGACTCAATAACTCTTTAGTTTTATCTAAACGTAATTCATTTAAATTTTAATTGCAATATCCACATGTGGCTAGTGGCTCCCGTATTGAGCAGCACAGTTCTAGAGAAGAGCAGCGATCTCGTGAATGTCTATTTCAGCTCTGTGACCATTTTGGGGTAACTTGCACACAGCCTGTGCTCAGCTGATGGATAAGGCGAGGTGTAATTAAAACTCACTGTGCCCCAGTCCTTACTATATAGTCATTTTTTATCCACACGAAAGAATGTAAGACCCCCAGTAAGAAGCTCTTAGCTGATTGTCAGTTCTTTGATAGAGTCATATGAGTTTGCTCCAATAGTTGTAAGATCAATATTATAATAGTGTAAGATCCACGATTATTGTGATTGTGTCATGTGCCACCAATAGGCAGACTTGGCCGGTCAGTAAGGTGGGCTTTGAGGGGCTCCTGTCCTATGACTGTATCTTTTTTTGGCGGAGCAGCATGTGGTAGGGATGATTCTGGAAGTGGTGCCTGACTTTCATAGCCGGATGTCTTCCTCTTTAAAATTGGTGTGACCTCGAGGCATTTACTTAATTTCTCTGACTCTGTTTCTTCTTCTCTAATAAGGAGAGAAATATAGCACCTAACTCCCAGGGTTGTTATCAAGATGAAGTGAATCCAGATTACAGAAGCACCTAGAAGAGTGTCTGGCCCATTGTTAGTGCCACAGAATTAGTTGTTAAATAAACAAAATATACTGGCATGGAAAACATAGCCATCAGCCGGCAGTCACTACTGATGGTCTGCTAAACATCATTCATTAAACGTTACCTGTATCTCGGCTACTTAGGCAAGTGTCAGTGACCTGGATAACACGTACTTGGCCCTTGAGTGTGAGCCCTTCCTTGCCGCGTCCAAGAATATCTGGGTGATGTTCTTATTGAAGAGAACACCTGAAAGCTGATTGGGGTGCCAGGGAGGGGAGTGTCCTGGCGATACCTAAATAACAAGCCGGACATAAATATCACACTGGCAGATGTCCTCCTCCCAGACACTTGTCAAGGTTGGATTAAATCACTGTCAAGTCTTCCCGAAGAGTGTGCTGGGGAATGACTAATTACACAGGAGGTTACAAGATGTTGAAAGACAAAAGATGTTGTGCTCAAAAATGTCTGAGAATTAGCAGCTTTAAGAGGAAAAGTTAATTATATTTCTTTATGGCAGGTCTACTCAGAGTCTTTCGTGTATCACTGTGTTTTGTGAATCTCCAAACTTGCTTAAGCATGAAAGTCTTTTTTTTAAAGGCCTTATGAGGAACTTACACCCAGTACAACTCAAGACGCTGTCAAATATACCAAACGACAGTAAGGAGAATTTGAACAAATGCTAGTATTTGTTGGTAAATGTACCAGTTTCTGCCTTCCATCTTCATATGTAATATACTTTTAATTTATATATTTGATTTTGAAAGCAATTCTAAGTTCACATCATAACGATTGCCACCACTTAGTCAACTTTAAACAGATGATGTACCAAATATCTGTAGTAAACACATTATTTCTTTGTGACCTTGTGCAAATAATTTGATCTCTCTTAGTTTTGATCTTCTTATCTATAAACTAGGCTTCGTTTTCATACAAGTAAATGATGAAACAGATCTTTTTTTATGTTTCAATTCTGATATTTTTGAGTATATGAATTTTGGATCACATTTACTTTCATGATAGCTTTGGTATTTTAAAGAAAAATAAATCACTTGTCCGACCCTACTATATTTAGAAGTCAAATTGGCTAAAATATTCCAAAATAAAATTTAAAAAATTACCATGTATCTATGAAAAGAGTATGATATTTCACCACATTATAAATAAGAAATTTCATATATAGAAGCAGAAGGCAGTATTTTGATTCTTCATATATAACTACTCATATATATATAATTCTTCATATATTTATGTAACTATTCCACATGTATATATTGTTATTATTTATTTTTTTTTTAGAGAGAGAGAGAGAGCATGTGTGAGCAGGAGGGGCTGGGCAGAGGGAGAGGGAGAGAGAGATTCTAAAGCAGGCTCCATGCCCAACACAGAGCCCGACACAATCCTGAGATGATGACCTGAGCTGAAATCAGGACTCGAGATCTCAACTGACTGAGCCACTCAGGCACCCCTATTCATTAATATTTTCTGTCAAAGGATAGAAATTTTAATACAGATGCACATTTATATATATGGTTTGTGAAAAGCATTCTTTTGCAAGAATATTTGAGATTTCAGGGATACTTCAAGCATTCAGGAACTATTAAGAAGAGTAAAACAGGCATGCAATCAACATCTTTCCCAGAACTTACTCAAACAATATGCTTCCCCTGTGGCAGTGTAAAAACAGTCTTTGTGAAATGTGGTATGTAAAAACAAAACAAAGCAAAACAAAGTTAAACAAAAAATTGAAGACATTTTAATTTTTTGCCAGTTTGGGCTTTTAAAAAGATTTATTTATTATTTTAGAGAAGGAGAGAGAGAGCGAGAGAGCATGCATGCACACATGAGTGGGGAGGGAGAGAGGGAATCTCAAGTGACTCCACACCCAGCCCAGAGCCAGATGCAGGGCTCAGTCTCAGATCAGTCTCGAGATCATGACCTGAACTGAAGTCAAGATCAGAGGCTCAACTGACTGAACCACCCAGGCGCCCTTCCAGTTTGGGCTTTTAAAAATTTGTAATAGAGATTTCAGCTTTTCTTTTGCATTTCTGTTTTGTACAGGCCACAAAAGCCCTGAGTCATTTCCATCAAGAAAAACCAAGAACTAGTAAAAGAACATTTGCCGCTGGTGATACTTAGCAGGCAGTTTCAGCATTGGCATTTTCCCAAGTCTTACCCTCAAGCATTTTAATATTATTTATTAATGTTGTTAATTAACTAATTACAATTAATATTATTACTGTTTTTCTGTTGAAGTGAAAATACTCCTGAGTGGCCCATCCTAGTGTCATCAGCTTTGCTAAATGGTGACATTTATCTTTGACTAGCCCTTCCCCTTTGGGATGGCACCTGCGAGCACACACAGCCAGGGCGCTCACTCCGTGGCAAAATCCTTTGGCAGTAGTTTTGGCCGTGGCAGATGGAGGCACTGGCATTCCCGGATTGTCTTGACCGTTGTTGGATTGGGAGACCTAAAGTGCTGTTGAAATTTTATTATTTGAAATCTGCTCGGTATGATTGAATAAATTAACAAATATATTTTGAACATGGTCTAAATGCAGATTACGGGGGAGGTGCCTATAATAGTCGCTCCATTCATGCTTTTGAATGTGTGTATGAATAAAAGTGCTGATGACCCCCGTCCTCCCATGGCATATAATTTAAGGGGAGATACAGAGTTGCTTAAAACCATTTGTGTTTCAGGCCAGAATGCTGTGAATCACTAGAAAACGGTCAAGTTCCACAAGGAAGGATTAGGAAAGATTTTATTTAGGAAATGGTTTTTAAATTGAACCCCTAAGGATGAGTGGGATCATACATGACAGAGAAATAGTCATTCTCTCTTTCCTGGTTTCTAAGAGAACCCCAATATCCTGAAGTCAGTTGCAGGAATATGGGGCCATGTGATCAAGTCAAGTACCGGCAAATAAAATGCATGCAGAAATTCAGGGTGGTCCTTCAGTGGGGTCATTTTCAAGGGGAAGGGCATTCTTTTCCCTGTGATGGCTCCACTTGGCTACCTGAAGGCTGGTGTGGTGCTCTCTAGCACCCACAGACGTTCGAACCCCGATGAGGAAGGTTATTATCCTACAGATGGTGCGTTTCAACCAGGACCTAATGAGTATTTGGAACCGCTTAACCAAGGTGGACTACTTTGAGCCACCAGGGAAATAAACCACCTGCTTGAAGGCACCATTATTTTGGGATTTTACTGTTACATGTAGCTTGCGTGAATAAGTGATGGAAAATATGCATAGGGCCGTGACCGCTGCTAAAGAGGTTAATTGGCTGTGCTCATTTCTTTTAGTTTCTTTATACTTAGATCTTGGGATAGTTATAAGACCACTCTGTGATCTCATTTGATCTACACAAGAATTTAGGAAGTCCATAGTAGGTATATATATTGGTAGAGTATTTCTGTTTGTGTCTTTGTATATTAAGGGGAGAGGGTACAAGTTTAAGTGCAAACTGGATATAATATACGATACTATTTTACCATTTGAAATTAGGCACACAATAGTCTTGAAGTTATACCTAAGACATTACAAATAATGGCCTATCACTATCTTTATTATCTTCTCCATTTATCCCTTGGCTTCCAAATTTTTTATGGGTCATGAAGATCCCTCATCTAATATGTAAATAATATTTAAGAGATATTTTTGTCTTAAACTTGCATACATTTTTTACACTTTGGATCCAAACTTGGGAGTCCAACTCTGCTGCTTTCTAGCTGGGTAACCTTAGGAAAGTTTCTTAAACTTTCTCTCCTTGAATCTCACCACAAGTAAAATGGGGAATAATAGAATTTACCCTAAAGATGGAATTAATATATGGAAGGGCTTGTATGGTTCTTGGCACCAACAAACACTATCAAATGATGAGAAATTATTGTAGTGGAAATCTATCATGAGAAGCCATAGAGTTTCAACTTGATTGATGCACATATAAAATAGCAAACAATTTAAATTGGAAGCAGAAGCATGCCGGATGAGGGAACTGGAATTTTAGGTCAGTTAAAGAGATTGATTGGACTTTGGAAGAGGGCCTGAAACAAGGATAAAGTACAGATGTTAGAACATCATTTAAATAAGAACTAGGGGCTTACCCAGGTGACCAGAATCAGAGCAGTAAGCCTGCTTTCGTCTGTTTGGCATAAGGACGGTTTTAAGCCCTAACCTTGTTAGGTCAACTAAATATCAAACTTTTACCCACAGTCTTTGAACAAACCAGGCATATTTCTCCCACAAGGATGGCAGTTTTTAACTTATTTTGGGGTGGCAGAGGTCATCAGAAATCCTTGCTCTCTGAGAGGGCAAGACCCAGAATCAGAATCAGAATCAGAATCTGAATTTTGCAGCCAAAGATAAGGCACCTGAGATTTGTGTGGGAGAAGCATCTGGTAAGCTGTCTCTCCGCGAGGCAGTGCTGTTAATTCTTCACTCGCTAGAACATAATAATTATTCACCAATAAAATGTGATAGAAGAGGATTTGTTTTCGTATAATGACTTCTGTACTCAAAACATCCCCAAACTCCTTGCAGATGAATGATTGAAGAGCTCCCTTACCCTCCCACCTGCTCAGGAATGACTGGAACCTCTAACAGCAATTTTTTTTTAAAGCCAAGTGAGATCACAATGGGGGGAAGACTACAGTGGAGGTGGTGTGTTTGGCATTCGTTTAAATGATAGCTTGAATAAAACAGATCTATCTCCAGAGCACTTTTTACACGCTTGCCGTCTTCATTGTTTCTGCTGAGACCTCTTTAATCAGTGGTATGGCCTGGATGCATATTCATGCAAGCCTGGTTCCCACCAATTAGCTGTTGCGTGCTGTGCAGTCAGAAATGCCTTTAAGAACTGTGTCCCTGAGCCCCCTTTGAATAGGAAGAACAAAATAATTTCCAAACTTCCAATTGGGATGCTCTGTACAGTGTAAGCAATTCCTGGAAAAAAAAAAAAAAGATACTGGAGCCAAAGAAACATTCCATGTCATTTCATCTTCTTGCCTAAGGGAGAAGTAATCCATGGTGGTGCTTCTGGGGTTGTGTATGTGTGTTAAAATGCAGATTCTGATTCCATAAATGGGGCAGGCTCTGAGAGTGCATTTCTAACGGGCTCCCAGGTGACGCCGATGATGCTGGTGTTTGCGCCACATCCGTGGCACGAGGGAATGCCCTTGTTAGCAGACGCGAGAAAGGAGCCTTCCTCTGTCGTGAGTGGTTCTGGAGCTGGGTTGACTGGGCTTCCAGCGTCTAGAAACTCAACCCAAAACCGAAATCTCAGGTGCTGCTACTCACATCCTGAGCGCCGGATATAAATACCAAACCAGAGCCCCTCTGTGCAGCACATGGGTTAAATATGAGTTTTTGGACCTATGTTTTTAAAACATCTGGATAATCTCATGCTGGAGGCTCTCTCGTAAGTCACATATGTCATGTAAGTCTCACAGAGAAGCCTCCTTGAAATGATCCTGGAGGTTTTCAGGCTATCTTCTCCCCCGTCCCCCCCCCCCCCCCGAAAGACCTGGTAAAGTATCATTTCCATTCGTCATTCTCGAGTGTCTTTTCTGGAACCCGGTTGGGGCCGTGAAGTGCCATGTTGAGTAAGTGGAGGCAGGTGTCACTCGGACTCCTGGGAGAGTTGGTGTAGCAGGCAGGGCATCTGGGGGCCCGAGACTCTCCCCAGACTGTGCCAGGTCTTTGGGTGGCTTAAGCTGTGATGTTCTTCTGAGTTTCCTGCACCCCGTTCCTATTTTTAGGACCCGCTCTCTGTAGCGTCTTCTGTACTTACAGACTTATCAATCCCTCTAAATGGGGGATCCTTCTAAAATCCCCCTAAATCCCTCTAAAATGGGGGTGTCCCAGGAAATGTGTGGAGGTGCACTGATGGTGGGAGAGAAGGGCCCTTCATTGCTGGAAAGAGTTCTCATGAGCCCACAGAGTTCTTCCTTCAGTAGATCAGAACTTGAAGCTGGGAGAGTGCTGCTCTGTGTCTCATCCCCTCTAGGCAGCAGCCCCCGTGCTGCTTCTGCATGGGGGATGCTCTTTAAGACCGGTGAGCTTCTCCAAAGGGTTGTAATAACATCTCCCCTTAGCAGCATTCGTAGAGTGCTTTACCATTTACAAAGCTTTTCACAGAAATTGCCTCAACAGTGGATGTTGGGCAACTCGCCTGAGGTCACTGGGCTAGTGTGGATCTCAAAGGCCTTCTGGAGCCGGGTTAGGACTGTCACTGCTGGTAAATGCTGTCACTTCACATACGTAGTCTTCAGGCATAGACTAGTATTTATTTACGAGTATTATGCAATCCTGAGTTTATTCTTTTTTATGTTATGGTCTATTTTGACTGTTTCCCCAATTAAAACCATAATCAGATAAAAATTTTTGGAAGTTCCATTTCATGAGCAAATGGGCTCATCCATTTTTCAGGGAGTAATTTCTTGATGATGTCCTCTTTGGCATAGTTAATAGGAAAAGAACACCATAAAAATGTTATTGTGCCACCAACTACCTTTATTTCAAGGCATATTATACTCTTCCAAGGGCTTCTTGTATCAAATACAAATAATTTAAGACAGTGTTGCAAGCAAGCAGGACGTTTCCTGAAATTGACATAACATTGTTTCTGTATTGCGCTCAAGGTCAGGCTGGCTCTGTGTGTCACTGCCTGCGTTCCAATTGTTGTGGTGATTGAAATAGTAATGTAAAGCACATAGCTGGTAGAGAGTAAGCATGACTGAGTGCTAGCTCTTTTAATTAACATTGTCGTTTCACATATTTTATGTCATCATTTATATACTTAAAAAATAGTAATAAGGAGCTAAGTCCTGAGTCACTGGCTTCCTGTTGATTTTGTGCCTGCCCTTAAGTTTGCTTGAGTGGACTAACTCACCGAGTTTTGTGTTTTGCCTTGCCTCAAACAAAACCCGTGTCACAAAAGTTTCGGCGACAAACGTCCCTGGTTTTCTCATTCTCAGGGCACAGTCAGCTGAGGGAAGGGACAGTCCCAAAGTCAGGGTTTACTTCTCCTGTTTTGGGGAGCAGAGAATGACTGGATAAAGTGACTCTTTTTCCGCATTAAGGTAACTCATGCTCATTTGTCCCGAGCTTTCACGGTGCACAAAGTTAGGAGGCAAAAAGTGAGCTTGATCTGTCTTCACCCTTCGGGGGAGGGGGGGGGGGAGATCGATGACATGTGTAAAGAAATTTTTAAGGGTTTTATTATTTTTTAAACTAATTACTTAATTAAACTGTTTATAAGATTTATTTGAGAAAGAGAGCACATGTGCACCAGCCGGGGGAGGGGCAAAAGAAGAGAATCCAGAGAAGACTCCCCACTGAGCGCTGGGGTGCGATCCCGATCCCAGGATCCCAGGATCTTGAGATCATGATCGGAGCTGAAATCAAGAGTCAGACATTTCACTGACTGAGCCACCCAGGCGCTCCGGGGTTTTATCTGTGTATTTAGAATAGAAACAGTAGTTCTAGAAGCCGTCGTACATGTGCACTTGTGTTCTTATTGCACCCTGTCCGGTGTCACTCCAGCTCGACAGCCATCTTGTAAACAAACACTGCTACATCAAAGGAAAAAAACAGGTAATTCACTAGTAATTAACCCTGCATCAGACACCATGGATGACATGCTGTCATATATTTCCATGAAAGGAGGAAGCAGAAGAAAAAGGGAGGTACTAAGGTGTCTGTGTGTGCTGTGTGTTTCCAAAGTCAGTCCTTAAAGTCTGTCCCTTCGAGCGGTTCTCCTGTATATTATCTTCCCTCACTCCTCCGTGCCGTTTGCTGTCATAGTAAGCCTGGAATTAGTCTGTGCTCCTGTCTGGTTTCCTTAGGAACTTTCCTGAGTGATTCATTATACAGGAAATTATCATCCCACAGTTAGGAAAGTAACATTACAGGTGAACAATGTTTTGCAGAATTTTCTAAATCAAGTTGCACACCATACCATCGCAGAGTTGAAATATCTTAATGTATATGCTCCTGAGAGAGTTCTCTTTCTCATCCAAAGAGGGGAGATGAGATGAAAAATGATTCTGGGTTTGTTTTTTGTTTTTTTAATCAAAATTGGAGAGTAGAGCTTTTCTCCAGGCAAATGATCCAGCTGTCTGGGGTAACATTTAGACATGAAATTCAGAATCTTTTTAATTACACTCATTAATTGTTTACCCAGTTATTACATCATTAATTGCCACTCTTGTTGGGCCAGTACCCAGATGACTACCATCTCACAGCTTGGCTGATAAGTACGGGATGATTCACTGTGTTTTCCTCACTCTCTTGACATCAATGCTTAGAGATTTACTGTTATTAAAAAAAATAATATATATATATACACACACACACACACACACACATATATATATATATATATATATATATATATATATATATATATATATATATATAAAAATTCATCTTGTGTTCCCTGACTTGAATGTAAGACAGAAATGGTCTCATTTAATATTATGCTTGAAATTTGTTCCTCCAAGTTGCCGGAGTTAATACATATGTTAGTGAATGGCATTATTAAAAGGAAGAGGCATCTTATCTTAACTATGCAGAATACTGAAAATTTATTACTATGAGAAGAAGTTAAAATGGTACCATGCAGCAGTACCTTTTCACAGAAAGCATTTATGACGGCATAGATGATGAGGTTGGCAGAAACCTTGGTTTTCTTTCTTTCATTTTTTGTATTGTGGTAAGAACACTTAACTTGAGATCTACCCTCTTAATAAACTTTTAAGTGCACAGTACAGTGTTGTTAATTATAAGTACTGGATTGTACAGATGATCTCCAACACTTATTTATCTTGTACAACTGAAACTTTACACCCCTTAAATAGCAATTCCCAATTTTCTTCTCTACCCCAGCCTTCTCCTCCCCTGCCTCTGGTAACCACCCCTCTACTCTGTAGGAGTTTGACTGTTTGTTTGTTTATTTAGACTATTTTAGATGCCTCATTAAGTGCAATCTTGCGGTATTTGACCTTTTGTATCTGGCTGATTTCACTTAGCTTACGGTCCTCGGGTTCATCCATGTTGTCCATTATGGTAGAATTTCACTCTTTTTCAAAACTGGATATATTCCATTGTGTATGTATACTGCATTTTCTTTATCCATTCATCTAGCTGTGGAAATTAGGTTGCAGAAATCCTGGCTTTCGTTTTGACACTTACAGTAACTGGTTGAGAAAATTTTGACTTATTATTTAGTCTTGTGATCTTTCATTGCTTTGCTATATAAAGCATCTTGTTTTTGACATCTTTCCATCAGAGACGATTGTAACGGTGAGTGGTGACTGTTGAACACGAGTGAAAAATAAAGTTAAAATGGCATACGAGAAAGCTAAATAAATTCGATACAATTCAAATCATGATTGGGAGACTGGAACATACAGGACGAATTTTAATAGGTGGAGGAACCAATGTAGTAAGAGAACTAGCAAGCATAGTTTTTCAACAAAAATTCTCTAAGTGGGGGGAAGAAAAGGAGGTAACTATTAATCCAACTAGCACACAGCACAGAGTGAGCTTATTTTGAACCCGATATCAAATGATACCAAAACATTCATATTTGTACTCAAAAAATATATGTCTTCCTAGGGTTAAAAATTTCAAATTCATAGAGACAGAGAGTAGAATGGCAGTTGCCGGGGGCTGGAGTGACAGAGAAATTGGGACATCCTGTTTAGTGGGTATGGAGTTTCAGCTTGGGAAGACAGGTATTTTGGTGTGCACAATGTAAACTATCCATTTTATGAATTTGCAGACCATACACTGGGTAGGATTGCTGGGAACATACTACAACAGAGGGTAGAAAGGGTAAGGGGCCATAGGCAAGTGGATCCAAGTGGGGTCAAAGTACTTTTCTTGCTTATTTGATGAGAGCTCCCAGGGGGTGATGACAGCATTTTTTGGGGTCACATAAAAAGAGACTTCTGTGGATTAGGGTTGGCATAGGTTGTGAAATTATCATGTTACTCCTTCTTGGTAAGCCTCACTGTGACTTCAGTGTCCTCTACAGTGACACTATGAATAAGTTGAAAACTATACACAACCTCTGTTATAAATGACAGTTGCCTGAAGAGAGATGATTTATGTGTTTAATCCAATACAGCCTTCTGTTACAATGCAAACCTCACAGAATATAGGGAATAAGTGATTTCAGAAAGTATATACACGTCAACTTCACTGGAGAAAAACAGGGAAATTTAATGCTATGTTAGAAAACATTCAGACGTGAGTAACATGATCTTTTTTTCATAATTGATTCTGATGCACTGATAATACTTTGTTTTATAATTAATCCGGTTGTCTTACATTTTATTTTAATTATTACAATATCAAAATGCACAAAGGAAGTTCCGTTGATAATATGACCCCTTCCATGTCAGTGCTTTTGTCTGCAAGTATTTGAAGAGCCGACCTCATGCAGCCACTGCTAAGAAAACAAATGGCTCAGGTTTAGACATTTTTTCCTTTCTGTGGTGGACACATAACAATGTCAACATCGAAATGTCACGTGCACCTTTGCGTTTCTGGTCGAGTACATTTCTGAAGTGTGCATGTGGTTTTCATGGCACATCAGAGTCACAGGCTTTGAGCAGCCCACACTATTAGAAGCGCACCCATCACTGGCTGATGCTGAGTTCCCAGCCAGAGCACGGAGCACGTATGGAAGTAGGGGGTAGAGGAAGGGCCCTGTAGTTCACCTCCATGTCATTCTGACGCCTGCCAAAGACCTTTTTCTCTTTGCATTGAATAACTAATAACGGGAAATCTCGGTGGTATAGAGCCTTATGTTCTCAGGTTTGCATCTTCACTTTTGTTCATTTGGCCAGCCACAGTCTTACCTGTGGAAAAAGAGGGGCTTCATGCGGCAGCTAGCTTTGAAAACTCAGTTCTGAGTTGAGACAATGAATACAATTGTGCTGAACCCTGGGCCAGGAAAAACACCCCCCCCCCCAAAACCAAAAACAACCATGCACACAATCTACTGCTTGGAGAAATGTCTTTGTCTTGGTAATGATACACCTATAACCCAAACTCTGGAATGGGCAGTGTTCCTCCCTGCCCACCTGAAACCACAGCCCTATTCACATAGACTGAGTTGCTAGTTTTCAAGGGCAAATTTGAATTCACAGCTGTTTTGTATGGTTCTCGAATAGGTGAGCAATTGTTAAGCTATTGTTCTTTTATCTGCTTCTGTAAGCAGAAATAAATCTCTGAAAAGAGGTACTGAATTGGATGCACTAGAAATGGAAATCATGTTTGTTGTTATGGGAGATTGTGTGTGTGTGTGTGTGTGTGTGTGTGTGTTCTGATTGAATTTGTTGTGCATCATTACATACTCTGAATTTCCTCATAGTATTCTCCTTAGGGAAAAAAAAAGATCTCTGTGGCTTCACTTTCAGAAAACACTATTTTCTGAGTGATTTGATTTAATCAAATTAAATAAGATGGGTTACAGAAAAATGGTGAGCACACACTGATGTATGCAGGTGTTTTTCTACACGGAGCCTGACCGGAGGCCTTTTGCTCCCTGTGCCCACTGCGGTGACTGCAGATTAGAACCGCACACAAGGACACTGATGATAACAAAGTTGGGAATGCAGATGCTGCAAAGGGGAATCTTCATGCTAATTACTCACAAAAACCTTTGCAGAAAGGAAAATAAGGTCGTGTAGTTTAATAAAAGTGCTACCAGCCTTTTCAGACTAAGCTGAAAAATTGGCCAAATGAAAGACGACGTGAAGTCTAATTCCTAGATCCCTTCGGTTTGCTCGGACCCTGTAAGACGGACCTCTGTCACCTGCCATGTGTCTGTCATTATGAGCAGCCACTGGCACTGTGAGCTCGATGGCAGCAGGAGACTTTGACAGACGGACAGACCTTGCTTGCTTGCTTGCTTGCTTGTGGCCTTGCTGCAGTTTTGTTCAAAGAGATATGTAAGCATGGATATTCCCAGAAGAATTGATCTTTTCTGTGCTGACATATTTTTAACTGCCCTTTCCAAAATGTACACAAGTTCAATTTTCTTAAAACTTTAGCCAGTAATTACAAGATTGTTTTTTTTTTCCGATTCCCTACTCTGACAAAGAAAGATGTGATTTATCCCATTTTTATATGTCTGTGGCAAATAGAGCCGAGTGTGTACAAATAGAATGTTGTCTTAAACATGTTGAATAAAATTAGACTGCTGATTTGCAGGATGCCATTGGCTAAATGTGTCTCCCCAAAATTCCTATGTTGAAACCTAACCCCCAAGGGGATGGTATTTGGAGATGAGGCCTTTTGGGGGTGATTAGGTCAGAAGGGTGTAGCCCCCACAAATGTGATTAGTGCCCTTGTGAAAGAGACCCTAGGGTCCCTCTCTCCTCCTGGAATGTACTTGGCCCATGCTGCCGGCCTGGGAAGGTGGGTTTCGGCTGTTGAATTCTAATGCTTCCTTAATGACCCCAGAGCCTCGTGGGAAGACCCTAGGCTTAGTTCCTCAGAATAGATCGGTTCTCAGTGATTCTGTGGCACACTCTGACTCTGACAAACATTATTCTTGGGCACCCGGGTGGAATCATCCTAAAGGAACGATATAACTCATCAAGAAGGAGTGGTTATGTCCCTTCAGCTAAGGCAAACTCTCAGCTGGCTGAAAAGTAGCGGAGAACAGAAGAAGGAAATGCAAAGTGAGTCTACAAGTGGAGTTAAGACCTCTTGGAGCGGCCTTTTATTTATTAGGAAAAAACCTTATATCTTGAATGCATACTCCACAACTACTTATTTTTATCATTTATGAAATATAAAAAAATATCTTTTTATAAGATGACTCAAATAATATTAGATTCGATTGGTTAAAGCAGGCGTCCAGGTGGCCGTGTCCCCTCCGCTGAGCTGACTGTGGTCTCCGCTGGCCTCGCATGTGTTTTATGCAGGCAGTGGCTTCAGCATGACCAGTTGTGGTGCTACGGCAAGCTAGCTGGCAGTAGGAGGATTCAGAGAGACAAATGCTGCCCTTGTTGGAAAGGTGTTTATAAGCCGTCTTCTCTTTCTACGAAAGATTTTTGTTTCTGCTTCACACGTCCATCCTGGAGCCCCCCTGGCATCTTTCTGTTCAGACTGGACCCTTACGGATGATACTTCTTTCCTGCTATTTCTAGGGCGTGCTCTTCTGTTTTAAGAATGCTGATTTTATTCCTGCTTTGTCTGCCATGCTTTGTCTTCATGCTGTGTTGGACAGCTTTTCAACTGCTGGCATTCCCCGAGGCATACGCTCTCAGCTTGTGTTGTTGCTTGAGTGACTTCGCACTATGGTAGGGGTTGTGCGTGAGTGCCTGCGCGCGTGCGCGCGCGCGCGCACACACACACACACACACACACACACACGCAGGAGGAATCTGGAACCTGCACAGAAATGGGCTAGTTCACAACCACTTTTCAAGGATCTCAGATGCGTGTGCGTTCTCTCTCCCTCCCTGCCCATTCTGTCTTTCTGTCTGTCTTCCTCATTTTCTCAGCCTGAAATAGTCTATTGCAGTCTCCAGCAAAATGGCTACATTTAAAAGACTACCAGCTGGATGCTTTTAGTCTGTAACGAGTTACATTGGTTGTAGTCAAAACACGGATACATTGTTGAACTTTGTTTGGAATGGTAACTTCATTTAAGAGGTTTATGAAGCCTCTCGTTTTTTCCTGGTTTTCTGTGGGTGAAGCATG
Organism: Potos flavus; assembly: GCA_028534135.1. NCBI lineage: Eukaryota > Metazoa > Chordata > Mammalia > Carnivora > Procyonidae > Potos > Potos flavus. The sequence goes on from CM052883.1 coordinate 3,334,141, forward strand.
GAATATATGAGTGATACGGGAAGTTGATTATTTTCTATGAGTATATGGATTTATTTATTTTTCATTATCTCCCAGCTTTAATTATTAAATAATACTTCCAGGAGTTACTCAATTAGTGCCCTCCATGAACTGTATTTTTGACAGGGTCTCTAGGATGGTGGCCTACGTGTGGATTGGGATTAGAGTTCAGAGGAAGTTAAGCAGGTTTTCATGAAAGGTTATAAATATAGTTTTTTAAAAATAAGGAGCACCATCATTTTCTTTATATCATAGGACATTTGATGTTGAAAAATGGCATTTCACCAATGAAATAGCATGTTGCTTTTTGGCTTGGTTAGACACAATAAATTATATATAAAGAGAGACAAGAAATTATAGTTATAAAGCCTTTTAATCCTTGAAGACCATCCAGTGTAGACCTGTATCCTCATTTTACCAGTGAGGGGTTGTCTAGAAAGTAGATTTTAGGTTACTTATCGCAAAACAACAAAGCTAGTTAGCAACATAGGCCAGAAATTCTAACTCTTCCCCAGGCTAGGAATATACCTAGAGACTGCCAATTGCATTTTCCTTTTGTGAATGAGGAGTTTACAACTCACAGCATTGCTTTTCCTTTCTAAACATCCAAAATACTGTTAGAATCTAAATGAACAAGAAAATAACCACAGCAGTGTAAATCCTCAATTTACGGTTTTGGGTTATGTCCTTGAATTCAGGAGAGGTGGAAAGCAATTTCTTCCTTTATCTTCTGTTTTCACATTTCTGGCATTGGCCACTGAAGTGAGAAACCAAAATTCATAAAAGCGGTGGTGCAAAGCCGGCACGGCCATAACAATGGAGCGCCCAAGACACACGCTCTGGAAAAAGTGCATACTCACACAGGTGGACTGCTATTTCGAGGGTATGCTCTTCTGTTTTAAGAATGAAGATTTTATTCCTGCTTTCTCTGCTGGGTATGGTCCTCATGCTTCTTTCATTAGAGCTCTGTGATCACCCATATTTATGTGTGAAGGATGGAGGGGCCCGTGCATGTGCAGTGGAGTTGCGAGATGAGCGATTTCAGTTGGAATTACTGATTGAAACCCTTTAACCTGGATTAGCTGAAGCCAGAGTTTCCTGCCTGGAATGTCACATCCATGGCTTCCGTTTTTCTGTCTTGCTTGTGTTCTCAAACCTGAGGAATACTTCCCCAGAATCATTAATGGGGAATGAATTCCGTTATAGACTTTTCATTTCAGTGAAGCATCAGCCAAAAGGCAAGCTGTTCAGGAAATTATAGAAGAAAATGGCTTTAAGTCAATCTATTCACACTTTATTCTCATTTATTTTCTGAATTGGTTACTCATTCAATAAGGACTTACTTACTGTATGTCTGGCACTATTAGGTACTGAAGTCAAAGCAGAGGACTTTGATATGGTTCCTACTATTAACCGTCAGACTGTCTCATGGAAAAACAGAATTATATACCTATAATAATTATTTTAAAATGTGCTAAGGGGCCCCTGGGTGGCTCAGTGGGTTAAAGCCTCTGTCTTCCGCTCGGGTCATGATCTCAGGGTCTTGGGATTGAGCCCAGCCTCGGGCTGTCTGCTCAGCAGGGAGCCTGCTTCCCCTTCTCTCTGCCTGCCTCTCTGCCTACTTGTGATCTCTCTCCTCTCTGTCCCATAAATAAATAAAATTTAAAAAAAATGTGCTAAAGATGATAGAAATAATCACTTGTTTGTTCCACAAACATTGAAAACCAGCTATGTACCATTAACGTGTGACATGAGACTAAAAATTAGAAAACATCCTTGTCTTTGAGGTATGTGGAGTCTGATGGGGGATGATAATCAGAGCAATAAGCACAGTAATAACATCGAGCATTTTCTAGACGCTAGTGGTACAAGAAATACTTGATGTGTCCTAACTCATTGACTCCTCGCAGCAGCTTTATGAAGGAAGCACTGCTACCATTCCTGTCTTATAGACGAGACAGCTGAGAACAGGTAGGTCAAATACCTTGCCCAGGATCACGCAGCTAATAAGTAGCATAAACAGTATTCAAACCCAAGTTCTCTGGCTCCAAAATCTTATGCTTATCACACAAACTTATGTAAGGTTGCATCAAAGGAAGACCACAGAAGGTCTCTGGAAGGTCACGGGAGGCTTCTCTGAAGACGTAACCTTTGAAACATGGTGTAGACCATAAGCTGGTGGACTCCAGTTGGTGGAGAAGGGAGAGATGATCGCAGGCAGGGGGACACACCGAGGCCCCTGGAGAGGGTGTGTAGACAGTAGGAAATGCCAGTGAAAGCCAATGGGACTGGAACGTGGTGGAAGGTGAGGCAGGAGGCATGGGCTTCTTGGCTACAGTGAGGAAGCCAGTGAGTTGGAGTGACTACATATGAAGAACATTTGGATGCGGGGCAGAGGGGTAGGCAGACGGTAAGCAGGGTGGAGGGTGGAGGGTAGGTAGGGTGGAGGGTAGGCAGGGTGGCCTTTGAACTTCCTCAGTGAGAGATGATGGTGATGTGTTTGCTAACCACCTAAGGAGTTTCACTTGTACTTGATCTCTGTTAAAGAAAGACCCAACAAGGAAGTAACAGCCCTACTGGGCATGAAAGGCACGGGTCCAACAGATAGACAAGGAGGGTGACCGGCTCTTCTCCGTAGAGGAAAGAGAGATATATTGACAGGGGAACTTTGGGTAATTGGACTGTCACAGTAAAACCAACCAAACGCTCTTAACAGCAGCATTTCCCTTGGACAGCTGTATCCAGCACATTTACACAGGTTCTCGTTCTCGTCCTGCCATGGTGTTCGCTTACGTGTGATGGCCACTGGCAAACACTTTATTAAAACCCAAGTGGAAGAGAGAGCAGACTTCCTCAGAAGGGCGAACTAATATTCACACACCATCAATTTCCGGTCTAAGTAGAGCAGTTTAACTGCCCATTGCAATCCTTGGGGTCATACTTTTACACCAGAATTTTTCGTTGTTTTTTTTTTTACACTTAACAATTTCTTTAGGTCTTCCTCTCTGTCCAGAAGGCTAATGCTGTCTATCCCTTTAACTGCAGTGCCAAAATTTGGAACATTTTTAATCACCTTAGTGCTAAAGTATAAAGAAAACAGTGAAAAAGGCTGTAAATAAAAGGAGCCCAGGTTCTAACGGTGTGCATGATTTGTCAGCTGCAATAGGACTATCGCTGTCCATGTGAATGGTATCAAAGCGTTTCCACGTTAAATTGCCTTACTGGTAGAGCGGTGGTTCTCACGGTTGGGTGTGTTGTGGGATCCCCTGTAGGGCTACTAAGAACATAGACTGCTGTGCCTCTCCTAGAGAGTTTCTGGCTCACTAGGTCTTAAACTTAAATCTGGAAGGAGTTCTGGTTGATGCCGATGCTGCTAGTATAGAAACCACACATTGACGCGGACTGGTGGGAAGGGAAGGTGGTCTAAAACCACTTCTCCATGACGCTGGGCCACTGCCAGGGTTGGAGAGAAGGGATGTCACACGAGCTGGGCTTTGTTGTTGCAGCAGAAGGCGAAGGCCATGGCCCCTCTCCTAGATGCACCGGCACTCTGACAGCAAGAGACTTTGCTGGTAGAACAGGTTGACCCGCGTTCTCGGTGAATGCACTTCTCTCCAAATGGCACGCATGCACACTTTCTAAAAGAGCCATGTTTGCAATTAATTAATTAACTAATTAATTAATTAATTTGACAGAGAGAGAGAGATCACAAGTAGGCAGAGAGAGAGAGGGAAGCGGGCTCCCTGCTGAGCAGAGAACCCGATGTGGGGCTCGATCCCAGGACTGTGGGATCATGACCTGAGCCGAAGGCAGAGTCTTTAACCCACAGAGCCACCCAGGCGCCCCGTGCAATTAATTTTTTACGTGCACGACATAGTCTATTTGGTGTAACAAAAGAAAAAGTGTTCATGCTGCACCACTGTGCACATGGACCATGATGTCAGAGTTGTTCTGAAGGTTTGCCATGCCAGCTGATTCATACAGGCCATAGGAAACCTGCTCGAGTGTAACAATGAATTATGATATAGTTAAGACAAGTCATTTAAAGGCTTAAGGGAGGACAAGGAGAATGACACACTATTTTCACAAATGAATTCCACTTAACAATTGGTTTAAACTCTTATTTCCTTTTTTGTTAACATGGTTCACGAGTCGACTTTATTTGGGTATCACCGGTTGCCCCATCAATGTCTTCTTTCTGTTCCAGCATCAAATCCAGTCCAAGCCACCCTACTGTGTTTAGTAGTCACGCCTCTCCAGTCTCCTCTGGTCTGTGACAGTTTGCATTATTTCTTTTCTTTTCATGACCATGACAGTTTGAAGAGTACTGGCCAGGTGTCCTCTAGAATGTGTCCAACCTAGATTTGTCTAGATTTTTCTCAAGATCTGACTGGGGTTCTGAGTTTTTGCAAATGAGAAGAACTGACCATCACATTGTGTAAGAAGAGGCGTGACATCAACAAGACATCACAGCGTAATCTACGTTTGGACTGATGCCTCTGTTTATGTAGCTACAGACAGAATTACTGATGCTAAGCGGTAATAAACACACAATTGTAAACAAGTGAGCCAAGTCCCATTTTAGTAGTTGAAGGATATCAGGGTGTAAGCCATCAGGAAATTTGGTAGAAAATGTTCTTTTTTATAAATATTGTTATAATAAACTGGTATTTGATAAACATGTTGACAAAATTAAAAATAAGTAAAAATCATATTTAAGCACAGAACTATTTTTGTTTAAAAAAACATTTGTTTTCAGCTCTAGAGACACATTTTAGAGGAAAGAACAGGCGGGATACACAGGTACGTGCTTATAGTCCCATTTTTTGATACAAGGCGAAGGGAGGAAGTATGCAAAATAAGGAGCTTTGCATTTTGTCTACGTACTCGAGAGTGCACAGAGCACAGGGTTGTTTTTGCCAATACCCGGAGTAAATTTGTGGCAGGGGCATTTTGCCGCCAGGTTTCTAACATTGATTATGAACGACATTATGAAATAATATCATATTTTGCCAAATCAGTGTCTCCTGTGGTTATTAAGCTAAAGAGTAGAATTGGAAAATCTCTGTAAGCAGCAGACACTGTGACAGAAATATCAATGTCGTGAGTACTGGGGAACATGTATTTTCTATTAAAATGTGAAGCCCTTCAGCACGAAGAGAAAGATTTATATAGTAGATAAGGGGAAACAGATGAACTCTCCCAATATTCATTTGGAAATTGTCATTTAAGATTTTGCACTCCCTAAATACCATAAGTTTCTGCCTGGCAGGTTTTGAAAATAAGTTGGCGTGTCAGCACCTTTACAAGGCAGACAGGGAGCTGCAGGTAGCAAGGCTGAGGGCAGTTTTAGCTGGCTTGTGAGATGCATTATGAAAAGTCTGGAATAACCCATTCAAAGTAAATGTCAGATTGTGTGCACATTCAATTTAAAAAAAATTTGAAAGTGATTCAGGACATTGGAGTCAGTCATACTCATGAAAATATATGGTTATCAACGAGTCTAGTGACTAAGATTTCTTTGGAAGCATAGGAAAATCTTGCATTCACAAAACAGCACACACATCATCTGAAACATGCATTTATTGAGATCTTGCCTTGTTCAAAACACCGTGTGCGGCAGGCGCTGCTGACGAGGCGAATGGTGTAAGAGAGAAAGAATCTACTCTGAAGAAGTGTGTGAGTAAGAGCATAGATGTCTGAACGTCTTTTTGGGAGCAAGAAGAGGACAAAGGGTTCCGCCAAGCTGGGTTACATGGAACAGGGCTAGGTAACAGAAGAAAAAACATTGACTTTGAGATCTGGGTGGGAAATCGGTAATGTGCATTTCAAGGATTTAGCTTCTAGATTCCCTGTGAATGGATCTATTGTTGGTAGTAAGATAGAACCAGTTTTGACTGCTGTGTAAAGAAATAGTACAAATCAGAGGTCCTGCAAAAGAGCAAGTGGCAAGGGCCACAGGAAGATTTAGATAACAAAATCTGTGTGAGAGACGTGAGAGAGGGATGGAAGAAAGAGGGAAAGGAGGTCAAGGGGGAGACAGGAAGAGACGGGGGAAGGAGAGGCCGAGAAATTCCCAGTGGAGGCTTTGGCTTCATTTCGCAGGCTGTAGTGTCTGAGAACTAGTGATATATTCTAAAGGAATTCACGTCTTGATCTTACTAAGTGCTCACCGGGAAGTGATCGATATTTGTAAGCAGTAAAGGAACATACACAGATGTGTACTTTAGGGAGATGGGTTTGGGTAGAGCACTAACATGTTTGTATCAGTACTATATTTATTCATTCATTTTTTTTTTTTTAAGATTTTATTTATTTATTTGACAGAGAGATCACAAGCAGGCAGAGGGGCAGGCAGACAGAGAGGAGGAAGCAGGCTCCCCACTGAGCAGAGAGCCCGATGCGGGGCTCGATCCCAGGACCCTGAGATCATGACCTGAGCCGAAGGCAGAGGCTTTAACCCACTGAGCCACCCAGGCGCCCCAGGACTATATTCATTCTTATTGCCAAATAATAGTCCATGGTGTAGCTCTGCCCCATATTTTTTATCCATTCCCCAGCTGGTGGACGTATGGGCCATTTACACAATAAAAAATTAAAAAATATATAACGTGTATTATATGTAATAATAATATGTAATAAACAATGGCTGATGTAGATAGCCAACCTTAGAGGAAAATGTAAAATAATAGAAAGAAGCAAATAGTAAAACAAGTTTGAGTTTTCCAAAATTTATTTTATGAGCTTTCCAAAATGGAAATGTTATGGGAGGAATGAAATACTTTGGTCTTCTCCAGGTACGTTTCTATGATTTGTGTATTATTTATTTAGGTAGTAATCTGTGTTTCTAAATCAGTCACCTTCAAGACTTGTAATGCTGCTTCAGAATATAATAGTCATTTTTATCAACTTAATTATGGCTTTGGTTTCTTCATTCATTATGATAATTTGCTGTGGGCAAATAACTCATACAAACGAACATATTTATTCAAAGCTTTGATTCACAATTTATGAAATTTGGCCAGGCCTATGCCACAATGATTACATATTAAGAAAGTGGCTTATCTTATCCTTATGAAACCAAGGCAGAAGCAGCTTTCTAAAATTGTTTTTTTAAATTTAATTTAATTTTCTCAGTGTTCCAAGATTCATTGTTCATGCACCACACGCAGTGCTCCATGCAATACATGGCCTCCTTAATACCCAGCACCAGGCTCACCCATCCCCCCACCCCCTCCCCTACTAAAACCTTCAGTTTGTTTCTCAGAGGCCACAGTCTCTCATGGGTTGTCTCCCCCTCCGATTTCCCCTAATTCACTTTTCCTTTTCTTCCTCTAATGCCCTCCATGTTATTCCTTATGTTCCACAAGTAAGTGAAACCATATGATAATTGATTTTCTCGGCTTAACTTATTTCACTCAACATAATCTCCTCCAGGCCCATCCATGTTGATACAAAAGTTGGGTATTCATCCTTTCTGATGGCTAATATTCCATTGTATATGTGGACCACAGCTTTTTTATCCATGTGTCTGTTGAAGGGCATCTCGGCTCTTTCCACAGTTTGGCGATTGTGGCCATTGCTGCTATGAACATTGGGGTACATGTGGCCCTTCTTTGTATTGCATCTGTATCTTTGGGGTAAATACCCAGTAGTGCAATTGCAGGGTCATAGGGTAGCTCTATTTTTAATTTCTTAAGGAATCTCCACACTGTTTTGCAAAGTGGCTGCACCAACTTGCATTCTCACCAACAGTGTAAGAGAGTTCCCCTTTCTCCACATCCTCTCCAGCATTTGTTGTTTACTGTCTGGTTGATTTTGGCCATTCTAACTGGTGTAAGGTGGTATCTCAGTGTGGTTTTGATTTGAATTTCCCTGATGGCTAATGATGATGAACATTTTTTCATGTATCTGCTAGCAATTTGTATGTCTTCTTTGGAGTAGTATCTGTTCATGTCTTCTGCCCATTTTTTGTTTCTTGGGTGTTGAGTTTGAGGAGTTCTTTATAGATCTTGGATACCAGCCCTTTGTCTGTAGTGTCATTTGCGAATATCTTTTCCCATTCTGTGGGTTGCCTCTTTGTTTTGTTGACTGTTTCCTTTGCTGTGCAGAAGGAAACAGTCAACAAAACGAAGCTTTCTAAAATCTCATAATATCGTGGATGGAAATAATGTAGCATTATTTAGAAATTTCCGTAATATTATACTCCTTGAAAACAGAGACTATGGCTTGAGAAAAAATAAATACTAATTACTTATAACCGTGAGATGTTTTACATGCCAAATACTAAATAAATTTTAAAGTTCTAGATCGGTCCACCGTTAATATACATATATCAATAAGGAGGAGTTTGAGTGTTAATATTTTAACACAAACTTTGTAGTCATCATCAGAAATACTTTTCCACTAGCTCAGTGGAGCTAGACTGGGATCTGTCAGGATTGCATATTCTCTGTACCTTAATTAAATGAACCCATTTCGAGTTGTCTTTTTCACTAATCTAAGTGAGAAAAGCTATCTTCAAATATCCTAGAGGTGTTCATGCGAACAGTTAAGACATACTATTTTGATAGAAACATTTAATTCATTAAAACAGGTCCACGGTGTTTATGCTGGTAAAATGTGGTTGGTAGTTATGTTTACTTAATGAAAATAAAACTGCGCTTATACTTGGTATGATAGCATTTATGCTATATCCAGACTTTTCATTAATGTAGCATAAATCTCGCTAAAATAAGTGAAGCTTTATTTTTTCGTGGGACTTAAGGTTTCATCAGTTATTAATAATCTTGCTTAAGTATTTCACTCTATATGGTATCCAACACTGAAATTGTTTCTATTTCTTAGATTTCATTTCTCACACTTTATAAAAATACTGAGTAGAGAAAATTTTTCACCGTTAGGATTTAATTTTTCTAGATGCGGTGGAAACAACAAAAGGTGTAAATATGCAGCAATGCAAAGAGATTTAAGTTTTGCCTAAGCACAAGGCAAATTTTAGACCATAGGGGGGCTATAAACGATAAGAAGATGCATTTTCTGTCTTCTGTGAACTCATACTTAGAGTGGATGCTTATGTCTATGTAAATGATGTCAATCAACATAAAATATAAATAGTGTAACATAGAGACTAAAAGGCATATAATCAGAATGAAAGCAACAATTATTTCTCATTGGGGAATCAGGGACAGTCACAGAACTGTGGCATTTAAGTTGGTGTTTGATGAGTTGGTAGAATTTCTTAAGTGAACAAAAGGGGAGTAGCATTCTTCCTGAGGAAAGAGCATGAGTAAAGCAAATATACGATTGTGCCCCATGTTTCAGTGGCAGTTAATTTTCCAGTGGGCCTGGTGGCTCTTTTCACCTGCTGTAGAAGAGCATGCCCGCAGTTCATACGGGCAAAGGCAGTGCAGAAGGGCCTTTCAGGGTTTGGGGTTTTGCTGAATAACTGTAACAACGTTTTCAGCAGGTCCACATTGTTGGAGAATGACTTTGAATGGCATCAGTTGCTTATCTCAGTAACTGCAGGAGGAGGTGGGGCTTCGAGAGGCTTGTCTTTGGTAGGGAAGTGGGAATGGTTCAAGAGGGCTCCCGTGGCTCGGGAAGAAAACTTGTGTATGTGGTCCGTGTCTAGTTGACAACATACTTTTAGGTGTTGTTAGGAAATTCATGGTCTGATTCACAGTGGGGTTAGGAAGTGGATTTGGGGAAAGAAAAGAAGAGAAAGAGAGGGAAAAATAAAACAAGATGAAATCAGAGAGGTAGGCAAACCGTAAGAGTCTCTTAATCATAGGAAACAAACTGAGGGCCGCTGGAGGGGAGGAGGGGCGGGGGGATGTGGTAACTGGGGGACGGACGTTAGGGAGGGCACATGATGGAAAGAGCACTGGGTGTTGTATAAGACTGATGAATCACTGACCTCTACCTCTGAAACTAATAATATATTATATGTTAATTAATTGAATTTAAATAAAATAAAGAAGTGGATTTGGGGTTTTATTTCTTTTTTGAGGGGGTTTATTTCTTTGCAAACCACACGATTAAGAGAAATGTGGAATATTGAATCCAAAAGCTTCCACTCTTTACCCTATGTTGACATTGAGGCTGCTTGCTGTTGCCTGGGCTCAGAGTCCCAGAGTAGATTGTTTCTTTCTCCCTGGAATGATTTTCACTGCAGACATTGCATGGTCTTTGATGTCAGAAAACAAGGTTTCTTAGCCCTGGTCTTGATGTTAGTAGATAAAAGCAGACCGATTAGTCATGGGTTTCCAGCCCTGGGAGTGGGCCCTGAATGAGACAATCTGGTCACAAAGCGCTCTGATTTGGACCTGCCTTTTGAGGTGGCTTGACCTTCTTCCCAGCTATGTCTAAAGTTGTGAGCAGAAGCAGGAAGATCAATTTTAAGAGATTTTAGGAAGTGATCTTCCAAATGGCTTTTCTCTTACTACATTGTTTTCCACATTGTTCTTCTACTCTTTCCGAGAAGTACTTTTTATCCATATAATGAGGATGCTGTCACAACTAGAAGTGAGCATGGAAATAGGCAAGACCACTCCTTCTATCAGCGAAGCTTTCTTTTCTCATGAGTCCTGTGTTCTCCAAAAGCCTCTGTTCCTGGTTGATGTTCATAGCAAGGGGATTTGTTGAAGCTAAAACAGTGCTATTGTCATGAAGTCAGAAGAAAGAGAAAGGTTGAAACGAGCCAAAGGTAGGACCCGTCTTGGAAGAAAATTTCAAAAACTTAAGTGAAATTTGCATTTTTTTGGGGGGGTGGAAAGAAGGAAGGCTAGGGAGAGATTCTTTCGGTATTGAAAAATTTAAATAAATAGAAGCATTTCATTGTAAACATTGTTTGCTACAGGCATTTACATGGTAGTCTTATGAAAGTCTTCCCTTTGTGTCTTGACTGCAAAAGCAGTGGGACCCCACAGTCCCTTTGCAGATTTGGTTATCATTATGGTCCCCTTGGATAAATAAACTACATGAGGGCTGAAAAGAAAAAAAAGTAATCTTCCTAAATCAGCCTCGGTGAGGAAAACCTAGAACTCAGTAGGTAACATTTGCTTCCTGCATATGTTACTGTTTGTAGAAGGAGCTGCATTGAAATCTCTGAGTTCGTATATCAACGATACATTTACTATTTTATCATATATGTAGGCAGGTAATGCAGCGTAGGGAGAATAATATCAAATCTACAAGTGCTGCTTTGGTGACTATCTATTGGCTCTGATTCGTCTTTTTGGTGAAAATTAATGCTGATCCGTTTTGAAAATGTTCATGTCTTCGTTGGCATTTTTAGCTGCTTGTGGATCATTTAGTTGAAGCGTTAAACCTTTTGTTTTTACTTATTTGATATTCGATTTTTGCAGAATCAGCCAGGTGCAGACATACCGTTCAATAACTTACCACAGTGTATATTTATGCCTGGTGATAATTTGTATTCTGGATGCACATAGTATATATTAGATTTTGAGAATAACATTTTGCCATAATACAAAGTGTTTTATGAAGCTGAATAAGCAAACTTCTCAGGTCAGTGAAATCATACTTATATATTGAATATTTTATAACTGAACTTACAAAGATGTCATAAGATTGATACTGGAAGAAATTAAATACATTATTATGTTTTTTGCAAGTATGTGTCACTATTAGGTATTTTAATAAGTGCGACTGGCTTGATATTTAAAGTTTTAAATACATATTAGAAATCACCAAAATAAAAATAAGAGGAACCTGCCAAAAATTGTTTTAACTTTGAAAAAGAATTACAGGGTATCTACTAGCAAAGTAATATGATTTATAAGGATGATTTTGAAAGAAAAGAAATAAAGCATAGCATAGTACCTATGAGTCAGGAGTTTTTAGGCATATGTTACTAATATGTTGCATTTAAATTCTTGAGGTTAAAAAAGGACTGTTAAAAATAGCCTTTTTTTCTTCAATTACTCATATTTGGTTGGAGACACATACAGAAAATAAAATGCAGACATTTCCGTTTCATTAGAAATTATCATAATGATACGTCAAAGATTAAGCCATGACTTTTGTAAGAAATACTCTCACAGTGAATTTTAGATTTTCTCATCTACTTGATATGCAAAATCAACCTAATGTAAAGGCATTTTGGCTTTTCCTACAAGATGTCACATTTTAACACCATACTTAATGATCAGTGAACAATCCATTGCTTTATAAAACTCATGAAATTATATATTATTATCATTTAGAAGATTTATGAAATCATATTAAGAGATGGACACAATCCATAATTGACTTTTTTTTTTAAATGGTGTGCCCCAGGAGTCATTACTTTTTGTGGTTCTCTTCCGAGATAATTTCTTTAATTTCATCTAGAATGTTTTAGCATTTCAGCGTTTTAACATTTTTACAAGTAGTAAAGCACAATATATTCTATTTCATCTTCTCCCGAATTAAAAGGTCAGCATGAAGCCACATCATCGAGTGCTTGCATTAAGGAAACACCTACAGGCATAGAGGATTTTAAAGCTGTCAGTAACAGAACCTGGAGCACGGCAGAATATTGAGTTTCAGAAACTAGGTCATCCCTGCACAAATGCATGTACCTTCCTTTTCTCTCTAGGTCACTTTGAGGTTTATAAGCTCGGTTCAAAATACTTGCAATCTGAAACTGTTACAAAAGGGTTAGCTTCTGGAATGTTTCTCTCTGTTTCTTTCTATATACTCTACAAAATCTATTTAGAGCATTGAATAACAGTAAAAATGTATTTTCAAGCAGTCAGCCTGTTTTCAGTTTAAACCTTACTTCAAACCTGCAGGTGCTGGGCCTGGCCCTTTTAATTTGGTACATGGAACATCTCCTATGATTTTATGATCGGCAGCCCTGTCCACGTCAGGGATCTGGGCCAGAAGAAGCCACAGGCAGTTAAACTGAAAATCCAACACTGACAGAAGTTAGAACTGTTAGCAATTCATTAAGAAGATGCTCGCAAAATATTTATCCAAGACTTCTGAAACTCTAAAACAATGCTGTATTTGCATTTAATTTCTCCTGTGATCCTAATCTCGAGGGTTAATTGCACATAGGATTAAATAAAGTATGCCATTTAGAATGTTGAAACCATGCCTTTTTTTTTTTTTTTTTGCATGGAAACAAAGAAGGGGTCAGAAGAAGATGGACAGACTCTGCAGTCTATTATAGCTTCTCCCGTGTCCTTTTCCTCTGTGAGAATAAAAGAACCCCTAGAAGGAAGGACAATGACCATGTTTATTTGTGATTATCAAGGAGTAAGAGTATCTTGGACACCCTGAAATCTTCTCCGTACTTGTGCGAAAGAGCCTGCAAGTCAGACAGTGCAGAGAGAAACTTGTTTGGAATTTTCAGCGCTAGTGACCTTGATGGGTTTTGGCAGAAACTGATGGCAACATATGCACATTTCAGAAGACTGTACATAACATATAAGAGTAATATACGGAATATAAGAGTGCAGAAATATTCTTCCATGGTGAGAAGGGAATCTGTTCAGTCCAGCACGGATGTATTAGTGTTAGTGAGGGTTGGAAGTGGATCGTCCTTTCTTCAGGAAGGGGAAGCTCACCTGCTAGTGGTGGGGGCGGGAGGGTCATTCTACGGTAGATGCCCAAGGCTGTGTGCCTCGGGATGATGTGAGATGAGTTGGTACTGTGCAAAGATTGCAGAAAGCTTCTCAGGGAAAGAAAATAGCCTTTAGCTCCATGGAGGAAGGAGGAAGTGCAAGGAATGGGGAGAGAGCCTGCGGGTCCTCTCGTTCCTGCCTTCCCACACTGAAGCAGCGTCTTGGGTTTCACTGACGCCGAAGACATTTTGTCAATGGAGGCTGGAGGAACCTGCCAGACGGAAGGTGGGAAGGTGGGTGCTTGTGAGGTCGTGAAGACACAGAGAAGAGCCGCGCGGTGGGGGACAGGACAGCAAGGCTGTACTTTCGTCTGTGCCGTGTTTAGTGTTAGCACGAGGGCGTATAGAGGGGGATTTGCGTGATTGCATCTCTACTCAGGAAAGATAATTCTGGGGAAACTGCAGGAGAGACGTAACTGTGACAAGTTGAGTGGAGAATGGGCAGGACTTTTCAATTCATCACGACGAGGGAAAAGTCAGTGGGACGATCAGTTTTATGACTGAGGCAATCCCCTGAGAATGGAGGCAGGGGAGAGGGACCCGCACATTTTGAAAATAATGGACAAAGACAATATTAGATTTTACCCTCCATTTGAAACGGTGATTTCAGGAGGAAGATGTTCACCATGTCAGTCACGCCAAGTTTGTTTTGCAGAAAATCAGGTGTGGAAAACTAAAGCAGATTCCATGACTAGGATGAGTATCTGGTCCTTCTGCCTTTCTTCAGGTTGGTGGCTCCCCAAGTCTTAGTTTGAGGTTTTCCTTGGGGTCTATAGCCCTAGCCATGCACTTAGAGGCACTTCTTTATAATTAAGAGTAAAGGAGATCAAAAGACTAATAAGGTCTGGATAACAAAACCCAATCAGTTTAGAAAGCTTAGTGCCATTATAGGTCTAGAAAAGGTAAACTGCCTCTAAGGTGAGCTCTGAAACCCAAGAGAAACCATTACTCACTAATCGTTAAGCTCTGAGCCAATAATGAGATGAATGGGCAGGTGAACTCCTCCTTCAGGGAAAGCAGTTAATTTCCTGCCTAAATGCGTGTCATTCCTGGGTGTCCACTCCCACTCAGAAAACAGAAACGGAGCTGCTGGGTCTGTCTAGCTGACCCTTGTGGCAGTCGGGTATGCTGTGACGGCCCACACGAGCAGAGAAGCAAAGCAAAGATGTTCCTTGCAGGACTCACAGAATGGATGACAGAGGTGTAGAAACATTGAGGGTCGGTGGGGGGAAAACTGAGCAAACCCTTGTCTGAACTGTTTGCCCAGACCACCACTTCCCAGGCACCTGCCCAGGCCCCTGGCTCGCTCTCCCTCTCTGCCAGGGCCAAAGGTACTTTCTGGGACTGAGGTGTGGCCGCGGCGTCTTTGAAAGGTTTTCCTCGGGTGAATTTTTACATTGAGTGGAAGCAGGGCTCATGCCATCCTTCAGCCTTGTTCCCGAGTCAGCAAGGCTGGAAACGGCAAGCTCTCACTCCTCCCTCGCCATCGCTGTGAAACCCTCCTCCTCTGTCTTCCAGACTACCTCAGCCTTGGTTCAGAGCCTCATGACACGGCATGCTGCACGAACCTAACATGTTCGATTCCATGCCTAAATTACCCCCAACACTATTGGTGGCTTTGGAGAATATACAAAAAATTCGAAAACACCCCTCACTCAACCAGCCATTGGAAAACCTCAGCCGTCAGGATCAAAATCGTACAATTCTAGAAAGGCCTCTCTGTGAGGGCAAAGACCAAGGCAGAATGGTCAGAGTGCACTGACCGTGGGGTGAACACTTCACACTCTATTTATTTATTTTTATTTATATTTATTTTTATTTTTTATTTTTTTTAAGTAATCTCTACACCCAACATGGGGCTTGAACTCAGGACCCTGAGATCCAGCGTTGCTTACTCTTCCGACTGAGCCTGCTAAGCGCCCCATTCTCACATTAGATTTCGGAAGTTACTAGTATGTTCCAGAAGCCATTAGTTGAGGTGAATTACAGAAGCAGCTCCATCGTGTATGGCAGGAGCTTCGACTGGCATCAGAGGCCCATGTTTGGATGAGGTGCTTCCATTTGTATCTGTCCTGGGGCAGGGTGCTGCCCCCTGGAGTCCCATCATGCGTTACATCACGTGTAAGGGTAAATGAAGGCAGGTGAGTTCCCTAGTATACAATGGCGCTCATTAAAGGCTTGCTCAATTTGTTGTTTTGGGGTCATTTTATTTCTAGTTAGTTTAGCAAATCAAAACCATAAACAAATAAAGTCTCCATATTTTGATATAACTTTTTAAGGGGACTTTTGGTTCAAAGAATTTAGTACTTGCCTGCATAGAATATATCATTCCATTCTGGTAATCATTACACCAATATGTGCAGATAAAGCCCAGCAAAGTGTAAATGTAGTATTTTTGAGAATAAATATTCAGACAATGAGAAGTTTTCATTCGAGTCTTTCTGACTGGTTTTTGTGCTGAATAATACAAAGTCATTTTTTAAAGTTCTTATTTAGACTAGGCTATAAAATAATAATCTGAATTCATAAAGTTGTTACCTATGTCTGAACAGGTTACCCATGTCTGAGCAGTTTTCATTATTATTTCCTGGAAACTAACTAGGGTTCTGAGAGAAATATTGACCAAATTATGTTAATTTTAGAAATGTTTAATTTAGAATTTTGATGTCATTAAATTGTTGTCATTTCCCCTTGAATTCATGCCAACATAGTTCACACATCCAGTCTCTCTGGTTTTCTGGGCTATTCACTTGCTTATCTCAAATAGTAGGCACAACTCATAGGCATCCTAATCTGAGAGGACGAGGCCCATTTCTTCCATGTCTGGGAGCGTTATCCCCTCCTGCAGCACAGGGCTAGCACTTAGTAAGAAAGAGCTCAGTAAATATTTTTGGATAACTGCATGTACGATTGAATGGCACCAAACTGGAGATTTTCCAGGCAGTTTTTCCTTTGACTGCATAGAAGAGATCTTTCTATTTCTACCTGAAGGGTGCAGATGGAGGCTTGAATATCTAATGCAATTGAGTTGATTAGTTCATTCGATCCCAACTTTCCACTAAGAATTTTTTCTTTGCTCTATCAGGATAATGATCACCCTTAATCTTAGAGCCAAGCATTTGAACTGATAACATTTCTAGCAATGGGGTTGGTATAAAATTGGCTTTTCCCTTTTTATTTGCCCTAGCACATTTAGGAACCTTCCTCTTATTCATGCATTGATCCACATCTTAAAATTTATCAACTGTATACTCTTCTGTTGAGCATTGTGTTAGGTACTATAACTGATAAAACAGAAAACATGGTCTCTTTCCTCAAGGAGTCCCATGTTTTGGGCAATTCTTTTCCATTCTGGGAAATGTATGTATATGTTATGTAGTTGAGTATATTTTAGGTGACTACAGAAAAAAAGAAGACGAGAAAAGGGTTAGAGAAAAAACAAATATAAAATGTTCTGTATTTGACTTATTCTAAGATTTAGAGTCATTCACAAATTGTGATTCGAAAATGTACATGCAAAATGTTTGTAAGGATATATTTTATAAATAGTATGATTTTGGTATTGTTTGTAGAAGTCTTTATTTTAACAATTTGTATTATATTCAGATAAAATAGACGTAGCTGATAAAATTCAAAATGAAAATAACCCAAAGGCATGTGTTGGGAAGACTAATTTTGTCATTTCTACTTGGTAATAAAATATTTTTCTGAGCATATCTATACCGCATACTAATTTATAACATGCTAAATGAATAACAAATTTTCTCAAATAGAGCAAAAAGGGAGTGACTTACACATTGAAACAAAACAATTGTAAAAATTACGACAGAAAAGATTGGTAGCCTATATTGATCTTTGATAAAATATCTTTTACCTGTGAGAGGAGCCATCAAGCAAATAATTGCTTAATAACAGAGCTATAGACATTGAAGAGCTTTTCATATTGAGGCGTTTGGTAAGATGCCTTTTTTTTTTTTTTTTTTTTTGAAATTTCTAAAACCCATTCCCACCTAAACACATAAGCAAACGGGATGGCTCCTCAAATCGCTGATACACAGATAGTTATAGAATTCAGGCAATGAAATGTGCAAAAGACAGAGAGTAAGTCACAATGATTTCATTCAGCCAGTGCAGCGCAGGGTGCGTGTCGGGGAAGGAGGAAGAAGGCAGGCGCCCGGGGAAGCTGAGTGTATGCATATATTCACGGCCAATTTGAGAGAGCTGAGAAGGCTTGGTTCATCCTTGTGAAACATTTTTGAAATTGCTCTCTATCAGTGTTAATTAGGATGTGAAATTAAAATCTGTTCACATCCAACTGAATATGATGTTAGCAATATAGGGCACATATTTAGTTGGCCCTGATAGGATTTTAATTTCTGCAGTCAGTTTCTAGAAAAAACTTGTAAGGAAGGGAATGTACTGATCTATAATTTCTATCGACAGCTGCCAAGGTCCTGCCGAAACCATCTGTCTTCTTCTTCTTCCTACCTGTCATTGGATTTTCTTGGAATTCCTTGTTCTTGAGAGAACGGTGCCTGAGTGCCACCTCTGTCCGCGTTGCAACCATAGCTCCTTTAGATGGTTGCTCATCTCTTCAGAACCTTTCTTGCAAATATTTCGAAACAAATTGACATCATCTTGGTACAGTTCATCCGCTCTTCTGAAATATCTGGGAGATGTCTCACTCCTGTGCTTTGTATGCATGGGTATCTAGGAAAGAAAATTAGCCACGGAGGCAGTGGAGAATATTTTAATGAAATAATTATATCCAATGATCCGGAATCTCCAGATTTCTATGTCAGTGAATGACATTGTAGTTCTAAATGCTTCTCTAACAGATATCTTAATATTATGCTACGTGGTGTACCTTTAATTTTTTTATTAATGTGCAAAGAAGATTACAGGACAAAGTAAGTGAGGGCCAGTGGTATTTAAGGGCATTTAAACAGTTTAACGGACAGATTGTGTAGAACCTGCAGCAAAATAAATTATGCAAGCCGGTTCCCTTGAAATGTGATTGAGGAGCAGGAGTTAGTATAGAATCGTTTGTTCCTTTTGCTAACAAGATAGTTCTAGAGCACCCAATGAGGTTTTGCCCCAAAGATCTAGTTTATTATTCTAGAGAAGGGAGCAAAGTATTTTAACTCAGTCCAAGTGAGGCCGAGAGGGAAACTTGAGTGTTACTTCATTTGTAAATTAGAAATTGTTTTGACTGTTTTTAAACTCATCTTATTTAATTGTATGAATGCAAGCCACTACACAGCTTCTAGGAAAATAATATAAATAACAATCCTAAGAGCACAATAACCAGTTGAAGAAGCTTTTGTATAAAATATGAAACTGAAAGTTGTGTCTTGAACTGCCTTCTTCACCTGAGCATTAGTTATTGTGCCCACAAAAGTTAGGCAATGTCTAACTCCAAACTTTGGCAGTACTCTACTGCCTTTTTCTTCTTTTCTTCCTCTTTTTCTCTCCTTCTCGGTCCTAAAGTGCAGTCAACTAACACACAATGGTATGCCCTTTAAGTATGAGGATTGCAAAAGAAGTGTTAGACATAGTTTGGTTCTTAAAAATTTATTAAAGCCTCATCCTCCCCCTGCCTCCCTCCCCCCTCCCCCTGCCCTGCCTCTCTCTCCCCCTCTTGCTCTCCCTCTTTCCTCCCTCCCCTTTGTCCCCCTCCCCCTCTCCACTGGGGAGGCCATCTATTCCTCCTCCTTCTCTCTCTTCCTCCTCCCTCCCTCCTTTTTCTCCCCTCCCTCCCTCTTCCCTTTTCTCTCTCCCTGTTTTTCCTTTTTTCCTTCCTCTCTTTCATTTTCTCTCTCCCTGTGTTTTTCTTCAGCTGACATTGATTTTCTCTTGCCTCTAATAATTAGTCGAAAACGATGTAACTAACAAAAACCCGAGATTCTTTTTTTTTTTTTTTTTTTTTTTTGGGAAAAACCCGAGATTCTTTACCTGCTGTGACTTCTTCCTCTCTAAAGTAAAGGGAAGCCGAACAACTTTGGGATCCCCACCCTTGGTCTTTGGCTTTTAACCACTAACCTAATTATCATACAGCTTTCAAATTTTCAGTACTCTTTCGATGATTTTTTACATAAAACAGTTTTCTATGTCCATTCTATTTTTAAAAGCACTTAAGAATAAGTCTGTTGACCTCCCACCCTAAAATTTATCATAAGCAAAACAAGCCCTGTCACTTGGAAGCATTACTTGTAAAAGTAATGAGTCCACCTTTCTAGCTTTGAACGGGCGATGGTTGGGGGCAGTGTGGGGGTCTGAGGGCACTGGGGAAAAGCTGAGGAAATCAAAGTCCTTCTGCTGCTTCCATCATTCCGAGGCTTACATACCCAAGGGGAAGGGAGATGAAAAGGAGGTTTAGGAAAGCCAGTATTTAGGGAGTCCACACCCTGGCCCTATACCGAGAGGGGCCCACATCACCTCATTCAGAGATAGGCCCCCTGCACAGCAGCAGGAGAGGATCCTGGCCCCTCCGGCCCCACAGCAGAGCCTGTAAACAGGGCATAAGGAGAGGAGGGTGATGGCTGCACCAGAAACAATTCGCTCCTGGGTTTGCAGTGCACGTTTTCATATCCCAGAAGAAGGCGTCTCACTGCCTGCGGTAAGCGTCTAAGGCCGCAGACGGCTCTGCACCGGCTCTGCACCGTGTTCCCTGGTGTGGCGTGGGAGGATTCTGTGCTAAGCGGAAGACGAGGCTAGGCCCAGGTTGGGAACGCGGGCTTTTGGGGTCAACAAGCCCAGGGATGCTCAAGTCTGCCATTTCCTGGTTGTGAGATTTTAAATTTATTAGGCTCTTGAAGGCTGGGTTTTTCTGTAAAATGAGGCTAAATATGAGAGAGTTGTTGTGAGCTTCAAAGAGAAAACATAAAGTTCCTGGCATTTATACATGCTCAAAAGGCCAGAATTTATGTTTTTACTCTTTTCACTAATTTGGCAAACATTGCATGTCATTCCACAATATTTTGGGTAGATTGTTTTTTCTTATTGCCAGGACTTTATGTGCTGTGGGAATCACTCAAAGTCAGACTAGCCAGAAAGACTTAGTTTGGAAATGAAGCATTATTGTATCTCGCACTGGCAGACTCCACTTAGAAGTGCTTAAAATGAAACTGTAAAATTATTCCAGACTGAAAGAATTTCCACTGTGGATACAATTCCTAATCCTTTGCATCGCACCATTACTTGGCTCGGCTGCTTCTCCTGCGCGTGTTTTGGAATTCAGAAGGAAGAACAGGAAGAACACACATGAAGGAAAAAAGGACTGATTGAATGAGAAGGATGCAATTGAAGACTATCATAATGTGGAACTTCGCAGCTATGTTTCAGGAACTTCTGTTCATCTCATAGGAGAATTGTGTTACTCATGATGCACGAATACAATGGATAATAGTAGTGTTTCAATTTTGCACGAAAAATATCTTAAGCTCTAGAGACAAGAAGTTAGCACACTCAACTGCCAACAGAGACTTCAATGTGCATTTTATTTTATTGTGCCCCTGAGAAATAATTTTGCACGCAAAGGAGAAGAAGGTACACACAACTAAAATTGCCTGCCATTAGGCAGTGGCCATCCGCACTGACTCTCAGAGTAGACAGCTGCCAAAGCGTCGTGCCTGCGTGAGGAGAAAAGCAGGAAGCATACATTATGGGCAAAATTGTGTATCCTTTCTTACATATCAACACATCTCTGTGGCCAAGAATATTGTTTCCCAAATCCTAGCAATGTGCCTCGCTTTTGAAAGACTTCCGCTGAACCCGTGTAACCCAAACGGAGGAAAACAGGGATATTATTTAACTTGGTGCTATTGCTTGCAAACCTTTTAAATACAGAGAAAAACAAAATAGTCATCTTGAGCCATTTCTATTAAAATGTACTTTGTTAAGTCTGTTGAAAATTCTTTCAGGTGCAGAATACGAAAATAGCACAAGAAATATGGTGCACTTTTTAATGCTGGAGGAGTTTGCATGGGTTGGAGTGTTGTAATTCCGGCTAAGGAATTTTTCTTCATCCCATAATTAGAGGGATACCATTGAAAAGTTTTATTCAACTAAATGTCAAGTGAGAATGGTATTTTAAAAAGATAACTCTCATAAGATCTTAGAGAAACAATTGGATTTGGGACCATCAGGTAGAAACAAGGAGGATAGTTTATGATTGGTAGAAGGAGAAGGACCACACTAAAAGCATAAAATAACACTGGCATTTACAGTAGGTGAAGGAATAATAAAGATCAATAAAACATAGAGAATAATATATTCAGAGATTTATTATAATTATTGCGAGAAATACAAGTTCGTGGAAAATATTTAGATGGCATTGGAAAATATTCCGATGGAAGATAACATATCTTGACCAGTGGAAATGAAGGTTAAACACATCTCAGGCATTTGTGCATATCAAATAGAAGGAGAAAATTTGGATAACAGCCATATCAAAGAGAATCCTTTATTTTATTTATTTATTTTCTTAAAGATTTTATTTATTTGACAGAGAGAGAGATCACAAGTAGGCAGAGAGGCAGACAGAGAGAGAGGGGGAAGCAGGCTCCCCGCTGAGAAGAGAGCCCGATGCGGGGCTCGATCCCAAGACCCTGAGATCATGACCTGAGCCGAAGGCAGAGGCTTTAACCCACTGAGCCACCCAGGCACCCCAAGAGAATCCTTTAAATTAAATACAAGCAAAACACTGAAACAAAGTATTATATTCAGCTAGAAAAAAAAATTCAATTTAAGACATACAGCTGAGCAGTTCCATAAAGGGGAAAGATGAATGTTAGCGAGTCAGATGCTATTTGATGTGACTAAAAGCTGCACTCAATTTATTATAGGACTCAAAAAGTTTAAAGAGGCAAAGTACATAAGATAAATAAAAGAAAATCCAATAATCATGACTTTAATCTGAAAAGGGAAATTTATTTAAGGTGAATTGTTAGTCTATATAATTACCACACACAAAGATTACCTTACATGAGCATCAAAACATGTTTTGATGAAAAAATGATTTAACTATCAATATTTTATGTTTTAAAAAATGTTCACATGGAAATATAATAAGATACAAATATACTATGGTGATATAGTTTTGAGTCTGGCAGCCATCGATGTGGTAAGAAACAAGATGGGTTTTAAGGGTCCAAAAGAAGGGGGAGGAGGAGAGAAAGAACAGAGAATATTCTAGAGTGTAGGAGAATTTCCCTCACTTGTACTGACTCAGCACAGGACTACTGTGAAGAAAGTTGCGGAAGAAAATGTTTTTTTTCCAGAACGTTATAGTCAGTGGAATCCTGAAAATGTATGTTAAGCCTTCACTCATTATCAGATGGTGGCAGTTTGGGTTTATGAACTGCACGATGTAAAGTGCTCTTTGCACTCTGGTATTATTAGGGGTAATGACCGTGGTAATCACGGTGTTCAGCATTATGCTAAGACAAAGGGATAGGTGGAAATCGTGAAAAAACAGAGCCTTCTACCTTCTGAATATGGAGTTTGTTTGAAGACAGTGACTTTATACAGAAAAACGTAAAGGCCCTTTCTTCCATCTTTGTATGCCTCAACCCTGGTAAAGGACTAGGGATGTGTGGCTGCGCAGAGGCTGAGCTGGCCCAGGGATGGATGGGTCCTTTCTGTGAGACTTTGCATCTCTGTGCTGATATGTGGCTTCTCCAGAAGGATGCCTAACTGGGCAAACGGCATCGGAAGGATGAGCCTTGGTAAACACCTCTTCCCTCCTTCCCTAGGTCAGCGGCTTTTTTCTTGCCTCCACAAGACGTGTACTGATTTCTTATTTATGTAGTTCTGGCCTGAGAATGAGCAAATTAGATTGACCTAAATATTGCTCACCTTAGTTTATTTTATCCAGAAACACAAGCACGGTTCCTAATTACCCTTGTGTTCTGAGTAAAAATTGCAGATGTGTGGTTCTGACATTACCTTGGCTAATTTTTGCCTGTTTTACTTACCATGCGCTCTGTTTTTGCAATTACTTGGTTATGCAAATAAATACCTTGTGAAATGAAGGCCTGTGTTCACTTTGCCTCTTTGAGTTTGTTTCTTTTATTTTTGCTCTCATTGTTCAAGCTCTCCGGAGATGAGGTGACTGGGAATAGATGAATCCAGAGATATTCTTGTCTCTTCACTGTTAGAAGAACCTGTTTGGACAGATTTTTTCCCCTACTGTTTAAGAACTTACACCAATTATTTGGTTCAATTCAAACATAGCTTTAGGCATGAATATATTGTATAAGCATTCCAAATATAACTCAAAGAGTGTAAGCAGAGTAATTATTCAATGCTTCCTTTGTGATAGAAGTTTGCCTTACAGGACGTTAAATTCTTACAGTGATCCTCTGGTGGAGTTGCCATTGTTTCTAATGTCCCATAGGTAGAAAATAGGGACAGTAAGATTTTTTTTTAATCCAATTATGTAAATTCCAAGAATACTTGTTGAAACTGGCAATACATGTCAGATCGTAGTAGGAACTTTTGTGTTTTTTTTTTTTTTTTTTTGGTGGATGTTTTGAAAAAAATGATCTTAAAATATATTGGCATATTTCGTGTTAAGTATTTAATACTGACAGCTAAAAAAAACTGCATGGCACTCGGGATAGAGAACAAAAGACTTTCCCTATTAGAATCAGGATGATCAGATCCCATGTGTCTCTGTCCATTTCCAGAGTCTAACAGTTAAAACAGTTCAGAGGAAAGAAGGACACAGCAATTATTCAAGAGGAGAGAGGCCAGAAGCTCGCAGGAAAACAACCACACTTTAGATTGCGTTAAAAAAAAACCCAAAGGAGTGACATAACAAAGAGCTTTCAGACCAAATGAAAGAGTGGCAGATAGCTGTTCTCATTTCTGTGGGCTCCCACCAAGAAATAAGGGGTATGGTGCTGTACAATGCCTTTCCTTCAGACAGATTGGCTGTAAGTTAAATATAAACTGTGGGAATAATTTACTTAGAGAAGATATTTGACTCTTTTTTTTCTGGACATATTTGAAAACAGTGAAGATTCTCTCCCCTGTTGGGAACAGTTTAAGTATTAGTTCCCAGCCTTGAAAATAAGAGGGACTAGGATGAGTTAATGAAATTCATATTCAGGCTCATATATGTTTTTTCAGAAAATTTCAGGCAACTTTTGAAGACTAAAATTAAAAAAAAAAGTGTAATGATTCATTGTCAATTTATAGACTAAAGAAAGTAGTTAAGCTGAGGTGGGTTTATTTATGTCTGGATACCAGAATTTATAATAGACTCTGTAGGTGGGAGAGACTTTATAACCTAAAATTACAGTAGAAATTGATTCAGAATATCTAAGTCTGATTCAAACTTGTGACTCGTTAATGGGTAGAAACTTTAAAGATGAAATTTAAAAAGTGCTAATACTAAAATCTTGACATAAACCGACTTCTTAATAGAAGCAGAATCAGGAATTACTTGCTCTGTGCTTGGTGTGAACTCATGTAGTTTGGGGAAATTATAAAAATAGGTTGAGGAAAAGATTCCAGATTCCATCTTGCATGATATTGGGTGACCATTTTATTTGGTAAATACACTGACATGGCATTGACTCTAAATTCATACCCTAACTCATATGTTTGAATGGTTTTTACAGCAGAACCAATTCTAGGGTGGGCAGTGAAGACTTCTATTGGTATTGTAGAGAATGCTCACACACACACACACACACACACACACACACACACACACACACACACACACAGTTTCTGCCCTTTGTTTCCGAACATTTCCTAACTTCTACTCTTCGTCCATTTCACATGAGGCTCTGATTCTCTCCCCTGGAACCCGAAGGGACAGTGTTGTGGGACCAGAGCCTCTCTGTCACCCCTGTTTCTTCATTCCAGTCCCAATACCTTTTGTGACAAACGCTTGGGTTTCTCTTCAATCTAATTAAGATTCCATGAACTTAACTAGACTGAACATATTTGTTTTCTGTTAATCATCAACCTCCAGGACATTTGTAGTACTTGTCATAAATTTCTGAATTTTTCTTTACCAGCATTCCAACTCTCCCTGTCCTTCAACAACTTGACAAAATGCTTCCCTTAAAGGACAAAACAAACCAAAACAAAACCATGCAATCAATGATTGGTGGATATGTCCCAGTCACCACATCTAACGATGCAGAGATCCCCCCAAAGAAGTTCTTGGTCTCTGGATCTCTCCTTGGGTAATATTGCAAGTGGACCCGTGGTGAGTAGTGACTGCGGTTGTGTGGACCTGGGGAATCACATGAGAGGAACAACAGAGAGGATGGGAATGGAGGTGCAAGTTCAAGTAGGGGCTGCCATAGGAAGAAAGAGGAGGGGCGATTGCAGGCAGGAAGGTAGTGATTGTAACGCATGCAAAAGAAGTGCATTCTTTCCACAAGACTCACCCTATGGTCACCAGTAGAGGGAGAACAAGAGAGATGAGGCCAGGGTATGGAATGGCTTAAATAGAAGGATTGAAAATGGGAAACATCATGATCGGCTGGCATTTAAGAACTAGCATTGGGGCCCCCATATGGACAATTGATTGATAGGGACAAATTTAGCAGCTGAGACAATCATTAGGAGACTGTTGCAGTTGAGAAACAATGAGGATCAGCTAGGACGGTGGTGACGGGATGGAGGAAAACAGAAACATAAGGAGGCAGAATTGGCAGGATTCCAAAGTGGAAAGCAGAAGTGGTTTAAATGCTATGGATGGCACCCAAAGTTCAGATGGACCCCAGTATTTCACTGGTGGTTCCGCTGAGCAAACTCAATATGTAGCATAGAGTCATGGGCATACTGGCTTCAGTTAGTGACCGCAGCTGTGGCAGATGCACACCTAATCTGGAGATAGTAAATATGAATCCAAGTTTCATGAATCACAGCAATGGATGAAACCACTGGGTCTAAAAGAATGAATGATATCACCTAGGAATATTTGATTAACCAAAGCACCTACAGTAGAGTGTTCTGAGAAGAGTGGTTTTATTCCTTAGTCCATAAGCTATATATGTTAGTTTTCAAGAGGTTTCACCCTGATAGTAATATTTTTCTAAAGAGACAACTTTGGAAATACTTTATTTTACTTACAAACTCACTAGAAAAAATGATACAGTAGTTATAGGAAGGTAGGCAGAGTCACGTAGCTCTGAATCTTGTTTCCAAAAACTCCTAAGACATACAAACATTGGCAGTACTTTTAATTTCTTTACCAAGAGCCACATAACATTAGGTCTGGTATCTTTTTTTTTTGTAAAATTAAAGACATATAAACTGTGAATCAGAGAGGGAACAAAGAGCATAATCAGGATTCAACTCATGGGAATTTGCAAAGCTTTTGAGCATCTAATGAAGTTTGTATCTTTGAATAAGCCCACTTACTTAGACATTCTCATTCATATAATTGTGATGATAATATTTTCTGCCATATGTAGCTATTACTGGAAAAATGTAAGGCTAGAGATTCAGATTGGCCAAAATAATTGGTGTGTATGCATATGTATGCATTTCTCATCAGCATAAGAATATTCTCTGGTATGGCTATGTGATAGAATTGCTTCAAAGAAATTTTACTCCTCAGTAACAAATAGTGATGAGAGCTTAATATAATAATAAAGAAATAATAGTAGACATATGTAATAGTTTAAGGCCCGGGAGATTTTCACTGTAGGTCAGTAGTAAGCATAGAGTAGGAGACAGGTTAATTGTGGGACGTGATTATATTAATACTCTAGGGTATCTCTTTACTCAGTAGCTTTGTTAGTCTCCCTGGAGTCCGGTGTTCTTATCCTAAAAAGAAGATGACAGATACACTAGACATCTGTGTGTCCTAGCAGATCTACTCTCTGCCATTGTCTGCTCTGCCGCAGGGGATGGACCCATCTCATCTACTCTAAGCTGTATCTTAGTGGGGTCCTTCACCATTTGGGCCAGGAAAGTGGTTGCTTCCAGAGAAGATGAGAGAGAGGGAGGAGCCTGTGGTTAGGGTCATCCCTTAATTCTCTTCCTGGATGTTGTCTTGCCTTGGCTGGGTTCTCAACAGGCCTTTGATCTCCAAAGGAGACCCCTCTGAAACTCTTTCCTTCTCACTCTCCCCTTCCTGCTGTCTTTCTGAGTATTGGTTGTGGGAAGAGCTAGGATCTGCTAGCCCCTGAATTCTACACTACCCCATATGGTGTCCCTACATCCTGCCCACAACTGTCCCTTGGTTCAGGGGTACCAAGGTACAGCCTCCCCACGTTATGCCAATTTGAGTACCATCTCTATCCAGTCAGATCCTCGAGTCTCTAGAGGTCCATCCGGGAAAACTATTCTTGGCTCCTGTAGGTTTTGAGAGCCGCCATCTTCAGAATAAAACCATTAGCAAGTTTGTTCAGGAGAACAGTTACGATAGACACTTCTTTGTATCTCAGTGGAGCAACACTTCTTACCAATGTCATGTTAATGTCAGAGTAATGTCTTACCAATGTCAGAGTAAGCCTTCCACAGGCTCACCTGTGACACTTTCATACAACCTGAGTTTTCTATTCTATGTAAGAAACCAGGAGTGAATGATTTACTGAGGAAAATCTTCATAAACCAACACTAGGAATGGCTCTGGCTCTTCTGGCTTGGTGCTGCTGTTGGGTAACAACGTAAGACACCTCCAGTTTCGGTGGTCACTAGCCACGTGCAGTTTCCATAGGTGCCCCTCCTGTTTCGGTTGCTCAAAAACCACAATTTTTGTTGGAGAAACATCCCTTGAGTAGATCAGAGTAATAGTTGTGTGGGGCATGTCTTCATGAAAATCTTTTTGAAAACAGAAGAAAATGTATAGAGCCTCATGTGTGCAGGTTTTCCTCATGTCCCGTGTAGCTTGTTCTCTCATGTGCCATCTGCAGATGTCGTCTGTTTAAGGCTCTCGGGAAGAGAGACCAGGGGAGGGGTGGCATGGCGCTGCCTCTCTGTGACCTGCTGGTCTCCCAGGAGCTCAGCTCTGTCGTCGAGCCTTAGAGAGGAGGGAGTTAGAGCATTTCTAACAGTGAAGAGGTTTTCATAAGATTTCCTTATAAAATCGGTGCACAGAAATGTAACTTGGCCTTCTCTATAATTTTCATCATCTGCCAGGGAGTAAACAAACAAATAAAAATCCCAGTGTTTGGTTCACAGGAATCAGGATCGTGCAGAAAAATAGTCACAAATATGACCATAGATGAATCAGTTGTTTGGTTTATTTATTCATTCAGCAAATTTTACCAAGCCTGTGAGGATATTATAATGATGAAAATATGTATACTTAATTGTCCACATAATGGTTACAGTTAATGCAGGCAATATTCAATTCAATAAGTAATTACAGTCAGAGAACAGAGCTTTTAGAAGCATCAGACTAAAAATTAGACTTCCAGAGGAAGTGCTGTAAGGAAGAGCTAAAGAGTAGGGTAGGCTTGTGACAAGGTCTAATCAGTTGGAAAATTTCTGCCTCTGTCAATTAACAGGAGTTGTTGATAAATTTTAAGTGATCAGACCAAATATCACACTCTTAAAACACAATTCAAGCATGTAATATTTTTAGTGATGGAAACAGACGTGGACAGACTCAAGTAGCACCTGGAGTTAGGAAAGGGACAGAGTTGACATGTGGAGGTTGAGGGGAAGCTGAATTCCAGTTTTGTACAGATCCAACATGTAGATCAGATTAAAAATAATTACCCAGGCTGTTTCTTCGCCTGCGTGTTGATTTTTAAATCTCTTACGGTTTGGGTCACGCAGTCTCTGCTTCAGGTGGATATACTCTCATATAGCCCCTTGATTTAGATTAGAATGATTAATGTGGGAAAGATTCATTGACTTAAAAATGAAGTTTCTTTTTTGTAGAGACATCTCTGGTTCCAAAAATACACAAATTGATTTAGGTCTTTTGTATAATAGTATTGGCATAGACAATACTGGTTATTTTTCCCCTTGCATAAGAAGAAATTTATAATATTAGCACAAGAAAAAAGTAAGCTGCAAATCCACCATAAATTTGATGAATATTTATTTTGCTAATTCTAGTTTATGCAACTGATAAAATACATAGCAGTTATTGACTAATTCAGTTAATGGACATCTAAATTGTGATGGGCAATATACTAAGTGCTGGGAATATAAAGATGAATAAAAGCCTGTTCTTTATAATCTAAGAACTCATATCCTATCATGGAAGGCATTGCAAAAGAGGGTTTTCCCCTGGCTTTATGAAGATATAATTGACATATAAAATTGTGTAAGTTTAAGCTATACACTGTGATGATTTGATTCACTTACATACTGTAACATGATTACCACAGTGAGGTTTAGTTAGCATCCTTCACTTCATAGAATTACCATTTTTGTGGTGGTGATGGTGGTGGTGGTGAGAACATTTAAGATCTACTCTTAGGAATTTTCAATTATGCATGAAAGTACTAACTATAGTCACCTGCTGTACATTAGATCTCCAGAATGTATTCATCTTACAACAGGAAGTTTGCATCCTTTGAGGAACATCTTCTCATTTCCTCCACCCCCAGTACCTGGCAACCAGCAGTCTACTTCCTATGTCTATGAGTTTGGCTTTTTCAGATTCCACAGAAAAGGGAGGTCATGTATTGTTTGTCTGATATATTTCACCTAACACAGTGCTCTCAAGATTCATCACTGTTGTTGCCAGTGGTAGGATTTCCTTCTTTCTTATGGCTGAATAATATCCCATTGCGTGAAATATATCACATTTTTTTCCCCTGTATCTATATCCGCCAGTGGACACTTACATTGTTTCCATGTCTTGGTTATTGTGAATAATGCTGCTCTCTCAATGAGAGAGTAATTTTATTTCCTTTGGTTAGATACACAGAGATGGAATTGCCAGATCATATGGTAGGTCTGTTTTAATCTTTTGAGAAACCTCCATACTGTTTACCATAGTGACTCTTATCAGTTTACATTCCTGCCAACAGTGCACAATGTTCTCGTTTCCCCATCTCTTCAGGATTTAACTCTTGTCTTTTTGATACTTAGCCATCCTAAAAGGTACAAAGCAACAGCTCCTCATGGTTTTGATTTGCATTTCTTTAATGATGAGTCATGTTGAGCACTTTTCATGTATTTGTTCACTATTTCTGTGTCTTCTTTGGAAAAATGTCTATTCATGTCCCTTGACTATTTTCTCAATTGGATTATTATTTGTGTTGTATGAGTTCTTCATATATTTTGGATATTGGCCTTTATCAGACATCTGATTTGCAAATAATTTCTCCCATTCCATGCGTTACTTTATTATTATTATTATTTTTATTTTTTGTTCTCTTTTCTTTCATTTGCTATGTGGAAGCTTTTTAGTTTGAGGTAGTCCCACTTAGTGATTTTTGCTTTTGTTACTTGTTCTTTTGGTGTCATATGCAACCATTGCCAAGCCCAGTATCGAGGAGATTTTTTTCCTATGTTTTCTTCCAGGAGTTTTATGGGTTTAGGCCTGAAGGTTTGAATCTTTAAACCAGTTTCAGCTAATTTTGTGATTAGTATAAGATGAGGCTCCAATTTCATTCTTTTACATGTGACTATCTGGTTTTCCCTACAACATTTCTTGAAAAGACTTTCCTTTCTTCAGTGATTGTTCTTGGCTCCCTTGTCAAATATTAGTTGACCATATAAGCACGGGCTTATTTATGAGCTCTCAATTCTGTTCTATAAATCTATGTGTCTACTTTTATGCCAGTACCATGCTATTTTGATTACTATAGCTTTGTAAATATAATTTGGAATCAGGAAGTATAACGTTGTCCATTTGTTCTTTGCCAAACATGCTTGTGCTTTGGCTCTTTGAGGTCCTTTGAGATTCCATACAATTTAGGACTGCTTGTCCTATTTCTGTGTAGAATGCCATTGGTGTTTTAATAGGAATTGCTTTGAATCTGTGGATGGCTTGAGATAGTGTGGCTATTTTAACAATATTAACGCTTCCAATCCATGAGCAAAGATGTCTTTCCACATGAGGCTTTTAATGTCAGTTTGGGGCCCAAGTAAAATGGTTACATAGTAAGAGCCGTCCTTTATGGTGCTTTTCAGAAATTTATACTCTTTTCAAATACATGAACTCATTTGATACTTTCCACACTTCTGAGAAATAACTATCATTTTTATCACTCTCATATAATAGATCAGGAACTTGAAAGAAGAGTCAGGACTATCCTCTAAGGCAGGGAAAAAATTGTGGTAGGTGGTAGTGTTAGAGCAAGCCAAAACTTTGAACAACAGAAAAAAACTTGAATAGGGGCGCCTGGGTGGCTCAGTGGGTTAAGCATCTGCCTTTGGCTCAGGTCATGATCCCAGGGTCCTGGGATCAAACCCCACATCGGGCTCCCTGCTCAGCAGGGAGCCTGCTTCTTCTTCTCCTCCCTGCTTGTGCTCTCTCTCTCTCTTTCTCAAATAAATAAATACAATATTTTAAAAAATAAGAGAAAAAAACTTGAGTAAAAGTTGAAGCATTTAGATGGGTGGGAAGTAGAAGATACAGAAATTAAGAGGAAAAAATGAAGAAAGAAAGCAAAATATAGTTAAAAGATCATAGGTAGTAAGCAACGCTGAGATTGGCTAACTGACAGTAGTTTTCAAATTTAAGAACAATGATTTTTATAAAAGAGTACCAAGGACAAAATGTTGTTGCAGTACCGCAACAGCAACAACAATTGTGAATTTAGGGAAAAAATATATGTTTTGGATCCAGAGAACAAAGTAATACTAGCACATTTTGTATGAAAATTAAAAAAAAAAATCAAGTATTCATTTTAATAAATACAACTTTGTTTTCCAGAAGGCTTAAGACCATGAATCATCTTTAAATTTTATAGAAGAGGGTGTCCCAACTTCAAGGTCTCAGCATGGCATGGAAAGGAAATATTGAATTGTTAGTATTTGCTTCCTAAGTCAAAGGAAATTACTTGAGGTTTTAGGAGAAAGTGGAAAGAGAATAAGAGAAGAAATTCAAAAGACAGCTTGACAGGACTAATTAAATCACCCGAGATCTCAGCTTACTGTATGAAAATACCAATGTAAAACCTAGTCTGAAAGGCAGAGTAGTAGAGAGCTCATTTTGGCATGCATAGAATCGATGTTCTTTCACCAGCTCTGAATGGTTTGGCTGAGAAAACGTGAGCAGGGATGAGCATGTCCAGGGAGAGAATTAGGACATGACTCCTTCCCTCTGCTCATTATAATCAGAAGGGCATGTGGAAACATACCAATGTTTGAAAGCCACTGAATGTGATTTGGAAACAATATTATTATATGTGTGAATCAGAGATTATGAAGTCTTTGTAACTGTATGTTCCCTCAATGAAATATGGAAATGAAAGTTACTTGAAGAGGGGTGCCTGGCTGGCCCAGTAGGTTAATCACCCAACTCTTGGTTTTGGCTCAGGTCACGATCTCAGGGCTGTCGGATAGAGCTTGCGTTGGACTCCCAGCTCAGCAAGGAGTCTACTCCAGAATCTCTCTCTGCCTCTCCCTCTGCCCCTCCTGTTCGTGCTCTCTCGCCCTAAAATAAGTAAATAAATCTTTAAAAAAAATTTTTAAAAAAAGAAAATTACTCAAAGATATGATGCCCCTCCCACATGTAGTTATGAAGGTGTTATCAGAGATGAATTTTCCTCGGTCAGAACAGCAGTTGGCAGGGTTGAAATTGCCTGAGAAGAAGTCACAAACTCAGATATTTGGATTAATTCTATAACAGTGCTGATATGAAGATGTTTATCCTCATTTAGATCAATATGATGAGATGATGGAATATACAGCAGAGACTTGCTGGAGGTCGGTGAGATTTATGTATGAAAAAACACCGAGGTGTGAAAATATTGCATCTCTCTGTAGTAATTCAGCCAAAATATTCTAGATATGAAATAGTGATGTCCATCCAAATCTCATCTCATCCGAATCTCATCGACCTAAGAACGAACGAACTTGGTAACACATTGACTATAGAGAATGTATGATTAGGAGCAGTTAAGGGGCTCCTGGGCGGCTCAGTCGGTTAAGCGTCCAACTCCTGATTTTGGCTCAGGTCGTGATCTCAGGGTCCTGCAATCAAGCCCCGCATCGGGCTTCCTACTCAGTGGGGAGTCTTCTCCCTCTCCCTCTGCCTCCTTCCCCGTGCTCATGCTCTGTCTCTCAAGTAAATAAATAAAATCTTTAAAAAAAGATTAGAAACAGTTGAATAGTAATACTTTTTTTTTTTTAGTAAAAATATTTGGTACTGGAAAAATCAGAGTTTGTGGATAAAAAATATAGATTTAGGAGGTGATACTTGGAGAGAGAGCAGAAGCTGTGGAGAGCTATTGACTGTTGAATAAGAGTCCCCGAGGGGCGCCTGGGTGGCTCAGTGGGTTAAGCCTCTGCCTTCGGCTCAGGTCATGATCTCAGGGTTCTGGGATCGAGTCCTGCCTCAAGATCTCTGCTCAGCAGGGAGCTTGCTTCCCCTCCCCTCTCTCTGCCTGCCTCTCTGCCTACTTGTGATCTCTCTCCCTGTCAAATAAATAAATAAAATCTTAAAAAAAAAGGAAAAGTCCCCGAGAGCAGGGTGCCGGCCAGAGATGCACGTACTGGACAGTGAGAGGCAGGAGGAAGAAGAGCATTGAGCAACAGCTGGGAAGGATTTTAGGGTTTATGGCCTCCATCTCCTGTCCACACAGAAAATTTGTGCTTAGACCCTTCTAGAAATAGGGAGTTCACTCTCCGACTGAGATGCCCCATTCCTATCTTAGCCCTGGCGTGAAGTCTGCCTTCATCAAACATCCAGCCATGGATGAGTCTGGCCTGGATTCAGGAGTCACCCCAGTGGTGGTCCCTCTTCCTTCAGGTCTTTGAAGGTGTGAGCAGGGCGGTCACGCCCCTCAGGTCCTGTGTTCCTATTTCCTCCAACCGCTCCTCACGTGGTGTCACCTTCACTTTCTACTTTCCCGATTCTCCTCCTCGGGGCGCACTCTAATTAAGTTCCTTCCTAAAACGTGGTGCCCAGATTTAAACATGATGCTCCAAATACACTCCACACACCGAGGGACAGAGGGAGACAGATGTTTCCTTTGTTCCGAGTCCTGTGTTTCTGTTCCCGCAGCCGAGGTTTGCAGGGGAGTCTGGCAGCCAGGTGTCCCACTTCACTCCTGTTCATGTTAAATATGCAGCCACCCCAAAAGCCCTGGGTGTTTGTAGCAAGTTCTTTTATTTATGTAGGTCTCCTTCAATTTGGGATTCAGAGTCAATTCTTTAAAGCTTAAAATGTGCAATTTATATCTATTTTATTAAATTGCATTCTCAATTCACCAGCAAACAAATCAGCAGAGGAATCTGAGCAAGATTAAAAAGTAAGCACAATGTCATTCACAGGCATGAGGACCATTTTTGGGGAATATGTTGTAAAAATATGTTTACCAGTTTTTAGCAGTCTGTTACATAAAATCCATGGAAAATGTGACTAGTTTTTTGAAGTTTATTTTCTCCAGTTTCTTTGAGGTCTCTTTTGCTTCCTTTCCTCTAAGAACATCCATAAAATTAAAGTTCTGTCCTTGAGCGGCGCAGGTGGGTGCTTCTCCCTTTCTTCGCTGTTCTCCTCCAAACAGTGACAGAGCTCAGGAGGCCACCTTCCGGCTGCACCAGTTACTAGCTGTGTGGCTAGGGCAAATCTGACATTGTCTTTTAACCTTAGTTTGCTTACCTGTGAAACGGGCACACTAAGAATATCTTTCTCGGAAGGATGCTGGGATGAGTGCCCAAGATACCTCATATGAAGTGTTAGACAAATTGCCACAAGCAGAATGGCCTCAATACATATTAGCTAGTTTTATTGGACTACCACTGAATCTGGATTTTTTTTTTTTATTTCAGCATTTAAATCAAAGGCATTTCCAGCATTTTCCAAATATGCATTCGTATTTTTGCTTGTTCTAAAATCTGTTATGTCCTAAAGAAACTGTTGCCTACTCAACTTTGTATCCCTGAGATCCGTCAGGGTTCCTGGTGCACAGTGGGTCCTCAAAAAATGCTTGTGGAATTCATGTCATAGATGGATTAATAAATGAAGATGGGAGGCGCTCTAAGAGCTCGTGCGTCAACTTGACTACGGCTTGGTGATGGCGCTTATCAGGATATGATGCTCCTTCGTACCTGTGACCTATTCTTTACCCGTTAATGACTGTGTTACTGTCATCGCTAAAAGCTCACCATGCGCCGGCACCGTTTATGGGCACTTTGTCCTTAATGGTCCCTGCCGCCCTCTGACATAGGTTTGATCACTAGCCTCCTCTTCCAGAAGAGGAGCCGAGGAACAGAGCCTCGCTCAGCAGGGGACAGGTGGCGACAGAACTGGAACCCACACCCCGTCTAGCTCCAGAGCCCACATGACTCATCAGTGGCCTCCGTGGCCTCGCACCCTGCTGATTTGTGCAAGCTGCAGGTTTCTACTGATACTAAGGATTTAAACAGAAAAAGACTTTGCCCCAGATTTAGGTCAGCTTGTACATTTGTTTGGTTCTCTCCTGACTGCCTTCGGAAGCTACCGCGGATGGGCAGCGGCACGTCCTCCTTCCCTCTGGCTGCCGAGCCAGCGAGTTGTGCGTGTGAGAGAAACAAGGTCAACGGTCACGTTAGGGCAGTTTTACTGTGTCAGTGTTACTGAGACATCACCACTGAGCTCCTCCAGGAGGTGCGTCCCAGCCCACCTGCTCTATCCCTTTCTAACCCCCCTGAGATAGACGGAGCCTCCCCAAACTGTGGTTCCCTTGTTTTTGAAATGGTGGATGTGCTTTCTCATATTGTTACGAAGAGTGAGCGAGATAACACGTCAGAGCATCTAAAATGTTGTCTAGCTTAGAATAAAACTTGTTGTTCTCACCCAGATGACATGATAACCCAGTGGGAGGCATAGGAGTTCGCATCAATAATCCCAGTATGATGTAGTCTCTGAGGCATAGTGCACGAGGGATATGCAGAATATGGGGATATCAGGGAGGAAGGATCCCTCCTCAGTCCAGAAAGAAGGAGAAAGGTCCATAAAAATCGGGATTTCTTCCTGGTCCTTGAAGGAAATTTTTGGCTTCTTCAGAGCATGGCTAATTTAATACCGATCTGTTCCCCTGAACTGCAGGGCTGCAGAAACAGGACCATTTTCCCAACACTCCCGTCCCCACTGCCCAGCAGCAGAGCCGTACACACAATAGGAATTCCTTAAATATCTGTTGGATGAATTAGTAAACAATTGGGAATGTCACAACCAAAGGAATATACTGTGTGTTAGGTCAGAGGTATTTTTAACTCTGTTTTACTGCTGAAAAATTTAGACTTAGAGAGGTCGTAAATTATCTAAGTAGTTCTTTTTTTTTTAAATATTTTATTTATTTATTTGACAGAGAGAGAGAGATCACAAGTAAGCAGAGAGGCAGGCAGAGAGAGAGGGGGAAGCAGGCTCCCTGCTGAGCAGAGAGCCTGATGCGGGGCTCGATCCCAGGACCCTGAGACCATGACCTGAGCCGGAGGCAGAGGCTTTAACCCACTGAGCCACCCAGGCGCCTCTATCTAAGTAGTTCTTCTAGTCAGGAATAGTGAGCTGAACATAGAATTTCTGTAAAATCTGTGACTATTTTTTTCTTTTTTAAGGTTTTGTCCTCCTAATATGGAAAGAAATGCCAGAATAAAATCAAATGTTCAAACTGCTTTGGAATCCAGTGGTGATGTCTTATGTTCTTGATTTTCCTACCTGATTTAAAAGTCCATTGAATCTGTTAAGAGCTCCCTGATAAGGAGCCACCAAGAGGATTTACAAACCATTTGCAAAATGTATGTCATGACATACAAAATTGGGGCTCTACGATACACGTATACACATAAAGAAAAATACACCCATTTAGACTGACTCGGAATTCCTGCTTCTGCAACAAGCCTTCTTCAGTACCTTGGAAATGTCAAGAGAAGTGATAGAATTAATTAAGTGGTTGCTCTTCTTGTATTCATTAGGGGGTAGATATTCTAGCTTGGTATCAGTAGCGTAGTAGATAGTCAATTAATGGTTGATGACCAGAAGCATAACAGGTTGACTTAATTAAGTAATTAATTTAATAATTAATAAAACTAAAACTACTTGAAATTGATCATTTAAGGGGAAATACTATCTTTAGCAGGATTGAACACATAAAATGACCTTTACAACCTCATTGATCTTAAACTTACACAAAATTGTGATATTTATTGGTATTTTTAAATGATAAAGAAATCAAAACTTAAAGCTTAAAACCCAAACATGCAAACATGTTTTTATTAAATAAGGGAGAAAAATTTTGTAGGATAATATTTTCTTTTGTTTTGTTTTAGAAAATTTGTGCAGAAATAGAGATACATGATTAGAACAAGAAGAAAGTATCAATCCCCTGAGATTATTTTATAAGATTCTTATTTTGTTTACCCCATGGCAAAGTAATCACAAGATTATCCTACTAATAACTTGAAAGTATAAACACATAATAGCTTTAAGCAAAAATGGCAGTTGTATTCAACATTATTATTATTTATTTATTCATTTTAAGAGAGAGGGTGGGGAGGGGCACAGGGAGAGGGAGAGAGGGAATCTGAAACAGACTCCCTGCTGAGTGTGGACCCTGAGCTCAATCTCATGACCTTGAGATCACAACCTGAGCTGAAACCAAGAGTCAGACACTCAACCAACTGAGTCACCCAGGGGCCCCCCCAACATTATTTTTTACCTAGCTTATTCCATGAGTATGATCTATAATACTGAACTACGATTTATCATATATTGTAAGATAGCTTCACATATTCTAAACTGTCTTTGTTTTCACCTCATATTCTGTTAAGAAAATTGAAAATAATCCATCAAAGTGGAATATGACCAAGCTTGAATATGTCAAAGATCTGAATAAAATACATATCACAAGTCACTAGTTTCTGTAGACACATAGTCAATATGTTGTTTACTTTAATTAAGAACTGGTACTTTCACTTTATTCTTTGAGAAACTGACCTCCTTAAAAGTAAGAATGGTGAATTATTCATCCTAAATTACTTGTGCTTATTAAAGTACATTCTAGATATTCATTTAATGTTCATTAAATAAAGCAAATATAAGGCATAAGAAACCTCTTTTTAATGTAATAAGTGATAAAGATCTATCCTGAAATTTTCTGTTCCATAAAATCTAAACATTAATTTTTAGCTAGAAACAATCATAAATGGTAGAGAGTTTGCATATAATTTTCGAATACTGCATTTTTAAAAGTGTGTTCCATAGAACACTGCTTTCAGTGGTTGTTAACTGGAGTTTCTCTTACAAAGAACCCAAGCTTTTAAAAGCTTTTATTTTAATGGGCTAGTATGTAACACCATGACCCAAGAAGAGATCTAATTACTGTGTTTCCTACCATCATTTCAGTGCAGAGTTTCTTTTTTTATTCAATATATTTTAGGAAAGGTCACTGTGAATGATGCTGCAAATTTCAGATTAGTTAACTTATCCTTTGCTGATATGTTTACTTCTTTGTTAATAAGAGATTTTTTTTCCACATAACATTTCATATAACTTCCCGAATGCTTCACTGAACTTATATTTCAGGTTGAATATGTATGTACATATATATATTTTACATCTATATATTTAGGGAGATAGATAAATAGGTAGATATGATGGCTTCCAATCTATTCGATAGCCATTAAGTGTTATATATTAATTGTGATCATAACTTATAGACCTGAAATCTATTTATATGTCCAATTGCAAACATTTTAAAAATCAAAATTCAAATGCTTATCATATATTAATAAAAACTTTATATTAAAATATAATCTCAAACCAGTCTAGAAATTTGGGATTTGGAAACATCCAAAAAGTAAAGTTATAAGTCATATTGGTTTTATAATTTGCTTAGATGTTTTGAGTTTTAATCACTAACAGTACAAATCTAAAATCTAAACTGTAAGATAAAATATTGTATGTGTTATAAGTACATTTTCTTTTTTTAAGATTTATTTATTTGAGAGACAGAGAGAGAGAATGAGCGAGGAGGGACAGAGGGAGAAGGGGAATGTCAAGCAGACTCCCCGCTGAGCTTAGAGCCCGACGCAGGGCTCGATCTCATGACCCTGAGATCAGGACCTGAGATGAAACCAAGAGTTAGACTTTCAGTGGACTGCACCTCTAAGGTGCCCTTGTAAGTACATTTTCGAATGAAATTATTTTATGCCCCTTTGGGAAAAAAAAACACAAATGCAGGTGAAGTGATGTTATGTAAGGTGTTAAATGCAGATTCCCTTCTTCCTCAGAAGTAAGAAGATAAATGACTGCATGGACCTTGAAAGGTCAAGGAAAATTTAGGCCAAAACCAAGAACGCAACAAAAGAATTGCCAGAAGCAAAGAAGACACAATGAAAAGGAAATTCTTTTAAAAGGGAAGAAAAAATGACGGTTTAGGTCATTGAAGATTTAATTGACTCCTCAAAGTCAGAGAGAACAAAGCAGTCTGAAGACCTTTTTCAATAGTGCGATCGAGACTTCACCCTAGCCATTAACATATCTTCCTAATACGCTCAGACAGGCTACTGCTAAACCCTGAATTTTTTGAGAAAAATAATTGGATAATGGCTTGAAAGCAATTAGGGGGATCACTGGAAAAGAGATTCTGTATTATTTACCTGTGAGACTATGGTAAGTCTATTTCAGAAGTTAAAGCCCAGTTATAAATAATTATGAAAAATATCTTTCTTGAAGTGTAGAGCTTTTCTTGATCGGTGAACTAGAATTACGATTCTGTGTATCTGTGGATAATTTACTATGCATGAATAATGTTAAATAACTCTTTGACCTTTAAAACTTTAGGTGTACAACAGCTGTATCACATACACTGTCAACCTTGGCCCACATCGATACTTACAATGCAAGACTTGAGTGGGTCTTGAGACCTCAGACCACGGCCCCTGAATTTCAGGTAGCTCCCAACAACAGAAATAGTCAAGAGAATGTCTTGGGTAACTCTGGCATCTGTTGGAGACTATCATAATTATAGGACAAACTAAAGTAGATTTTGAAGTTTAGATACTTGGAGGATCTACATTGATGAGAATTTTTTTTTTTTTTTTTGGATGAAATTTTTAAAGTAGTGACCACAGCGTACTACATTTTAGGCTCAGGAGCAGGACATAGTTGTATCCACACGCATCCATTGATCTAAGGGGGACTGAGGGTTTAATTAAGGTTAATGGAACAGTTCTTCAAATAAGCACTCTGTTTCTGAACTCTGGAGAACTTCTGTATCTACCAGTTGTTCTTGTTTCTCAATTTTATTGGTAGCGTGAATTTTAAGAATCGATCCTCCTATTTCCAAAAAAAGATTAGATTTCATTTTCTTCTACTTGTTCATTAGGTGTTAAAGATAGAAGAGACCTTATTCAGAGGATAGTTCAAATTGTCCAACTCTGTTTTTAATAAATGTTTTCTGGAGATCTCTCTTAGTAAAATGAAATAAGTCTCAATGGTTCTGTTTGTATCCTAAGTGTTTTTGAAACTACTGTATAGTATTACTTACTGTGCTCCTTCATGTTAGGGTATTTTCATAGGATACCCCTACTCTTGCAAAGGAGTTCCAGTTATAGATAGGTATGCTTATTTTCACTTTGCAGAAGAAAAGCCAAGAATCAGAGTAGTCGGAAAAATAAAACAGAATCAGAGTCGTCGAATAACTTGCCACAAGTGTACAGTATTTAGCATGTAAGGCCCAAAATTTTAGAAATAAACCATGATCCATGTATTGAGTGCTCACGATAGGCCAGATACTGTTCAAAGCACTGTAGATGTAATGTCTAATTTTATTCTGGAACGAATCCTAGAAGGCAGTTTCATGGACTTCATTTCCAGTTACGGAAACTGAGGTTCGAACAGTGCGATGACTTGTTCGAGGACATGGGGCTCGAGTGATTTGCTGAGATTTGCATTGAGGTCAGTCTTCCTCCCTGTTGCTGCTGCTCTCTGTAGGTCCCTAGGAGTATTTCCTGGAATGACCTCCTAGTGACGATTCCTGGGGGTCCTTGCTTTCTCCATGTCTCTTTCTTTATAAAGGTCTCCCCATTCTTTAAATGGATCTCTTCTTACATAGAAACATGGAAAGAGAAAATCACTCTGTAAAGAAATAATCAGCCTACTGTTGACCGGGAGCCTTACTGATAACATGAGCATTGATTAACACATATTTTTATGTTACATGCATTATATACTGTATTCTTACAATAACTAAGATAGGGAAGAGAGAGTGTTATTGAGAAAATCATAAGGACGGGAGAATACATTTACAGTGCTGGACCGTCAAAAAATCCACATTTAAATGCGGACCCCGTGGTGTTCAAGGGTCAACTGTAGACACACACGTATACAACTGCATCCATATAACTCTTACACTATTACATGAAAGCATGTGATCGTTTGTACATTCTCCCTAACTTCAAGGTACGAATGTGATTCTAGGTTTCTTCTCAGAAGGAATGTCCTTGTCCCCAATTGATAATAGATATGTCACCATAGAATATTCTGATGAGGACCACGAAACTAAATCTTACAAACCATTGTAGAGCATTTTAGGATGCTAGAATGCCATTTAATAGCCAGTTACTGCCAAAAACACTAACGCAGGGCTAGAATCTGCGTCTGCTGCCCATCCACACTTGGACCTAGAGCAGGGACAGGGAATCCCGGCCCTTGAATTCATTCATCTCACCTCGGAGGCGGGTAACAGGAAGCCCCAAACCATTTATGGACCCAGTCACAAAGCACAGTGTGACTTTAACTTATGAAAAACCACCTTAGAAGGTTATGTGGTGCGCATTTCCATGTTGCTGATTTTTTTCTCTGTGTTTATGCACATGTGCCATTTATTTTGTTTCTAAGTGAAGGAAGTGCACCGGGGGTATTTCCACATCATTTTCTGTACCCGAGTCTCTCTTTATGGTTACCCCTCTCCTGTTGCATTTTCCCTCTGTCCCCCTACCCCAATTTCTGATTCTTTCTGTTGTCAGTTGCCTGCTTCCTTTAGCCATACTCTAAAATGAAATTGTAAAAGATAACTCTGAGTTGCTTTTGAGCCCTTCCTGTAATTATGACAGCAAAAATTAATTTGCTTTTATTTCTGTAGCTTTTCATTGATTCTTTTTATGGATCAGATGCTCATTAAAGCAAAGAATGGGGCAGAAGGGCTCATTGTGTGCCTTTCCGTGACCGTTTTGAATTGAATCCATGAAATCAATATATGACAATCAGCACTTTAGAAGTTGGATTCCATCAGTTTATTTTAATGGGGTTTGTCTCGTGTTTTAAATTGAATCAGCGTTCTTCGTTGCTCTAACATGAAGTGTCAGTATGTTTGTAATAGATTTTCCTTATGTTTTACATGTACAGATGTAAATCTTCTCATAGGCTGATCAAAAGTCTAAAATATTCTGTGGGACCCATAATCCATATGCTTAAGTCTTTTTTTTTTTTTAAAGATTTACTTATTTGTTTATTTGACAGAGAGAGATCACAAGTAGGCAGAGAGGGAGGCAGAGAGAGAGGGGGAAGCAGGCTCCCTGCTGAGCAGAGAGCCCGATGCGGGGCTCGATCCCAGGACCCTGAGATCATGACCTGAGCCGAAGGCAGGGGCTTTAACCCACTGAGCCACCCAGGCACCCCCATCTGCTTAAGTCTTAAACATACCATTAACCCAGCCAATATTTGAGACAATGAATTGATTGCAGATTTCTGTTCGTATTTTTCCTGTCACCGTTAATGCTAATAGATCTGCATTTCGATCTGTTTTGTAGTACAGTTTCACTGGAAAGAAAATTAATTTTTAGTGACCTAATCCTACATTTTCTTTATGTCTGATTTTCACTTGATTTAAAAATGATAATGTTTGGGTGAACACATTGTAATCTACAACTTAGTCTTTTTCAAAGCAGCCTTTCCAACATATCTGCTAAGCCATTGTTTTGCATTAGTTTGGTGTTGACTAGGAAAGGTGTCTATTTTATTGACTTGATTGTTAGGGATGATACAGATTCATCTTACTGACACTGCCCTGAGTGACACTGACCAAGGTTTTCAGGTGGTCATTAGCCACAGTCCTCTCCTGGTGGAAAGGGTGGTACTGCAAAAAAGCTCATCATAGCTACATCTTTATGTGCAATTATATCCACTGTACTTTGTAACTGAAGATGAAGGATAATTATGATCCGTAACTACTGGTGGCCTCTGATGGAGCTATTACGGATGATTGTTCTCTTCTTTATGTTTTTTATTTTTACAATGAACAAAGAAAAAAGCCCGGCCAATATATAGCTATTTTTAAAAAGAGGCTAATGTGACCTAGATAAAGAGGAATTTAAAACAGCTAGTTGATTAGACCCTAAAGGATGTGATTTGTCATAGACATAATATGTTCCTCAAATATTTATAAAGGCTTAATAATAGGTGCGCTCTAAATATTTCATTCCCTTCAACCCCCCCCCCAAATCTAGGTAATAGTCATTAGTCTAAATATTTATTAATTTAGTAGGCTTAAATAAACTAAGACTGTATTTCAGCA
Organism: Potos flavus; assembly: GCA_028534135.1. Classification (NCBI taxonomy): domain Eukaryota; kingdom Metazoa; phylum Chordata; class Mammalia; order Carnivora; family Procyonidae; genus Potos; species Potos flavus. Next base: position 3,378,406 of record CM052883.1, read on the forward strand.
CTATTCGGTCAGACCAGATTTTATAAATGAGGCAAGCAAAGCATCTATTTTAATTTATTATGAATATAAATAGTCAAGAATTCTATTTACCAAATGGTCTCATGAAAGACCATTCAATTTCGTTTTAAATTTGTCCTCATTTTTAAGCCTATTCTCCTTTTAAAATCTGTCCTTAAATAGTGGAACCATTTGTATGTGTATATATAGGCAGAAACACACACGTTTATATACATACACATATAGTTGGAACTAAATAGGTAAATATTATATTAGTAGGCTTGCAAGCTTCTGTGCTGAGCTCTAGGAGCTAATCAAGATAAGAAGGCACTTCATTACACCATTACTTCCATAATGGTGGAAGCTATCCTGTTCAAACTATCCTGTTCCATCCACATCAAACAGATACTCACCATGGAATTTGGTTGTTAGACAAGTAAATATTTTAGGGAGAAATTTAGAAACCCCATTGGACTGTATTTATTCAGCACACATTCTAATGATACCCAGCATTTTGGAAATGGGTATTTATGGCTTGTGGAACATTTGTGGTGCAGTGAAAATCCATAAATTGCGATTAACCCAACAAAGCTAGAAAATGCAGAAAGTTGTGATTTCACTGTCCCCCTGAACGGCTTGCACGTGTGTGTGGTAGTCTAGTCCTCACTGCATATTTTATTTCCATGCTGTGGTACGTCTCATTCAGTGAAGTGACAGATATGTATGCTCGATGTCTCCTTCAGTGGGTGAGGAATAGCGCTTGCTTTAGAGAGCACTTACTAAGGACAGTAATTTGCACTGACTCGAAAAGCAGAGGCTAGCTGTCTTCCATGTATAAGCTACTTCCAAGTCGTGAGATAAATCATTTGTAATTTGTACTGGTTCTTTCAGTCCAGTGGCTGGGAAATTACTAATTCAACATAGCTCTTCAAAGGGCTTGACTTGATATCATATAGTTGACCTTAGCACGGAGAATGTTTTGCTGGAAAAATTGTAAACTCCACTGAAATATGTCCCAAGTCTGTTCCTAGGTGTTTTGCACTATTTCCACTGATTTTACTGATCTTGGTCATCTGATGAGTATTTTTGGAATGAAAGAGACTTCTCAGTATGAGCTGTTAGGCTTTACATGTTTGACAACACAGAATGGCCATTTTGACATAATCACAGTAATTTTTGGGTGGTGGTTTTAAGAAGTCAGATGTACTTGATTTTCCCTTTCTTGATTTTTCTTATGTTTCTGTCACTTAGATGAGACAGTCCCTTCATTAGAGTACTTTATCACATATTGATGTCAAAGTCTCTCTTTGTCTCTCTCCCTAGCTCTCTCTACATGCATAGATATAATATGGACATGGATGTATAGATACACAGAGACACAGATATAGATGTTTACAGATATTGTGTGTGTGTGTGTGTGTGTGTGTCTGTGCATATACATATACAATAAAGCTTGACCTAATGGTGTTGCAATATCCAGCTGTTTCCTCTCCTAATATGCTCATAATATTTCCATCGTGGCTGAAAGAAGGTGGAACAGGAAACAAAGAGGTCACCACAGTGGGGACACTTCCATGATGTTATGGTACCTCACTGTATGCTGTCTGGCAAGCTTTCCTGGAGGTCACGGAACAGAAGGGTTCAAAGACCAAACCAAGAAGATCAGATTGCCGAGACTATCACGTCAGTGTAAACGTGCAGTGCAAAGCAAGAGGAAGAAAGTGGTAGGTAACACACTTAGGGAGGGGTGCCAGAGGAGGGGGGCAGCTTGTGATCAAGTAAGGTAGACCTATTGGCCTTTGATGGGAAACTCGTCCAGGTGGCTAGACACCCGCTAGTCCGGTGTTTATATAATTCAGTGAAATATCAGTGTAATTATGCAGTGATACAAAGTAGCAGGGATTGTACCAGTAGAATATGTGTGTTATATTTCTGCATATAACTACAAGTATACAAGTCAATGACAGAAATCATTCTGTATCTCTATGTTTTCTAGTAATACCTATTTGCTGCTTTTCTTCTTAATGTGTGTTTCAGACATGCAGATATAGGCCCCAGAGCCTTAAGAAATAGTTTTGAAGGAAACTTAAAATGGAAACAATCTCATCTACTATTTTTCTCCCCAGTGAACCAGGAAGGCCTGCCATTTTTTTTTTTTTTTTTTAATTTCGGTATGGAAAACTTTAGTATAGGATCCCAGATGTTCTGAAAGTACATAATTTGTGAACCAGTGATTTAGTCTGAAGAAAATAATAATAGGACAACTAAATAACTATTTTAAGGCTGTAAGTGGACATTATATGGAGGATGGCATCTAGTGATACTTAATTTACTGGAGTCGCTATTTTTACCCCTCGAGGTCTGACTGGTGACTAATTCTTGAGGGAGGAGGAAGAGGTTTAAGAGCACTTTAACTGGACATTCCTTATTTGAGTAGCTATTGATTTTCTCATTTTTATCATTTCTCTTGTATTATGTATAGGAGATTTATGAAATATATAAAATGCTCTCAAATGATTTGTTGGATGTCAGAAAGTGACATTTCAGAAAGTGAATTCATTTTTTTTTTTGGTTTAGGTTAAAATTTGACACCTATTAATTTAAAAAAATTATCAAAACAGATGTGCTTTTTGTTATTCTTTCCAGCATCCTTTGAGGCTGATATGTGGAGGTTGGAAATTCTATAATTATTTTGCTTGTCTCAGTTCTCTCTCTCAAAACCTCGTAATCAATCAATTCTCATCACCATACAGATAAAATCCAATTCCCTAAGAAACTATATGACTTTCTGTTTTATTATTTTATTTTTAACTGTGGTTAAAAAAACCCCCACATAACCTAAAATTTACCTTTCTAGCCATTTTAAATGTACAGTTCTGTATTGGCAAGTATATTCACAGTGTCGTGTAACCTATCTCTAAAACTTCTTCAAAAATCCCTTAAAAAACTGCAACTCCGAAGCAGGTGGAGAATTACTCATTCCCTCTTTCCCCAGCCTCTGACAGCCACCGCTTTGTGAGACTTTCTTCATCTGACTCTTGTTTCTGCTTTCTGGATTTCCTCTAACTCATCTCAAAACCTGCTGTTCAGGCACATAAAACTTTCCATTCCCCATTCAGGCTCGAATTTTAAGACCTTCATCCACATTCTTTTCCCACCTATTGTATGGTTAACTTCTGACTCCACTTTCAGACATAGACGTACAAGACTCTCCTAGAATGGGATATGTACACCTACTGTGTGCTCCTATACACACCCTTCATTTCCAACCATCACAACAATTAGCTTAAAACTTTTTTTTTTGGATAGAACATGAGTCCTTCGAAAGTAAAACCAACAGCTACATAAAGAAGAACATCTAGTCCAGCCTGTCATTTTATTCTTGGCACTGTAGCACACACCGAATAAATAATTGTTGACTGGATAAGTGGGTCAGTGCTCAAAATACCCAGTTTGAATATTTTTTGTCACCTATTGGCTATGTGCCTTTGGGTACATAAAGCTAATGATGATGATGATGATATTAATTACAACAATAATGACAGTAGTAGCAAGCAGCCATGGCTGTCACTTACACAGCACTTACTATGTACGAGGCACTTTTTAAACTTTTACATGTATTAACTCATTTACTCTTCATAATAACCGTATTCGTTAGGTACTATGATTATGCCCATTGTCATATGAGAAGAGAGGACAGGAATGCAGAGTGATTTGTTCAAGGTCACTTAGCTCAAAAGAACAGAACTGTTCCTGGAATCAGACACTTTGAATCGGAACCTCATGTTCAGAAATATCACCGCTTTATGTGTTGGACCTCCATTTCTTTATTTATAATAAGGGTTATTGTAACTACTTTAAATATGGATGATGAGCATTAAGTGTTCTAATCTATGCGAGCGGCTTAGCACAGTGCCTGATTCATAATGCAAGTTTAATAAATAACAGCATTTATTGCTGTAATATATGTCAAGTGCCTTGTTTGGTGCTTCTAAGGCTGTAGGCTCTCAATAAATGCTAGCTGCCTTCTTCTCTCTTTCTCGTTAATTGGAGAAAGGCAGAGGCGACCACTAGAGCAGAGGACTTAGGTCAGGAGCATATTGCAGTGGCCACCAAAAAAAAAGGGAATAACTCTTACAAGCTGTGGAAAAAGAGCACAAATTTCAGAAAACAGCCTCCTGTAACTGCGTGCTAATGCTTTGCTGGGATTGTAATAAAAATGTCTGGCATTTGAGTAATATTTCTAACTTTGAAAGCATGTTCACATTTCTCAGGTAATTTTTATCTCATGGTTGACCTTGAGAGAAAAGACATAATATCCCAATTCCCATGTTACAAAGGATCCTCAGCGACTTACTGAAGATAAGAGTAGTTAGGGTACAAAGAAGAACTAGAGATTGTTTTTATGTCAGAATGTAATTCATCCTCAAATCGGGACATTTTTGAGTGTGGAAGAGGAAACTCAACGATTAAGTTAGGAGAACAGACATAAACGTCGTCTGTCTAGGGTCTGGGAGGAGGTATGGGACCCCTTTCTTCTGCTTACCAGAATCTCCCTTCTCTTGTTCACCTTTTCTCCTGCCCAACAGGCATCACACTGACTTAAAATATTCTTCTTCCTTAATTCAGAGAATGAGTTGTTTTTCTCAGCATGTCCATAGTTCCATTTGCTATATACACAACATTCCGCAATGTGACAGTCAAACGTTATCTATTTGAAAGAAATGAGAAATTTACCTTGATGCGATGACTGTAGATACACATGTGTGCATGCGTGCATGTGTGTGTGTGTACTTGAGATAAAGGCTGAGAGGCTAGCATACTGGGCTTGGTTTGCTTCTATGACCGAACTTCCTTTTTGCTCTCTTGAATCTCCTTTTACCAACTATATTTAATCAGGTATTAGTTTCCTTATACTGCTGTAACAAAGAGCCTTAAACCAGATGTCTTAAAAGAAGAGACATCTATTGTCTTACAATTCTGAAAGCTAGAAGTCCAAAATCGAGTTGTTTGTGGGGGTTGGTATTTTCACAGGCTTTCGAGGGAGAATCTGCTCAATCTCTGTCCCAACTTCTGGTCAACCCCACGCTTACCTTGCCTTACAGATAAGACACATCACTTCAGTCCTCCATCTTTACATGTCATCTCCTGTGTGTCTGTGTCTTTACAATGGTCCCTACAGCCATACTGAATTGGGGACCCGCCCTACTCTAGTATGACCTCATCTCGACATTATGTTTACAGTGGTCCTACTTCCAAATCAGGTCACAGTCTGAAAGACTGGGGGTTAGAAATTGAACTTTTTTTTTTTTTTTTTTTTTGGCAGGGGGAATTTAACTCATAACAATTAGTAAGAACAACCAAACCCAGTTGTATATGGAAGTTTGCCAGTGTTGCACAGTCGTATCGATCTCTCTTTTGCGATAAGTTGTGTCTGGAAAGTAAGAAAATATAAGAATTAGTTGTGTCTGCTGAAGCTATGACCTCATAGTGACCCTCCCTGTTCATTACGTGGAAGATGGTGACAGGATGCAATTTCATAGACAGGAATTATAAACAGAGTTACTATAAAATTAGTGTTTTGCTTAAATTATTTTCTTCACCTGCTGTGTTTAAAAGATATGAAAATTATTTCCCTTTTAAAATTAACAAAATTATATTAGTGTTCTATTGATAACTGTATTTATTTATATGCCTTAGTCATGAATAGCTGCTGATTGGAATGGGAAATAGTTTGGTATTTTAACAGAATTACAGATTATTATAAGATAGATAGTTCACACTCCAGAATGTTGAGAATGACCAAGAAGTTATTACTCTAACCTGCTCTGGCTTTACATAAACTACAGAGCATGTTGGTATCTGGATAGCTTCCACATTCCCTGAAAGACACAGCTGGGGGTAAGAGGCAATAGGGCCGAGCAAAAGACACTCTGGGATGAGTGACAGATCCTCTGGGAAGAGATCGGCAATCCCAAGCAATGAAGTCTCAAGGAGAGGGGCAAAATTTAATGCCATTGAAGGTATAGCTCCTTGAGTCACCGAACAGAGAGGGTGGATGGAGGTGCTGAGCAGGCAGGACGGAGAAAGCACAGGTAGAGTGTTGGCTGATGGCTTCTGTGAATGTGGAAGGGCTGGGATTAGTGCCTAGTGTGGCAGGCAGTCCCTGGGACTAGTTGGAATATGGGTCTGGACTTATGAGAACCAGGTTCAAGACATCAGAAGCTCGCACTGCCCCATTTCCTCTATCCACTTCTACCAGGATAAAGGAGCATCCTTAAAAGACTGTTGCAGCTAAGCGTCCTGACCTTACAGCTTGCTATTTCTTCTGAACCCACTGACTCTGGCATAAGACGGAGTCTGTTACAAAAACCCACAAGCATCCTTCATGCCTCTGCTCGGAGACCTCCATGGTTCCCCACCAGGCAACTGACATTGTTCCTCTCCATCGTCCACATTCTCTCTCAGACTAGAGAGTGTATATGTACGCTTCAACATGTATTGACCTACGTTTTTCAAAATTATTGAAAGAGATACTTTGGGAGTAATGCTAGGTACAAGTGTTTAAATCTACAAGAACTCCTTACCATCTATCAGACAAAATTCAGAGTTTCTCAGAGTCCCAGCCTGCATCTTTCTAGATCTCCTACTCTCCTTACTGTTTAAATAGACTTTTGATAGTATCTGTTGAGGGAATGAAATCCAGACTGTGAAGCTGTCCGTCATTTTGCTCTTCGTCTCCTCCCAATTGCTATTTCTCCTGAGTGAAGGCTCCATGTGACAGTGACGTCCATTCTCTCCACCAGCCTCTGACCCATTCTGCCCCTGCGACAACCTCTATGGAACGTCTTCCTTCCCCATTGCTGATACAGACGTGCTCATATATTATCACGCGGACTCGCTGCCTTCCTGTCTTCCTGCGATTATCTGGAAGGGCTGCACCCTGGCTCATGGTGCCTCATCACGGCCCTGCTCCTGGTTCAAAGGCATGGACAGACCACATCCGGCATCTCCTCCAAGCCTGTGTAGGGCAAGGCTTTTGTGTGAACGTAAGTCTTCAGTCCAGAGTCGTGTTTGCACCTGATGTTTTCCTCTACAAAGTAACTTTGAGTGAACATTTATCAGAAGGGACAACTGGAAGTGAAGACACACGTGTCAGTTTGTAACCTTTCATATGAACTTACTACATGGAACTTATGCTAACAAGGCAGGAAAGAATTCACGAGACTCATGGTGAAGATTTGTGTGACCACCATATTGAATGTCATTACAACAAAATCAGATGCGTAAACCTTTGATGGTGACCAAACCATTCATTTTGCAGTGCGCCCCCGGCTTCTGTCCTCATTTACTGTGCACAGAGGGAAAGCGTAGATCTTCTCTCTGAGGTTAATTGTTGCTTTCACAGCTCACTCACCCTCTTCCCTTGTGCCCTGTATTGTCTCTGACCTATGACGTTCTTGTGAAAATTGATATCCATGGTTTATGGCCCACAAGGAGTAATTCAAATGACAGATCCCTGGAGGTGTGCAGTATAGTTAAACATGTGTGTTTTAAGATGACAGTTGTGAAGATACAAAAACTCTGTCTGGCCTTCCTGGGCTCCCACTTCCGTTACGTTAAAATGTGATGTCTCCATCATGATTTATCTACTTCTGTTTTATATGCATTTTTGTATTTATGATTTTTATGCATTGACATTAAACAAATTTAATATTTGGTTATGAGTGATTCAAGTGCAAGTCCACACTCTGCCACTTTGCTCCTCAAAGTGCGGTCTCTGGACCAGCAATGTTGCATCACTGGAGAAGCTTGGTAAACCTGCAGAATTCAGGTCAAGAGACCAAGAGAAGAGACTTCAAAGGCCTATTTACCTCAATCATGGAGTCTTCCTGAAAGGGGCTGCTCACTCAAGTTACTCAGTCCTGGAACCTCCAAGACAGTCTAGCTGAAAGCAGCCCCGAGAGGTTCTAAAGAGTTCATTCAACAGCCACTAGAAGCGGGGAGATAGCTCAGTGTTGCCCCAGAAACGTAGCTCTGTCTACACAGCAGGATCCTGAAAATGAAAGAAAACAAAATTTTTTTATCAAGCTTTGTCAGTGGAAAAGGACAGTTAACCGTACCCCCAGCTCCCCAACCAACCACTCATCCAGTACCTCTAAGTACTGGCCGACCAGAAGGTATGTCTGAGACATCAGATGGGTACGTGGTCGTTGATGTCGCCTGCAATGCTGGTGTTCTCCAGGCACCATGCACCAAACGATCACTTAGTACAGATGGCCGTGAAATGCATTGAGGGTAACTCCAGTTCGCTCTCACACTCTTACGATATTATTAAATTTAGAATAAAAGGAAACAATCAAAGGATGAAACAAGATCTGACCAGCATCCGAACCAACCCCACAGAGTTTAAGAGAGAAAATGAGAGAATTGACCCTCGAGCAGATCAGAAGCAATCCAGGTCCCTTTTCCTCAACTTTTATTGCCAAGAGGCCAAGTTTCAAGCAAAACAAGGTAGCTGATGGAAGACATTTCCAGTACAGAGACCCAGGTGGAGATGAAGGGACCAGCCTATGAATTAAAAATTGTGGCTGATCAGAATGAGAAACCTCTGAAAAGTGAAACAGAAGTTAAATCACCTGGTAGTAATTCGGCTTGTCTCTGTGACCTTAGTGTTACTGAGGATGATTTATTGATCGAGGTCTCTGAGAAGTACAGATTACATCTGAATCTTCCAGAATCTGTGCATACTGAAGTGACTACAGCAAAATTTATCAAAGAGAACGCTACATTAATCATCACAATGCCACTGGTGGAAGTCAAGAGCTTCATCTGCTTTGGGTTTTCAGTACTAACGGCATGTGTGAATTACAGGACCTTCATGATGGGTGAAGAGGTGGTTTATCTTAAACACTAGTTTCGTATTTTCTAAGAGTTCTTTTTCACCAAGTTTTTTTTTTTTTTTAACTCATTCTTTCTCCTTCTCAAACTTGGCATGAAGCAGAAACTACTAAAAACCGTATTGCCGGGATACACTTGTTTTGAAGGTATTTCTAAAGGTCTTAAAGTAACAAATATGATTTGGGAAATTCTGCTTGTTTCCAGGAAATATGGGAGAATTCTTGGCTGGCTGGTCAAAAATAAAACATTTTTGTCTAGGAAATTTTTACATCAGGGAATAAAAATAAAAATTTTAAAAAAGCAGAGTTCAGGTGCACCCTGAGCTACTGCATCAAAGTTGCAATTCATAAGAAGCTTATCTTGATGTTTTCTGTGCACATTAAAGTTTGAGCACTGTTCTACATCTGTACGAAAGGTACTCTTGTTAGCTGTGAATTAGTGTTTGGTTTTGAAACATTGCCATTGTTTTAGGGAATGTAGAGCCCCCAGAAAAATAATTTAACATGTTACACACACACACACACACACACACACACACACACACACGCACACACACACAGTCTTCTAGCTTCCACCTGGCAGATAGAGATTTTGCTTTGGGGGTCACACAGATGAAATATTATAAGGAAACCCTAGACACAATGTCTTTGGTTACCTGAAAAGCAAGATTTCACTAGACACTCTGTGTTTAATAGGACTCAATAGTATTGAAAGAAGGTTGTTTTCTCAGTAGTGACCCATTTTTCCTTATTTGTCACATCTATATTTTATGTAGAAATCTATAGTATTGTTATACAATTATATATAAATAAAAATTGTGGCCAGGTGAATTTACTAGGTCTGATTTTTATTGCTCCTTAAGTAACAGGGCTTCTGGTTGTCCTACACATGCTTTTATTTTCTGATGAATGCTAGCAGCTGCAATTTTGGGTTAGTCCTAAGTCTGCAGTAGACTGTAACTTTTCCCCTACATGTTTATACATGTGTGTGCAAACGCACCTGCACTCAAGCATATTTGGAATTAATCTTGAGCAGCTCTAATAGTTTTGTCTATCAACCTGAGTTCATTATGGGAGCCGTAGAATTTATAGAGATTAGTAGAGAACAATTCCTATTCTCTGGGGCATTTATAATCTAGTTTAAAAAATAAATTGAACAGAAATCACTTTAGTATGAAATGCAACAAAAGAGCCCCTGATTACTTTTGGACAGGGTAATCAAAAAGACACTCTTTGATAAACTGGTATTTAATTGAGCTTTGAAAGCTACATAGCATTCCAACAGGTAGAAAAAAGCAAGAGTATTTTAACTGAAGGCAACAGTAGGAACAAAGACAAGAAAACCAAAAACGATGAGCAATGGAGAGAAAATGACAAATTCCCAGAAAAATAAAGTGAAAGATGTTTTAAAAAAAAATACGAGAAATTGAAGACTGAGTGCTCCACTCACCACTACTCCACGTTATGCACCTCTCCTAGACTTTCTAAGAGCTTAGGTATATGAAGGAATTATTCTCGTAAATACTGGCAGATGAAAATGCTGCAGTGAATTTAGAAGACAAATGTGCAAAGACAGTTCTTAAAATAGTTAACTACAAAATCGCATGGTCTCAGAATGAAAACATCATTGAGAGACATCTCCCGCTTTCATAGAAAGGATAGAAATCCTTTCTGTTCTCCTTTATGGTTTCCATTCATGTTTTGCTTAAATGCATTTCATGACAGGTTTCTTCACTGAAATTTTCAAGATAGCTTTTGGAAAGCTCTTCTTTTCTTGAGTTGATTGGAAATCAGAGGAAAACCATTCAGGGACCTACTTGTCTGTCCATCCCTGAGTCCCAAATTAAGAAATTGGGAACACATTCTTTTCCTTTCCTTAGACCTGATGTATGTGTATTGTATACTCTGTGTATAAATCGGTATAAAAATTCTGAATACTCTGGTATCCCTTTTTGGACTAATTCCCAGACTTTTGAATCTAATGGACCAGTAAATTCAAATCAGATCAAAGGTTTGTCAAGTGATTGCATTTTTAAAAAATTCACTATCGTGTATCTAATCTCACTCTATTACATAAATAAAAATATAAATTTCATTTGAAAAGTGGGAAGAAAATAATCTCAGAGTGAAACAGCCCATATTTGACAACATAATCTTATAATATGTTGTTAAACTACGCACAGTATAGTTCTCATGTTTCTCACATTTTCCCATGGATTAGAGAAAATTTCTTTATTATCAGCAGACCGACATTTTGAAAGCATTCTTCTGTGTGACCTCCATTTTGTAAATATCTCTGGTTAAAATGTCCTATCAGAACTGAACACTTGGAGCGCCTGGGTGGCTCCATCGGTTAAGCAGCTGACTCTTGATTTCAGCTCAGGTCACGTGATCTCAGGGTCCTGGGATCTAGCCCTGTGTAGGGCTCTGTACTCAAAGGGAGTCTGCTTGTGGATTCCCTCTCTCCCTCTTCCCCTTTCCCAGCTCCTGCCCGCTCTGCTCTCTCTTTCTCTCTCTCTCAAATAAATAAATCTTAAAAAACAAAACAAAACAAAACAAAATCCCAAAACACCGTGCTCTCCACATTGTCTTCTCCTTTTTGGACCTGTCCCTGAGCAGCCATAGACCGCCCTTCTTGGAGTCATCAGTCTGTTTGCTCACCTCGCACTCAGACTCTCAGAGCCACAACCCCACATCTTTCTCTGTGCAGTGAAGTTTTTGAACCTAATACCAACACTTTGTTTTTATTTTCGTTCAGCTATATCCTGTTCATTTGCCCCACTGTTGCATTCTGTTGAACACTTTAAAAATAATGGTGATAGATCTCTATAAAGTTTATTTACAATGTCTTCAGGCTATCAAAAAAATTTGAGCAGGAAAATTATATAAAACCCCTCATAGAACATATTCCGTGTATCAATAGTATGTCATTTTCTCTTTTGCTTGACATAAATAAAAATTGAATCAGTTTTATGTACTTTAAAAAATTTCTGCCAGTTTGAAGTTTTGGCAAACACAGCTTTGTATTTCTTCATCATCTGTTCCACTTTTTTTTTTATGAGGAGGTTTTAAAAATAAAAATTATATATATTTAAGGTGTACAATGTGATGATTTGATATAAATACACGTAGTGAAATGATTACTACCGTTAAGTTAATCAACATCTCTTCACAGTCAACGTATTTCGGTGTGTGATGAGTGTGCAGTATTATTAAGTATAGTCATCATACCTGTATTTTAGATATCTTATTTATTCTACACCGCTGCAAATTTGCACTCTCTGACCAACATTTTCCCATTTCTCCCACAACCCTAGCCCTTTGTAACTACCATTTTATTCTCTGCTTCTATGAGTTTAACATTTTTTAAAATTCCAGTACAAGTGAGATCATACAGTATTTGTCTTTCTCTGTCTGACTTATTTCACTTAGCATCATGTCTTCCAGTTTCATCCGTGTTGTTACAAATGGCAAGATTTACTTCTTTCTGAGGAAGGAATAATATTCCATTGTGTGTGTATATCTTCTTTATCCATTCATCTGTCAATGGACATTTAGGTTGTTTCCATATCTTGGTTATTATGAATAATGCTGCAGTGAACATGGGAGTGCAGATATTACTTTGAGATACTAAATTTGTTTCCTTTGGGTGTATACCCAGAAGCGGAAATTTTGTAAAGTAGTTCTACTTTTAAGTTTTTGAGGAATCTCCATAAGGTTTTCCATAATGGCTGTACCAGTTTGCATTCCCATCAAGAGTGTACTAGGGTTCTGTTTTCTTCACGTCTTTTCCAACATTTTTTTTTTTTAAGATTTTATTTATTTGACAGACAGAGATCACAAGTAGGCAGAGAGGCAGGCAGAGAGAGAGGGGGAAGCAGGCTCCCTGCTGAACAGAGAGCCCGACGCGGGGCTTGATCCCAGGACGCTGAGATCATGACCTGAGCCAAAGGCAGAGGCTTTAACCCACTGAGCCAACCAGGCGCTCCTTTCTCCAACATTTTTATCTTTTGTTTTCTTCATAATAGCTGTCCTGAGATATGAGATGATATCTCATTGTGGTTTTGATTTGTATTTTTCTGATAATCATTCATGTTGAGCACCTTTTGATGTATCTAGTGGCCATTTGTATGTCTTCTCTTGAGAAATATCTATTCAGGTCCTTTGAGCATTTTTTAATCAGGTTATTTGTTTTCTTTCTTTTGAGTTGTTTGACCTCCTTACAGATTTTGGATATTAAACCTTTATTAGATATACGGTTTACAAATACTTCCTTCCATTTTGCAGACTTCCTCTTCACTCTGTTGTTTCCTTTACTGTGCAGAAGGTTTTAAATTTGATGTAATTATACTTCTCTGTTTTTGTTTTGTTAACTATGCTTTTGCGATTACATCCAAAAAGTCATTGCCCTGACCAATGTCAAGAAGCTTTCTCCCTAAATTTTCTTCTAAAAGTTTTATTTCAGGTCTTACGTTTAAGACTTTAATCCACTGTGAGTTGATTTGCGTGAGTTAAGGGTCCAATTTCATTCTTCTGTGTGTGGGAAACTTGTTTTCCCAGCACCACTTAGTGAAGAGACTACCTTTCCTTCTTGTGTGTTCTTGGCACTTTTGTTGAAGCTCGACTGACCATAAATGCATGAATTTTTCACGTTTTGGCAAACATAGCTTTGTATTTCTTAATCATCTGTTAAACATTTTCAAGAAACGTCTCTGTTGTTTTTGTCATGATCAAACAAGTTTAAATTAAAACAATAACAAGAAAGATTTATTATTTTGCTGCCAAGGAACTCAACAACTGATTTGGGGTCAGAAAGAATCAGGAGATAAAGTTCATTGGTAACCTGTAAGCAGAAACCATTTTAAAATAGGAAAAATGGCTATAAAGACTTAGAAAAATAACGACTTTGAGAAGTTAGAAATGTGTCAGGATCCTAGGAAAGACTTTAGATAAGAAGACAAACATCCAAAGGGCAGGTGGCCACAGGAGACCCAGGACTAGAAGAAGTATTTCAGAAGAAATTTGTCCTTGTGTGGACCATTTATTTAAAAGGTAATAAGTTGACTATGAACAAATTGTTAAGAGTCTGAAATCTCTTTGGAACGATTTAGAGCATAAACGAATTGACTTTAAAAAGCAACTATGAATCTCATAAAATCTGCTTTCATCTTATTAAACCGTGGTGCGTATGTTATAGCCAAAGTCTAAATGTTGGCTAATACAACGGTGCAAGATAATTAAGAGATTTATAGATTGACGCTCTAATGTAGAAGAAAAAAAGGTGTTGTATGATTTGTGTAATAACTATAGTATTGGATACGTAGTTAAAACATCTGACATGCCATTAATTACTAAATTCAAGTCATTTAGTATTGTTGTTTCATTGTGTATCATGTAGTAGTCATTAAATCTTTCTTACATATAATACTGTTTTTCAAAAATTGACATTGATAAAGTAATCAAAATGAATATATTTTGCAAAATTTAAAATTTATATTTTTGTTATACATGCAAACGTTCTGTGTGCCTTGCTTACATGAATTTTATTTGAGATTAATTTAAATTATAAATGTAAATGTATATAAATATATTGTGTTTAGAATCAATAATAAAGCTTTGAGTAAGTTTGAGTTTCTTTTAAGTTATTTTAAGGTGGACAACCACTTCAAAGCCTATAATATCTATGAATTTCTGCAGTATATTCCTCATCATGATTGAGCATTTGAGACATAATTATTTTACCAAGTAGCACCTTAATAGGACTTGCATTTGTGCATATTCAATACCATTGAGCAGGAGATATATACAGTAGAAATTTCTATTAAAATTAAGTAGGTCTGTTTTAAAGAACAATCGTTATTTTTAAATTATTTATTCAATAAACTGTGCCTGCATGAGATAACCTGATCTAATCTTGTAATTGATAAATAGGTGTTTTTAAAATAAAATAATCAAGCCAGTTAGTTCTTTGTAGTTAATCCAAAGACCAGTCTTTTGGCACCCATACAGCTGTTATGTTTTTAATCTAAATAATGTTCTCCAACTCTTTACAAAACAGAGCTGTTCTTCAAGGTCATTTTCTCATTATCTTTAACCTGAAAGAAGGCTTCCATAAGAATACAAATGTGACTTCTCTTTTACCTCTACCTTGGGCAAAGCAATGTGAAATATTATTGGAACATACTCTGCTGTTTTGCTATGAGTCTTACAATAATTTACCCACTCCAGAAAGGTTAAGTCATGTCATCCCGCTAAAACCTCCTAAGCCTACAAAATAGATTATTTTATGGTAAAGCAGCTTTCCTTTCCGAGTGTGCTTTGCCCTAGAGGAAATGAAGTTGCCACTTTAGAATGCTGAATAACACGTTCCACTCAGCACTGTAACTCACAGAGATTAATCAGTTTCTGCTCTGTTTCATCACTCAGTCGATTGGCTTCCAAATTATGGTTGCCCACCCTCAGACTTGCACCTATCCACTCGAGGACACAGCCTTTAAAGCAGGCTTTCTCTTTTTTTTTTTTTTGTCTTCCATTATGTATAGAACGGATTTTAAAATCAGTTGTTTCAAATTTAGTAATTTTTATGGTTCTAAAGAAAATAAATTTTCCTTACAGAAGTTTATTTTCTAATTTTAAATATTTTATTTTATGACATTTTAGTGTAAAGGGCTTCCATGGTAACATTTAAGGAAATACCACTTAGGAGCTACGATTCTCTACTAGAATTGTCCAATTAAGTAATACAGTATAATTATTCTTTTAGCAGAAAGCCAGTATCTACTTAAAAGTATTGTTACTTATCACCGTAACATCACAGTTTGTGACTTTTGTTTGCTTACTGCTTTTCTCTGTTTTCTTTTGTTTTTGATGTTAAAGAAATCTGCAGTAATATTGTGGCGGCTCGGGATTTGTCCCGAAGACTAACTTTTATTTTGTTTTGTCTGCATTTTTTAAACATAAAAGTAGGAATTCGTTCTAAAATGCATCCAGATATAAAAAGCTTAAATGGATTATAGTTTATGAGGAGACTTTAAAAAATGTGGTCTGGTTTGATTTAGTATGAGTTAAACATGAGTTAAATTGTCTTGTCTCCCTTTCTTGAGAAATTCCATTCCCATGATTACTTTGTGCAGGACCCAGACAGACCTTCCTGTGGGGACAACTTGAAGTTCTTGCTGCATATTCTAGTCTCAGTGGATGATGTCCTTGCTGGCTGGCTCTGTTTCCCAGCAGATGATACACGGAGCCTCCAGACCCATGCTCTCCACACGTGGCAGCCATTGGCCACGTGTGGCTCTGGAGCCCTTGAAATGGTGTTAAGTAAGATGGAGGGCATGCAGTTTTACAATTTTATTTCATTTTGATCAATTTAAATTAAATGATTGAAATTAGGTATGCAGTACAAAGTAAATTTACATTAAGCATACATTTCTTATTTTGCTAGTAAGTAATGTATGCTAGTAAGTAATGCTAGTAAGAGTAATGCTAGTAATGCTAGTAAGAGTAAGATATGCTGCAGATGTAAAATACAAGATTTCAAAGATAAGGTATAAAATGAGAAAGTAGACCATCTCAGGGAAAATTTTTATTTCGATTACATGCTGAATGATAAGATTTTGGATATATTATATGAAATAAAATATACTATTAAAGTTAATTTCACCTGCTCCTTTTTTACTTTTTTTTAATGTGGCTGCAGGAATAGTTAAAATGACCTATGTGGTTTGCACTGTATTTCTATTGTGTGTATTTCTATTATGTATTTGCATTGTATTTCTAGTGCTCTGGTGGTTCCGATGGTGGAGACTCTGGAGTTCTCTACATACAAGTGAACTTGGCCGTGAATTCCCACAAAACTTAAAATTTCCTCCATTGTTACAGATTCTTTCAAGAGAAAATCACTTATAATGCAGATTTTCCAAAATATGTTTTTGGCAACGGTAATAAGGTTTCTTAGGGTTTTATTTAGTATGCCACATGCCATATATATCTAAACGTTATACCCTGAGGCAGCTCCCCAGTTGATTTCCAGGGAGAAGCACCCCATCTAGCATTCTGTGGGTCAGAGGATCAGGGGCGCCTGGGCGGCTCAGTCGGTTAAGCATCTGACTCTCGATTTCCACTCAGGTCATGATCTCAGGGTCATGGGATCGAGTTGCCTGTCAGGCTCCCCGCTCAGATTCTCCTTCTGCCTCTGCCCCTCCCCCCTCAAATAAATAAATCTTTAGAAAACAAACAAACAAAAAGATGATCAGGTATTGGGGAATATAATAATGGTGATGCTACTCATTTTGTTGCTCATCTTCTATTCTAATGTCATTTGTGATATTATATAATGTCCCCATGGATGTGGCGTGTCTGTTTTATATTGACACTTGCCCTGAAGCTAAATGGCCTTTTTCAGCTGGTTGACTTTAGATTCCTCACTTTCCTTCTCTCATTCTTTCCCTCATCCGCAGACTCATCCTTGGCAGGTAAAAAGAACAAATAACACGAGTAAATCAAAGAATGTGTGTGAGCTTCCCTACCCCAGTATTTAGCACATAGATTTTCATATGCTAAACATTTCTAATTTTTATTACTAGCTTCAATTAAATATTCAAGGCATTAAGTTAAATACCAGAGGGCATTCAATGCCTGATTCAAAAATTATTCTGATTCAAAAATTATTCCTGACTAATGAGTACTAATTAATTCTCAGGTCAGTTAATAAACATTTATTGAGTTTACATTGTTCAAGGAACTGTGTTGTCAACACTGGAGTTTCAGCAGAACTAGAAACACGTGAAATTTAATAATCTGAACTCAGAGAATAATTGTATCAGTGAATGAATGCAGTATATTTAGCAAAAAAAAGCCAATGCTGGTATAGCATACAGACTCGTTCATTTATTATTTTGAGATTTCCATTCCGTTTCTTATGTTAAACAGGATATCTTATGTGGAACTGCAAAGGAACCGTTTGTACATAATGCATGTAAAATAACGCTGAGTTTGTGTCTTATGAACTGCAAACTCCAATCGAAATATTTTTACATACTTCAACTTAGTAAAGAATATAAAATTACCTACTGGGAAAATAGATGGACTAGTACTTGATAGAATTTATATGCTTCTCATTTTCTTGTACCTTTTACTTTTTTAGAGTGATTTAACACATAACATCCCATTTGCTACCTGATGAGAAATGGGGAATTTGGGAGTATTTTTTACACCACCATGGAAAAGAGTGGTTAAATTACTGTAGTTGAGGGCTGCCTGGATGGCTTAGTCAGTTGGGCGTCCGACTCTTGGCTCAGGTCATGATATCAGGGTCGTGGTATTGAGCCCCACGTTGGGCTCTGTGCTCAAATCTGGGACTCTCTCTTCTTCTTCCCTCTCCCCCACACTCTCTCTCTCTCTCTAAAATACAAAATAAGTCTTTAAAAAAATACTATAGTTGAGATTCAACTTTGTCATTTTGTTAGAATTGAAAGCATCACTTACAAAAATAACCTGAGATCTTTCAGTTGATAACTGGTTCACTTAAGATGCTTCTGATTAGTAATCAGAACAGGGACAGTATTTGGTGAGACAGAATCCTTCTATGAAATGTGCTGCTGATTGCATGCAGGAAACAGATCAGAAATAATTAAATTAAGAATTAAATATTTTACCTTTAAATTTTTTTAACTTTAACTTTTTACAGTCTCAGTAGAGAGTCATATATACATTTTAACAGTGAGTTATTTTATTTTAAAAATGTCCAGAACTCTTCTTGAAGAAACACTACTCTTTCCTTAAGGGTTATCTTCCAGAAGACTGTTATATGATATGGTTTTAGTTATCAGTACTGAACAAAAGTGAAAGACACGATGAGTGTGGATTAGAGAATATGGGCATATGAGACTCTTCACTGCCTTCCATATATTAGATTTAAACCAGAGTTTGGCCACCTTGTAAACATATGAGCCTGTCGAAAAAATATTTATTCAGCTAGATATTTGGGGAAATGAAGAAATAAGTAAAATAGTCTTTGCACTCCCAATTCATAGAGTAGAATAGGGCAGAGTGAGGTAAAACAAATGTACAATGAACAAAACCAAAGGATGGAAGAGAACAGCTGGAAGAGAACCCTGGTTTCAGTGGATTAGGAGAGAGATCCCATCTGGTGAAAGGCTTGATCTTCACAAAATAAGCATTTGAAATTAACTGCACAGGCTGGCAGATATTTACAGGTAGAGATGGAACAGAATGTCTTACAAACAGAAAAAACCATGTGGACATAAGGAAGAAAATGTAAATCATGATCAGGGTATAGCAAATAATGCTTCGATGATAGCATATGGTAAGTGTAAGCATTCGGGGCTCAAGATGGAAATTGAAGTTAAGTTGTAAAGGTTTTGACTATCATGAAACCTATTTTATTCAATGGACAGTGAAAAAAATCCAGTTAATGATGGAACTGTAGGAATGTGTATCTGTCAGTAGAATGGATTAGAGTGCATAGAATTTGGAGGAGACAAGTTTTGTAAGCACTGAAGCCAGCTTTCTTTGGGATCAAAGTCCTGGTGAGATTCAGGCAGTTCGGGAAACTAGACTGCATGGAAATATTTCCATCAATAACTTTTAAAAACATTCACAAATAAAGGGTTTATTTAGATTTTTAAATTAAAAAGATTATTTATTTAATCATTTGATTCAAAATGTAAATGGCCTTGGAATGTTTGAGTGGGGATTCCTTCACACTCAAGTACAAATCAGTTTAATCTATTTTCTTCTTCCCATCTGAGTTCACTGTAATTCCCCTGACAGATATAATAATTTAGAATTGGGTACAATTAACAAAAAAAGTCTAAAGTAGTGACAGAGCAAAATCGATAGAACTATAGAACTTTACTGTCATAATGGGAGATTTCACTATATGTCTCTCAATTACTGATAGGTCAAGAAAATGGGAAAGAAGTAAAAATAAAGAAGGTTTGAATACCAAATGTGATTTATTAAAAACTGTACATAAAACTACAGTGTTTATATATAAACACATTTTAAAAAATATTTTATTTATTTATTTGAGAGAGAGACACAGCAAGAGAGGGAACATGAGCAGGGGGAGCGGGAGAGGGAGAAGCAGGCTTCCCACTGAGCAGGGAGCCCGATGCGGGGCTCGATCCCAGGACCCCGGGATCATGACCTGAGCCGAAGGCAGATGCTTAAAGACTGAGCTACCCAGGCGTCCCATATATATAAACATTTTTTAAAACAAGATTTAATCATTTATTTGAGAGAGAGAGAGAGAGAGAGAACGCGCAAGAGAAACAGAGGGAGAAGAAGAGGGAGAGAGAGAATCTCAAGCAGACGCCCTGCTGAACCCCTGACTTGGGGCTCCATCTATGACCTGGAGATCGTGACCTGAGCTGAAACCAAGAGTTGGACACTCAACTGACTGTGCCACCCAGGTGCCCCTATATATAAATACTTTTTAATTATATATTGTGCATTTATTTTTTAAAATCATCTATTAAGCCATGCGTAAAGTAGATCTCAACAAATCTAAATAAACTTTGGAGAATTCATATTACACAATGACACAGTGGGGCGGAAGAGTATGGGCTCCTAAGTCCCAGTGCCCCGTCTCAAATCCTGTGTTCTTCACTTACTGAAGACTTTGGGAAGATGAATATCCTTTTTCTACCTATTTTCCCAACTGCAAATAGAGATACTAATAGTGCTTATTTTATAGCGTTATTGGTAGTATTCCATAAATTAATATATGGGAAGTACTTGGTACAATGCCTGGAACATAGTAAAATGATCTAAGAATTTGCTATTACCAAAATCATAGTTTTGTGCAGTATGGGAGCAATAGGGAAGGAAGTAGTCTTTGTGAGCGAGGCAAGACTTTGTCCGGATAGAGAGCCGGAATGGGGGTAGGGGTGGGAGGGAATGCGTAAGATAAAGGGCAGAAGGGAGTCCAGTAACTGGGAGACAGAGAAAGAGGGATCAGAAAAATGGGAACGGAGAAAAAAGCAAAATCCTCTCTGTTTTGTGTTGAGTGGGTTGGGTGACAGCGATGGCATTGGGACCCAGGTTATCTACGAGGTTCTTGGCCCTAGTTCTGTCCCTGGCAGCTCTGGAAATGTCTTTACAAGTCCCAGGTAGTGGTGCCTTGGGGGATAATGGCACAGGTGTGTCAGTAGTCCCGTCCTTATCCTCTTAGGCCCCTCCCAGGCTGTGAGCCACGGCCTGACTCTGTGGGTTTAGATGTTCTCGTCGACCTGGGACAGAGTCCCAGTGATGGAGCTTTCGTGCCTCGTAGGTTACTGAACACAACCTGGTGTTATATGTTTTTAGGCAATTTTGTAATTTCACTGCTAATTTTCTGTGAAGGCCAGATACTGTGCCTTTGAGTTCGGGTCATGGTATACGTGTTCACAACTGTTGAGATAGAAAATAGAAGCCTCGGTAGTCTTTTGGCCACATTTATTACACTAGGAATCTGTCCTATCTCAGAGGGAGGGCGGGACTCCTGCGTGAAGAGTGAACATTTACTCTTCGCTCACTCTGGTTTTGGGGAAATACGTGGACGCTTGCTTGAAAGGCCCTGTTTAAAGAGTTATTACGTCGTGTCCCTTCCCAATTAAATCTTGAGAAGAAGCTTGAAATTTTAGTGCATCCCCAGCAAAGATGTAGAAAATACCTGTGTAAGAACACAGACTTTCCGAAGGCAACATCCTGAGGTAAATAGAGAGTAACGGCTAAGGGCCATTGTGGGTGAATTAAAGAACGATCGATCTCGAAAGTCTGTGCTAAAACAAAGTGCTAAACAGTGAAAAACTGAGTGCTGTAATGGAATGTTTTCGTGTAATGTCTTCAGAGGAAACCGGATTCTTTTCCCCCCAACAGAATATCTATTTCCTTTAGACACAGATTGAGTCATCAATATTTATTAAACAGTCTGAGGTGGGCCCATTGCCTGTCTCGCTATCTACAATAAATAATAAATATTAGCGCGATATTCGAGAACAGGAAGACTCCGATTTGAGGGTGTTTTTTTTTTTAATCAGAAAAAAAATAACAGGTCACGATAAATATTTTATAATTTTAAAAAAATTTTTTTCTCTCTGTGAATCGCATTACGAAATAAAAAGGAGTGAGAAGCCAGGTCGGATCTGTGTTGGCTAAGGAGCCACAGGCGCTTCAGGAAGGATGTTAGGACTTTAAGAGGCTTCCCTAATCTCATGCAATAGTCTCATGAGCGTTTATGGAATCTGAGTGCTGGCAAGCATCTGGGGTTTGTCTCCCCGGCTCCGCGGTGACCGAGGCGTCCCCCGACTTTTCTCCTTGCTGCTGCTTCCCACTGTGTCGGGAGACTCCCTGCCTTCATTCCTGCTCTGCCTAACTTTCTAACCTTGCCTCAGTAGTTCTAAGAAAACAATAAAACCATAAAACCTATAAAAACCCAAACCAACTTTGACTCTTCGGGCTGCGGAACTTCCCACGATAGATTGGAATACCCATCATGTCATGTTTGTTAAGAGATTTCTATTGATGTTCATCACGGTTCCAGCCTACTCGTGGCTGATGAGGTGGTTATGAATATTAATGAAAGAGAATGAAAAAGCCGTACAGTTGAATCATTCATTCGGGAGTGTCGAGGGCCTCGTGTGCCAAGCACCGGGAGAGAGAGGAAATGTACAAACACATCCTTTCCGCTAAATCCTTCTCGGCCCAGAGTGCAGTCTGAGGGTTTGGACTCTTAGAAACTTGGATTTGTCTTGGTATGGAGAGTATCCTCATGCTGAACCGTGTCGTAGGAGAACATGTATGAATTTCAAATGGGAACTTGTCGAACTTCAATAAAAACACCGCTTTCACAGAAAGCAGGTTTCTCAAGTTGGGACGACCAGCGTTTTGTGTTCTTGTAGGCAGACCAAAGAGTGAAAGCGAAGTGCAGTCTCGGTTGTTTCGAGATCATGGAAGCAGCGGGAGAAGCGTGAAATTGCACGATTCACATAGACAGTGTGCTGAACTGGGCTACGGGCACGCGTCTGACTTTCGCCCTGCTTTCTTTAATCATAAGTCCTGGGCTGATAAATGGCACTTTTCTTCTGATTGGTGAATTCTTTATTTTGAGGTGTTAACATCTTTGGCTAAGTTTTGGCCTTGGGGATATCATTTTTTTAAGACTTTGAATACTTCTTTATGCTTTAACAACAGTGACAGTGACTATCCTCAATTAATCACGTGCTTACTATTCTCCAGGCCCTGTTGGGGACTTTAAATGCATTATCTGTTTGAAGCCTCATAAGCCCGTAGGGTACGTCTTCTTTCCTTTCTCGCAAATGAAAATGTTCACATCTCAGAGGACTGAAAGAGCCTAGCCTGCAAGATCGTACGTTGGCTTAAACCCAAGTCTGTCTGAGTCAAAGCCTTCTCTGTCTGCTTACTTTCTGTGCTTCCTTCACATAGTCATGCCCTTGCCTTACAGCCGACCCGGCTGCTTCTAATGCACGCACCTCTGTCTTTTCTTTTCTATTCTTTCTGTTGTAATCTTAACCCTAGGCGTCATTATTTGCTACCTAGACTATTGGGCTAGCCTTCTACAAGGACTTCACAGCTCTCTTTCCTGGTGCTAATCTACTTTACACAACTGAAGGATCAATTTTCCTAAGGCACATACAGATCGCGTCACTTGCCTTTTAAAAGAAATCATTAAGGCTTCCCGTGGCTGCCACAATATAATCACAATTCTTGGTCAGATACACAGTATGCTCTGTGTCTAGTGTCGAAGTCCCCTTTCCAACTGTCTTCCTCCTAACCCCCTTTGCACAGCCCATGACCAGACAGAAACACCCACCGTGTTCTCCATACAAATCTACCCTACAGCCCCTGTGTGTTTCTTATCCCTTTTACTTGGTTAGGAGTATCGTCCATTTCTTCATGTCTATATCCTAACCATCAGTCATGACTTAACCCAATGAAGTTTAACCTATAGTGATGGACTTGGGATATAATCTGTGGTTCCTTTCTGCTTTAAATGCGCTCTCATCTCAACTGATGCTTCAGGCCCAGGCCCTCCCCACAAATCGAGCTTCCCTAGTACTCGATCTGCACTTCCATTACAGCCTCTATTACTGTTAGTATTATACCGGAGTGATTAAAGTGTGCCTTTTCCTACCAGAATAGAAGCACCTTGTCCCAGAAGTCAAGACCGAAACAAGGATTTGAGTGCAAGCAATTTACTTTGGAGTTGATCCCCTTATGGGGGAATGGGAGGGGTGAAGAGAGGAGGGAAGGATGTGTGTTAAGGAGCACGTTGATGCTCTGAGACTCTGAGCTTCAGTCCTCTGGAAATCTGTGACTTTTTGTGGGTTCCTGCCGGGGAGGAAGAAGCTGGGTTCTTTGTATGCTGAGTTCCCTTTAGCACGGGTTGAGGGCGGCACCTCCCTAACCCTCCGCACCGGGTCTGTGCAGTCTGAGCGAGGCAAGCGAGAGGAAGCACTCAGGGAGGAACCACGCCCGGGAGATGTGTGTGCCAGGAAACGTGTGTGCCCGGGAAAGGTGTGTGGGTAGGACTGACCGTGTCTGCTGCTGCCTCCAGGGCAAAATTTTGTGGATTTAGCTTTATATTCTCAGTGGTGTCCATAATTCTTCGCATGGGGCCATTCACTCATTTGCTCCTTCATTTACAATGATCTACCTGGTGTCCATTAGATGCCAGGCCCTGTGCTCTGGGGACTGTGGCGATAGCCATGAGCAAGACGGTATCAGTGCGGCTCATGTGAAGTTCACACACGGTGAGAAAGGGTCAGGAAAGAAGGAAGGAAATAAACAAAGGGGTACTTCTGTACACACTAAGTAAGGGACACCTGTAAGCAGAATTTTGTGTGTCTGTGCTAAGTTGAAGAAGCAAAAACTACACCAAGAGAATTTTTTTTTTTTTTAAATCCAGTGAGTACAGCTTCAGGATTGAGATGCATGCCAATGGGCATGATTTTAAATGGCTGTCTTTTCACACTTAAAAAAAAAAAATTCCTACCTTATTTACTTAAAGCATTTTCTTTAATTATTGTATAGTGGTTTTAGGTACAGGAATTCAGTAAGATTGCCTTTCAGAAAGACTGTATAAAGGCAGATAAGCAGGTACTCAATAGCTGTTTCTTATTAATGATGAAAGCATTTATCCTTGTTTATAACTTTATCCACAAAACAATAATTAAGTTAAAAATAAATTGATTATGTCCTTGATCAATTTATGTTTTTGCAAATATATCTCCTAGGAGAGGTTAAATTATTTTCCAATGTAGAATTACTATTTAGTAAGGTTTCCTTGTGAAATGGTAGGAAATATTCTAACCACGTTTGCCATTTGGGATACTGACACTCAAGAAAGTTGTAAGAGTTGATGGAATTCAACATCCAATTAGCACCATAACCTGATGTAAAGAATAGGTATGGGAATTAAATGTTGGATATGCCATTGATGAGTCTGTACATATTGCCGTGAATGAATTATCTTAATGTTAATTTTTTTTTAAAGATTTTTATTTATTTATTTGACAGAGAGAGAGAGTTCACAAGGAGGCAGAGAGGCAGGCAGAGAGAGAGAGGGGAAGTAGGCTCCCCGCTGAGCAGAGAGCCCGACGTGGGGCTCGATCCCAGGACCCTGAGATCATGACCTGAGCTGAAGGCAGAGGCTTTAACCCACTGAGCCACCCAGGCGCCCCAATATTGATTTTTTAAAAAAAGATTTTATTTATTTATTTGACAGAAAGAGAGAGATCACAAGTAGGCAGAGGCAGGCAGAGAGAGAGGCGGAAGCAGGCTCCCTGCCGAGCAGGGAGCCCAACACGGGGCTCGATCCCAGGACCCCAAGATGATAACCTGAGCCGAAGGCAGAGGCTTTAACCCACTGAGCCACCCAGATGCCCCTTAATATTAATTTGATCTTGTTGTTTTATAACTAACAAAATGCTACTCAAGGGAATCAACGGATGCCTAGCATATAGTAAGAACACATTAATGTATGTTGAATGAATGAATGAATAAATATCATGGTCACTAACACTCTAGTTCTTAAATTTAGCAACATCTGAAGATGTTATCTACTACCTTCTAGTGCACCTACCCCAACTTTAACCCACATAGTTTACTTTCTTTTGTTTACATTTCAAAGCAAATACATTATCCCTCGCTCATTCATACATACACTGTAATCTTATTTTCCTGATCCTCAAGAAGACTGGCAGGAACCAACAGAGCATTCTGCCCAGTTGGCAAACCATTCTTGGACTAGCGATGCATGCAAAATGTTGCCTATTTATAAAACGGTCATGTGGACAAAGTGGTACATTCACTAATATCTGAGAGTTGTCTAGGTTACTAATTATTTGATTTATGGTAAAGTACATGAAACTAATATGCAAACACTTTTAGCTTTATAATTATAGGTATTAATTTTATTATATTTCATGAATCTGAAAGGTGAATAGTGATTAATAATATGATGACAGATGCTGTGTAATTTCAAGAAATTCAGTGTAAATGACATTTCATTGATTTTTAAGTATTTCTTCACTAATTCTCCCCAAAACCAAAAGTAGTAATTTCAAAATCTCCATTCTTTAATCTCCAGAGATAAAGAGAGCAGATATAATGTTATCAATAGATACCTCACGGATTGTGTCTATCCTGATTCTATTCTATGGCTTTGTTTCTATTACTAATGGAGTATTCTCATTCTGCATCTATTTTCCAATGGGAAAATGCATAGTTTTCTATATCCATACATGTGGTTTTTTTTTTTTTTATCTGAGATAATACGAGAACATTATTTTTGGAATATAATTTCTGCAAAGCATATATAAAGTCATACTGATTTGAATACACAGTGGAGTTCAGTTCCCTTAGGCCCTAGTAAATAATACAGTTTACCTTGTATAATCAGTCTCTCGGCATTAGTCCAGTAATACATTAGATATGTGTTTGTCACCATATGTTCCTGATGATTCAGTGAGGTCAGTACCAGCAGGTGAGTGTTTGTCCAATGTATGACCAGAAAAACTCTGCAGTCAGATTTTTGAGCAAACGTGGCCTTTGATGATAAAATTTGAACTACACTTTTCTTTTTTTGCAAATTATACACAGCCCTTTTGAAAAGGTATTGACTCCATTTCCAACTGCCTTTTTATTTATGTTTTTAAATAAGCTCATTTTTAAGTTGTAGGGGAAAAGCTTTTAATAATCTGTTGTTATTGAGCAGAGTGGTGTTGTCATTGGGTCCTTGTGTATTCCCAAGGTACTGATTTTTTGACCTAAGTTAAGTGTTAGGAGGATGAGAAAGAGTTTGGGGACAGGAAATGAGGAGAAGCAGGGAGATGGGGCAAAGTGCAGACTCGTGTAAGACTCATATAATTGAGATACCATCGGTCCGATGGAGGCTCTCCATCAAGGTCATTTTATACAGAATATATAAAAGCTCATCAGAACAGAAAATGGTGACTTTTATCCAAAGCAAACTTCTCATATGTAGAAATAAATATGAATTGGAAACGTTTTCTAGCCTGAAGATTTTATTTATTTATTAAAGAGAGACCGTGCAAGCACAAGCAGGGGAATAGGCAGAGGGAGAGGGAAAGGGAGAAGCAGACTTTCTGTGGAGCAGGGAGCCCGATGTGGGGCTTGATCCCAGGCCCCTGGGATCATGACCTGAGCTGAAGGCAGAGGCTCAACTGACTGAGCCACCCGTAATTGGAAACTGAGGCATCCATAATTGGAAACATTTTTTAAAAGAATCATAGTATCCTTTTCTTTTGTGGCTAGACATAAATAAAATGTATATGCTATTAATTTTTTTTAAGATTTTATTTATTTAGAGGGAGACTGTGAGCGGAGCAGGGTGGGTGCAGAGGGAGAGAGAAAGAGAGAATCACATGCAGACTCCATGTTGAGCATGGAGCCCGATGTGGGGCTCAGTCTCAGGACCCTGAGATCATGACCAGAGCTGAAATGAAGGGTCAGACGCTTAACCAACTGAGCCACCCAGGCACCTCACTATTAACAATTTACATAAGAATTCTCAATCAAAAAACAAAGAATTATCAAAAATATCACCAAGTTTCTCCTAGGAACAACACTTGAATGAGACCAATGATAAGTAGGTGATATGGATTTATCTTTCATTTTTTGACTTTCCACAGTAAGTGGATTGATTGAGTGCAGAGATTTATATTTTTAAATGTTTTAATGTTGCACCTTAGTATCAAACTGACTGAACTAGTACCATTTTCACTGCTTCTTCTGTGCTCATATTTATGACTCTGCAGAAATTTTATACTGTCCAAGTGACTTCATGTGTTTTAATGTCTCTCAGCTCTCAAATCATACTTGGATGCATTTCGTATTCTTCAGAAAGAATATTCTGACCTATGCATTAAAAGAAGAAGGAAATTGTTTCTGCTAGACACATGAATGATACAATACATCACTTGCAATACTTTTATAGATAACTGATACCTCATACGAAAATGTGAAAAGAAATCTACAAGTAATTAGGAAATGTGTCTTTACTCTGGTTCCTTTAGCTCCTCTGGGAGTTATTTATGTAGGAGTACACAGTGAAACTAAATAAAATTTAGTGTTTTATTTTACTCCTTTTTCCAGAAACTAGCAAATCTTTTAGGATTAAGAAAAAAATGAGTATAATATGGGAAATGTAAGTGGCTAACAAACATGGAAATTGATCACATATCATTATCAGAGTTATACAGATTATATTAATGGTGATTTCCAGTTTGTCCCATAGTTTAGAAATCAATTAGCTTTCAAATGAGCATATCAGATGCTGTTTAGGATTCAGTGAATGGGAATTCTGCCCTGCACTGGAATGTGGATAAACCTTTTTCAAAAGTCATTTGGCTCAGTAATCTTATAAATATTCATCACTTTTGACCCAGGAATTTCATTTATTGTTAGCTACATAATAGAAGCAACAGCAGACTGTTGAGAAATGGTCTCATGAAATCATTAATAATAATCACAAAACCCGGAAACTACATAATGGCTAATAAGGAGGTTACTGTTGCTTTTGTGGGATCTATAGTCCTGCAGCTATTAGCAGTGCTGTTTACAAGGACTTAATAATGATACTTTAATGTTTAGAACAAAAGAACATCATGGAAAGGTAGATGTGTTCCTCAGCTGGCTTCCAAACTGGTTGAACCAGGCAAACCGTGAAATGACAGTTCATGGAAATACATGTAATTAGAAATGCAGACCTGCTCCAGGAGTTGGGATGGGCCACTGGGACTGCTGGGTCTCACTTGCCAAGTTAGTGTAGAAAACAGGAGGTTAATATGGTGGGGCGGCGTTCATTTTGTTTTTGTTTTTTTCTAAATTTCAGAGAAGGGTCTCGTCTGCCTCTACTTGAACCCTTCTTCGTTAGCCTTCATTTTGCAACTCGATAAGTGCCTCTTCAAACTCACAATTAGCTTATAAGTCTTGGATTTCCTCCGGCTTTTTTCATAACTTGTTAACTAAAAGCACTAACGTAAATGACCAGAATTTGTAGGCAGCAGGATTGAACTGACAAAAGGGACCATCTAAAACCCTTACTGTTTGAACGGTAATCTGACACCCAAATTGAAAAGCGGGAATGTAAAATGTCACTTGGGACCACGGTCTGTACTTGCGGGTGTAGAGAACCAACAGTAGGTATGTTTTAAAGAGATTCATAACTAAGCAAAAAGGAATGAGTAAGTTTGCTGCTTATTTGTCCCGATTTATTCCTGCCTGTGAATTGCAGCATCTTATTTTCAGGGAAAACTACTAACAGCAGCAGTAGCAAGGGTGTAATCCACCTGTGGGAATAATCCAATGCGCAAACTCCAGCAGGGAAACATTGTAGAGCCTACAATCTGTGGCTGCTTCCACCGCCACCACGCTCTCTCGAGGGCGTCCAAATTTCCCACACGCAAGGGCACAACTGTTGGGTACA
The DNA here is from genome assembly GCA_028534135.1 of Potos flavus. NCBI lineage: Eukaryota > Metazoa > Chordata > Mammalia > Carnivora > Procyonidae > Potos > Potos flavus. The sequence goes on from CM052883.1 coordinate 3,408,280, forward strand.
GCTTAGTGTGTGTGTGTGTGTGTGTGTGTGTGTGTGTGTGTGTGTCTTGATGCAGTTATCAAAGAAGCCTTAAAACACCACCTTTATTCTCCTACTTTCCATTGGGCTGTAAGTCACATCCTATCACCAGTCAGCACAGGGTTATTGTCAGTATGCTGGGACTGTCCCCACCCTCAGGGTCTTCATAATCTATGAGAGGACATAAAATTAACACAAAGACAACTTCAATACAAGGGAAAATGAGAAAATGTCAAGAGAGAGGCCTAGGAGTCAGAATAGAGAAAAATTGCCAACAAGAGCTTAGGAATTCAAGAGTGCATGACAGTCATTCTCAGGTAAGACTGTGATCAATAACTCGGCTGTGATCAATAACTCGGCTGTGATCAATCACTCATCGATTAGCTATGTTGACGCACCTTCCAGATGCCGGGGCTTGTGCACCCCCGTTATCCTCAACACCGTGAGCAGTTTGTGGGCAAGGGGATGTTGAAAGAGAAGCCTATCTTCCTTGGACTGTGATCGGTCAATGATGTGAATTCACAGCCTGTAGCCTACAGCTCTGTGTACAGAATCTACTGTTTTTACTAACACGGTAAGATATTGTAGCAAAAATAGGATTTTGTGACCATGGCTTCTAAAGGGGTCTGTTTGAGGCAGTGCAGAGAATCCTTTCGCTCTTTCCTCTTTTGCCACTTACCCTTCGCCCAGCTCCATCCAAGAGTAGAGAAAAATGAAACGTATGTGCGTTCAGATGGGGAATTTGGAGAGGCGAGCTTCTGTGGTTTCATAGTATCTTCTGAATAAAGTGGGCTAGTCAGCATTCTAAAGCCAGGAGAACAAGGCAAGCTGCCAGAACTCAAATATTGGCTGAAAACATTTGGCCACTCTCTGCAAATTAATTATTCCATTCACCCAGCCATGGTATATTCCTGATCAGTTGGAATGTCGAGATGCCCGTTACTTAGGCTGTCACAAAGGCATGTTGGCCTCCGTGTGCCCTTGCTGCATAGATGAGCTACAACTTGACGAAAACCAAACCGTGTCATGAACATCCTCTGTCTCTGGGACTCTGATGAGGATAGGCGGTCTGTGTTGGGGCTCCCACCAACTGGGTCGAGTCTCCATCAGTGCTTCTGAGCGATCTGTGTTCCTCGACCGGGTTTGTGGGTAGAAAATCATTTTTGCGATGGGCAGGCAGGCTCTTCTGTTTGCACCTGTCGTTTCTGCTCCCAGGCCTGATGGGCTTGACCCCGTGGACACCCAGGTGGCACTTGGCTTCCCAGCCAGCTACTGTCTGACTTTCCCTCCTGGAGGGGGATTTGCAGCAGCGTCAGTAGTTTGTCCTGGAATGGTGCCTAGAGTGTCCTGCGTGAGCGGAAGCAGAAATAAACCATCGTTTGGAGGGTCTGATGTAATATTATTTATACAAAGTGCTGGCACACAGGGAGAGGACTGCCAGTGGTAGTCATCGTCATTATTAGTAACATGAGTACATTCCATACCTTTTTAATTTCATCCTAATAGTGTGTTTATGACATAAGCACTGTTATCCATATTATATGTATGAAAAAACTAGGCTCAAAGAAATCAGCATTTATCCATGTCACCTATCTATTGGCAGGAAGAGCTAAACGGAACCTTTCTGGATCCAAAACTTAAAAGGATTTTTTTTTTTTTTTTTTGAGACCACTGGTATTACAGCAGAAAAGTAAATATATTTTCATTATTCTGCAGCTAGCTCTTGGCTCTTTATTTAAGTTCACTGTGATACTGTTTAAGGCATAAAAAAAATCCTCGGGTTTTCTCTTGCCTTACAGTGCAACCCCATAGATGCGCCCTAATGATGACCTTCCCCGGTGTTCAGTTGAAGCAGTCACCTGTGGCTGATGCTATTATACGTATAAACATAATTAAGTGACGTGGTAGCAAGGCCAAGTTGTTCTTCATATCTTTTCTGTCATTTTGCCTCCTTATTCTGGGAAGAAGATATGAATTATATCCTAGGAACAACTTTGATGTCACACGATATCTCAAGGTAGCTATATAAAGTAAGCTTTAGTGATGGCCCTCGTGGTTTTTAATGTCATCATTTTTCTACTAAGTTTTTTAAAAAAAGTCATTGATTTATCTTCATTATGAAGATCGGTAACAAGTAAAACTTCTTCCCTTAGTTTTAAGGTACAAATATATCCCTATGTTAGACGAATATTAATATATGCCTTCACTTTTTAAAAAGGTAATAGATTTAAGGTGTATTAGTATTTATGAAATTTTGCTTTTTAAAGCACATCAATATAAAATAAAATGTATGTAACTGCAAGCTGTTGAAATCTCCCATGTGACCAAAATTCTGTCACTGCCTGTAGAAATTCAACAAGAAGACAAAATAACTAAGATTTCAGCCACTCTGAATAAACAGAAGCCTTCAACCTGGTTATAGTATGAGTTTTCGTTCTTGAGCACAGCGATCCAGCAGGGTCTACCGTAAACCATGGGGACGTTCTGGGAGGTGTTGATGGGAAAGTGGTTCTCAAGGGGCTGCTTGAGCTTCTGCTGTCCGTAGGCACCTGGGTGGCTTGTCGGTTAAGCATCTGCCTTCAGCTCAGATCGTGATCCTGGGATCCTGGGATCGAGCCCCGCATCAGGCTCCTTGCTCAGCAGAGACTCTGCTTCTGCCTCTGTCTCTCTCTCAAATAAATAAATAAAATCTTTAAAAAAAACCCACTTCTGCAGCCCAACACCCTGGGTCACTCAGGCTGGTATAGACTAGACATTTGTCTAATTTAAGAAACTGCCAGAAGGAATGAGTGACTAATGTATTAGTGCTCCAGGCTTTTTTTTCCTAATAGAAGAATTTATTAACCCAAAGAAATGCCCACTATTTCTAGAGGATTTGAATGAAGGTGCTTTTGATCCAGGAGTTGCTTCTCCTTTCCAGGGGTCTGCCTTTATTTAAATCACGAATTTTCATATTAATCCATTGAATTAACAGTTCTTTTTCCAAGCAGTGGTGCCCTCACTCCTGGCTCCTTACCTTTCTCTGAGCTCTAAAAATAACTCAGAGAAAAAGAAGTTTCTACTGAACAGGTGAGCTAGATAAAAATTTGCATACACATATTTCTACAGAAGAAGGAGGAGGCTTGGAGGAAAGATTCATTGGTTAAGACCTGTCATGTGTGTTATTCTGTGTGTTTACATGTTCTGTGTAATAGGTGTATATTGCTTTGCATAGTTATTTATCATGACACCAAAAGCAAGCAGACGAGACAAAGCCTCAGCTCTTGCTATTAAGAAAAGTAGGTTAGCTAGCAAGCGTCCCATTCCCTGGAGGGGCAGCTCAGTGGTCAGCAAGTGACCTTCCCCCAGACCACTTGAATAAGACATCTGGGAAGGAATGAGTGGGAAAGATCAAGTCTTTTCTCCCAAAGGGTGCAGTTATGGTGCACCAAGACTCTGATGTCCCAGGGACAATAGTCCATCCTAGGGAAGATGACTTTTCTTCAGTGGTGCTGCTGGGCGCTCTCTCCACTCTCTGGCGCCTGATGGGGGGATGCTTTCTTGTATGGCTCCTTCCAACCCTAGGCCCCCTTGTTATTAGGGTCCCTTTGCCTATGGAGGACTCGGTGAGGCTCCTGTGGCCACTCGTGGTAAACACACATCTTTGCCAAATGACAGAGGGCAGGCTGCCCCTTGTCTCTGCCTGTCGTCCCACCAACTTTTATCTCCTCTTGCTCAAGAACGGAGGACCCGTTCAGGAAAGTCAGCATCCAGACTGCAGCAAGTGCAGGGGAGAGAGCAGAAAAAACAAACAGAAGGACGAAAATTATTCAATCATCATAACCCAAAACTGGGAACTCAAAATTCCCACTAGCTGATGAATGGGTAGATAGAATGTGGTATATCCATATAATGAATAGTATTCTGTCATGAAAAAGCAATGAAATATCAGTACACGTACAATGTGGTGAATCTTAGAAACATGCCAAGTCAGAAGTCAGACACAAAGACCACGTGCTGCATGGTCCCACTTACATGAAATGCCTAGAATAAGCAAATCTATCAAAACAGAAAGCAGATGAGATTGCCTAGGGCTGAGGGAAGTGGAGGAGCTCGAGACGGGGATGGCTAATGGGCTCAGGGTTTCTTTTTCAGAATAATCAAAGTATTCTAACATTGCAGTGGTGGGGCACAACTATGTGAATATACTAAAAGACACTGAGTTGACACTTTATTTTTTAAGATTTTATTTATTTATTTGAGATAGAGAGAGAGAGGTAGCACGAGCAAAGGGAGGGGCAGAGGGAGAAGCAGGCTCGCCCCTGAGCAGGGAGTGTGACATGGGGCTCGATCCCAGGACTCCGGGATCATGACCTGAGCCCAGGGCAGATGCTCAGCCGACTGAGCCACCCAGGTGCCCCAAATTGTACACTTTAAATGGATGAATTTTATGGTATGTGAATTATATCACAATAAGGCTGGGGTTATTTATTTATTTTTTAAAGAAAAGGACGTTAGAATAAATACATCCCAGGAGGCACAGATTTTCCTCTCTCCTCCAGTCATCTATGATACTTGTGAGAAGCCACTTGCACATTTAAGAGGCTATGTCCTAGACACGGGGTGGGTAATCACGTGACATCTTTCAAGATAAGGGGGTAGACCCCCTCTTCAGTAGCGTTGGAGCACCACCCTGCTGTCACACAGCGAGGAGGAGGGGGGAACGCCAACCCTAAACTGGGCAGCCTGACTTCCCGGGGGGCCGCCCCAGCTGCTGGACGGTTTGGCTTTTAGGTAGCTAATGCGTCTTTTCAAGC
>CM052883.1:3413593-3446235 GCA_028534135.1 Potos flavus
TCACATAATTCTCTAATACCACAGAATCTTGTACTTTATATTGTAGGAATGGCTCCTCCGCTCTTCCAGCGTTTTGGGCGTGCCCTCCCACTCTCTCTGTTCGTTAGCATACAGGTGCTGTGTGGTGCTAAGCACTTCATCACTGGTCTGAGGCTGAAAACCCAGAAGTAATTTGCAGGGTTTGTGTGTTAGGTGCCAGTAATTGCGCACAATGCTTGAAACCAAGCATTTCAGTGCACGTTAGCCCACAGGGAGGGATGTTGCTATGTTCCTTCAGTGTCACTAGCTCCTATTTTAGGTTCTATTACTCATTTACTGACTTATAATAAGAAATGCATGCTGACAAGTCATTCCGAGATGCTTACTTGATTTATGCAACAATAATAGATACTCCAAAACATTAAAGAAATATGACATTTTTATTGAAAAACACATCGAGTATGATCTCTGCATGACATTTTAAAAATTGTTTCTGAGATATCATAGATTAATACAAGGTAATACTGAATGTCTTTTAAGGAAAGCAAGTATTAGATTGGAACACTAGGAATTATTAGAGACTCATTTCCAGCTTCAAGCAATGAACTAAATCAATGAACACCACGAAACTGGGAACATTAAACCAAACTGAAGTCTCAAGTTGAATTTATGTCATGGCTAAAGGTAAAAACAAACAAACAAAGCCAGTCAGATACCAAATACAGCCAAACAAACAAACAAACAAATAACAACAACAAAAAAACTCAGCAGCTAATGTCAGTCACAACAAAAACAAAATTTCAGGAACCATGGTCCGTTTAATTTTCACGTTATAAAGAATGTGGCTCAGTCATTAGATAGGAGAGTGTTGACTGAGCCAGAATCCCACTGTGATAAGCAAACTGAAAAACATTCATGTATAAGCAATATTTTCAATAACTTATTTGTGCTGACTTCTGTGAAGTGAAGTATCTTTACTTAAAACCAAATAATAATAATAATAATAATAATAATAATAATAGGAAGATTCTAATAATAGGAAGATTCTTGGCAGTCAGTCTAGTATGTACAAGTTTACTTTATGAACATGCTCTACCTTTGTTTCTGCAGCAGACAGGTCTTTGATCTTTCCTGTAGCAACTTTAGTAGTGGACTCAGAAAACATACACTGTGGAGATTATGTTATTGATAATCAGCAGGAATGATTTTCTTTAAACTGACCAAGAAGTTTACAGATTTAGGAAATTGAATGTATTTTGACTACATTGCCTAGAGTAGAAACTCAGTAAATGCTTGATGTGTCCCCCAAAACCCATCTGGTGTATAATTATATGTGGCCAAGGGGAACTGCACAGTTCTAGCTAGCTGGATTTATTTTAAACCGGTTTGAAAAATTAAAAATACATTAATACCTAACATCTTAAGAGCATCATCGTACATTAGATTCCACATTTATGTCTTCTCAGGAGCAAGGCAGCATAGCACAAATTAGCATCCCATGAGGATGAGGCAGAAAAAGAATTTGTGATCGGCCAAATAAGGGTTTAGGTCAGTGATGGGCAAACTTTTCTGTAAAGGACAAGATAGTAAATATTTTGGGCTTTAGGCTTTGCAGTCAAGGTATAGTCTCTGTCACATAGTTTTCTTTGTGTTATTTTTGAAACAACCATTTAAAAATGTAAAAGTATTCTTAGATCATTGCAATACAAAACAGATGCATTTGGATCTGGGTCTGAAGTTTGCCAGATCAACCAAATTCAGTGACTAGTTGGTGGCTCAAAGAGTTATTGCTTTCTTTTCAAGGGCTGTTTGGTGTATCCCATAAGGGAAGGCATTTCAGTTGGCATTCTCTGCCATGATGAAAAAATATATCATACATAGACCATTCATTAGTGTCAAGAAGGTAATCAGAATATCTTCCAACTACTGGATGCCCTAATTTTTCTCTTCTTGTAGCCTCTTCAGTGGATGTCTTTTGGTCTGTTGGCTCCAAACCTTTCCCTTGCCCTTGGACCCGACATCGCTGCTATGCCTACTTCCGAAGGAGACCGGGTTCCCACTCTCTGCCCAGGTTGTGCATTTCAAAGACTAACAGCACAGTCAGATTCTTTTTTCTCTCCAGATTCAGAAGCTGAAGAAATTACAGGAACTGGGGCCCGTAGCAGGAATTCTACTAGATGCCTCCTGCTGGACTCGTGGAAGCTTTTTATATTTCCCTGTTGTCCTCAGGGATGTTCCTGAGACCACGCACACTGGGGTGTGATGGCATGCAGGTCTTAAAGGGAAGGATAGCACTTCCTAAGTTCTGAAAACCTCAGCCTAGCTAACTCTCAAAAAAAATGCCACAAGACCCCAAATATTCTTCATGGAGAGTTTTTGGAACAACCCATAAGAAGCCAAATAGAAGGAAGTAATGCATCTACCCATTTAAATCTTTTCAGATGAAATTTTTACAAGATTATTTTAGTTTGTTTCTTTACATATAGTGTCACCTTCTGCCCCCATGGCAAGCTGTGCTTCTGTCCTTCCTTTGAGCAAAAGACACACTGGTCTCAAGTCTGTGCCTCCTTTGCCATCATTCAGTCTCTTACGTCATTTAAACATCTTTTTTTTTTCCCCTTTTTGGTCAATTTTCTGCTCTGCCATGTTGAAATCTTAGGGTGGTATAGTTTACACCAAAAAGGGAGCATGAATCCCAAACTTGGGAAAACAAAATTGAAGAACTGGTAAAAGCATGAACTGCCAAACCTTGAAAAGAACAGCTCTTAGGAAAGAGAACCGACTGAGGCAGAACTCTTTGGAAACCGGGGGTGCAAAATAGTCTTGAGTTTCTCCTTAAAAATATACATGAAGCAAACCTCATATTCTCATCTTTAATGTTCTGTGTTTTCTTTGTAAGCAATAGTGTGTCTTTGCAAATTAATTTGCAGCCATTTGTTCCCCTATGAAAAAAGAATCCCTTATTTTTCAACTTCATTTATTCAGCTTGAAATTTAACTGTGAATCTGTCTTTATCAATATCAAATTCCAACAGATAGGTAAGGAATTTTGATCAATACAATGATACATAAGAGCATTTTGACTCTTTAGTTTTTCGAGTTAAAGTTAGATAAACAGTAAAAGTGGTGACTAGGAAACATGTATCAAAGGTGGAAATATAAAAAAGCCTTCAGAAAGAAGTGCAATAAAAATGGGAGTGTGCTGAGGGAAACAGCGGAAAAATCACAACGCAGGTGTAGGACCACTTTATTTTAATGAACCTTTTATGAAACGGAGTTGGACATTTAGAATTGTTATATAGGTAATTCAATAAGTCAAGCCACTGAGCTCATGCTTGCCTGATTGCTTTAGGTGGAATTTTTAACTCTAAATTACATGATTGGCATTTTTGTCATTTTCACACACATTCTTTATCCAGCCTTGTACCTAGGTTGGACCAATTTTTTTCTTCCTTCTCTGCAAGTCCATTCTATTGCGTGTGAGCTACGAGGGCCATTTTATTAAAAAAAAAAAAAAATTCTTGGGGCTCCTGGTTGTCTCAGTTGGTTAAGCGTCTGCCTTCGGCTCGGGTCATGATCCCAGGGTGCTGGGATCAAGTCCTGCATCAGGCTCCCTGCTCAGTGGGAATCTGCTTCTCCTTCTCTCCCTCTTCCATTCCCCCTGCTTGTGCTCTCTCGCTCACTCACTCTGTCTCTCAAATAAATAAAATCTTTAAAAAAAATTACTGGACCCTGTTGATTTCAAATTTACCTTCTCTGCATTTGTGGGCAATGTATAATAAAAACGTGCAGTTCTGGTAGGTAGTGAGACTGAACTTCCAGACAATCCATAAGAAATTAGCAAGAAAATTTATTATATTACATGTATTTTTATGGTAAATATTAGTTCTGTTTTTATATAGTATATACTTATATATAGTATAGTATGAGTTCATATAGTATATTATTTAATCTATAAACTACAGCAATGTATCATATAGTATATATCATGTATTTATACATTATTTTATACGTATAGTGTATATAATAGATATTTAACTATAGTAAGTTAAAATAACTTGTTAGGTACTGATTATTTAATTTAAAATTTAAAAATACGCACTTAACTCCAATGGTCCAGTGTGTCTTTGTAGCCTTCAAAGTTGATGAATGCAAAACTCAATTTGCAAAGCTTCCCTAGGCTTTTCAAAGAGAATCCTATAAAGTAGGCATTGTATACCTTTGGTGCCATCCTTTTCTTGCTTGTCCACTGTCTCATCCAAATATATACATATTTTTACTATTACCTAGGTATTATTTTTCAAGAACTAGCTGGAAAGGGTTAACTCTAGAGTAGTTCTACACCGCTGGAGGACTCTTGACATCCATACTAATTAAACAGATGGTAGTAAGACTGTGGCAGTTCTGGACAGACGGACCTGTCGGTTCTCCAGCATGTTATGGATTGATGTAGTTGTTGACTCCGCCTTAGATATGTGTCCCCACAGTCGGAGACAGAGGACATCAAGGCAATCAGTGTGTTTTCGTCTTATCTGTAGAGAAAGTAAGACTCCAATTAATTGAACTCGGTTAACTTCCTATGTCCTCAATAACAAAGAAATGTATTAATATAAGTGAGTTTCATGGAGGAGAGTTTAATCTGATATAAATGCAAATTTGATATAACTTTTGTCCATGATTTTATTTAAAAACTATATCTATATATAACAGCATGTATGCCATTCTGTTTTCTATAATTTAAGCATGCCAAATCAGGGCTTATTTAGTAAAAGTAAAATAAGACCAAATAAAAAAATATATATATATGTGTGTGTGTGTGTGTGTGTGTGTATACACACACACACACACACACACACATTATATATATATATATTTATTTGGTCTTATTTTACTTTTACTAAATATAAATATATATATATATACACACACACACACACACACACATATATATATATATATATCACACAGGATGCTGCTAGCACATAGCTATGGGAATTGAATCAATGTATTGAGTGTAAGTTAACTACCCCTTGACTATGTACATACTGGTCTGGCTAGCATTGGGAGAGAGATTTTGTTCCTTTTGAATGCCTAACATCAAAATTTAATACATATATGTTAAAAACCTTGAACTAACTGCTTCTTTCTCTAATGACCTAGAAACAGAAATATGTCAGACATGTATTGATATTACACAATTTAAAATGAACTTTTGGGATGTGGGGATAGGTATAGTTGAGAGATGCCATGTAACTTCAGCATCGTTCCCGATCTCTTTCTGTATTTAATGGACAATCTGTAATGCTGACTGTTACATATAATCCCTATTTATATAATATAAATTCTAGATTTTCCATTGGGAAAACATCAAAACTGTGCCTTTTGTTTCCACTGTTCATTTAGTAACTCAAGGAAATGCATTACCTGCCTTAGAGGTTTGCATGTATGGTCTGTTTTTTATCATACAGTGAAGGGGCTTGAAGTTTGACCAACCCACTCTAACTTGTACTCTAATAATTTTCTCGTGCAATGCCTTATTCTTATCACAGAGTTTATGTGTGTGTTCACGTGTGTGTGTTCACGTGTGTATGTATGGATGTACACATAATTCAGTGAGGACAGAGACTGTGTCTCTTCTACCTGTTGCGTGTTAGGCATTCAATCGTTGGCTGAATGAATGAACGCACGTGATATTTAAAGAGTGTTTAAAACCAAGCGTTAGAAATTGCCAGACTGAACTTGGGGGCTAAAGAGGAAGGAAAAGAAAGCGAGAAGGGAACTCATTAAGAGATAACACCACAGCAAGGCAGAGTATATGATGAACATGGGGTTGGAAGTGGCTGAGGGTAATAAACGATATGATACTGGAATAGATTATCTTAAGTCAATCTTAAAAACTTTATCTTAACATTTACCTCGCTTCCAGTCACATGTTACTTGTTCTGATTTATCCATGCTTCACATTCAGAAAGGTTTCGAAGCAGGTCATTGGGTAGTAGTTACGTAAACAGAGAGGATGTTTCTGTTGCCTCCGTTTCCCCACAGGTGCCAGCAAAATGCCTTGTGAACGGGAGATATACAGGGTCTCTCTCTCTTTTTTTAAGGTTTTATTTATCTGTTTGAGAGAGAGCAGGAGCGAGGTGAGGGGCAGAGGGAGAAGCAGGCTCCCCGCTGAGCAAGGAGCCTGATGTGGGGCTCAATCCCGGGACTCCGGGAACATGACCTGAGCTGAAGGCAGCCGTTTAACTGACTGAGCCCCCAGGCGCCCCCATACAGGGTTTCTTAAGTTTCCTGTTTCAGTCTTTGAGAATTTCTCAGCTGCATTCTTTTTAGCTTTGTCTAAAGAATTTACTTTGTAGCATATGTTAAGGGCTTGCCAAAAAGCGTTTTTTGAGCTGGTGCACTAGACTATGAATTTCCAGATTCTGGAGGATACCTACACGTGTTGGGATGGGAATTGCAGGACAAAAGATACAGAGACTCCCCAGGGACCACAAAAGCAATCAGGCATTCTGATATGGAGGCATCCATAAAGGCACACCCCAGGAATCACATACCCGATTTCACATTTATCATCTTCGTGGGTACCCAGCGTACTGACTCAATATTATAAATGAATGCAACAATTAATCAGAATTTACGGCACAAGGAATTGCAGCTTTGGGTGTAAATTTTAACTAGATGGCTTGTAAGGTTTTCTTAAATATTGAAGATCTATGACAAATACATGCATAGAAAATTATAAATAGTGTGATCATTATGATAAGCACCCTGTGGGGTCCCCTCAGTGCCAACGTGTGTTGTGCCGTTTAATCACAACTCAGGCGTGGGTCCACTGACATCCATCCCGCATTGTAATGATCTGCCCTGACTGGGGCTGAGTGTTTTAAATGCAGTATTTGAGATCATTACAGCCACCCTGGAAGTGCCGTTTTACTGTGTCCATATTACAGAGGAAAAGAAATGTTAGGGTTCGGGACGTTTAGTGACCTGCCCGGTGCCTGGGCTAGACGTACCAGGTTTGGTCTCGAGTCTGTCTGGACACAGGGCCTTTCTCCCACACTCAGCTGCTAGAGCTACGCGCAGACATTTTAAGGAGGGACGTAACGGTGTTGGAAGGAGACGGCAGGAAGGCTCCGCAGAAGACATTCCATTGAGGAACAGACGTGCGGCTTCACGCCTGAGTCCCCTTGATGCTGGAATAAGAAAGTGAAGGCAGCCAGAGCAAGAAAGGATGTGGCTGAGTTCCTCTCAAGTTCCTGTTCCACGAGCCGTCAAGTCATTCAGTTTCATAGACCGTTTCTCCTTGTTTCCTTCAGCTTGGGTTTTCGGAATAGAAAAAGGATACGGACATCCCACTTTTCTTTATGATAGGATCATGTGATGAGTTCCTAAATGTTCTCTCCCTTCCTGTCTGTCTCTGTTTAGGTCATGGTCTACGTATGATTCCCCTGGAATGTGTCCATTTCCTAACCTGCTAAATGCTTCATTTTGCATTTATAATGGCCATAAATCTCCCAGGTTGAATACAACCCTCAATAATGACTTCTTTAATTTGTCATTGGCCAGAAAGTATGGACAGATAGAACATGCCAAAAGGCTCGTGAATGCATAGGTCGTTCAAGAAAGATTAAAAATCACCCTGAAAGAATAGCAGGGATCTATCTGAGAGATTTGCAGTCACCAGAAGGCCTCTCTGCACACTGGGGTTCCTCTGTCTCACAGGAGAGAGCAGGGAGGGTGTTGTATGTTCGGCTCGCCACAGCCAGGCGGTTAGATCAGTGTGTCGAGAAGCTGGAGTATAGATCGAGGCTATCCCGGGCATCCATCACTCCCTGGGAGTCAGGTGTTTGCATTCCGCCAAAGAAGCCAAGGCATCTGCGGACACTGTGGGCAGAGCCCAGAAGCGGGAAATCCCTTCCCAGGGGATGGGTGAGACTGCCTGCAATTTCCTGCAGCACAGGGCCACGCACGGACCAGGCTTCTCCCATCCGCACGGAGAGAGAGAGAAAGTCGAATTGGCACCACACTAGAGAGAGCTGCATGCTGCATATATTTTCAGGAACAGATAAAACCTGAAATATTAAACCGGCTCTATTTGGAAATGCAGTCTGGCATTGCAAATGAGGACGTCTGTGTGGACCCAGGCTGCCTGCATTGCTTACTCCTGAAGATGTGAGCAGTTTGCTTTTGCTGTGCTCCCGCAGGCCTGCTGGGGCTCTGGGCTCGACTGGGGGGACTGTATTTTCCTGGAACTTGGTGCTGGGTGCGGATGGAAGACGATGAGGGACCAGCTCACTTGTGGGGAGGGCAAGCAGAAACAAGTAGCAATGGAACTACCTTTCTTGTATACAGTATCCCCTAAGAAGCTACATCATTTTCTTGTCTTAACTTTATTTCATACGATTTGGTGGGTGTTATCTAGAGCATTCACAATCCTGTCCTTGGTATCTATTCCAGAAATCAAAGTTAAGATTACTTTATTATATGTTCCTTTGTACATGTTGAGATCCATTGTCAAACTCGTCTTAAACTAACCTGCTTCAGAGTAAATAATGCAATTCTCGGATCCCAAGGTGACATTCACACGGTGCGCTTGATGAAATGCCCACAAGCAGCATTAACATTCATGTGGATCCAAATGGATTTAGAAAACAATGTTTCCGGTTATCTCAGGGCTCAGTTCGGATCTGACTACTCAAATGAAATTGTGCCGGGTTGTTCTCCCAGGATGGAAAGCAAAAAGCATGTATGCAACCTTTGGTGTAGACAGATGTGTTTCAACCTGTGTTTACCCAGAAGGTGGGAGGAATCACTACCCTCAGCCCAGCAGGATTTTGCTCCAAAGTGATCAGTCATTAAAAGGACATGGATTAGAACTGCAGTGCAGACAGATGGGTAATGCTTGGGAAATAACAAACCCTGCCCGCGTCCCCAGCCAAGTTCCTTCCGTCATTTGATTTGGCTAATTTGCTGCTGCAATCTCTTAGGTGGTCAAATGCAGAACTTAAAAATTCAGTTCACCAGGCATTACTGAACTCAGTCCTCTGGTACGCTGCTTGGAGCTGTGGCTGCTATGAGCTCGGGCACAACATATGGTTGCCTTCAAGAAGTCATAATGCACAGAAGCCATGTACAGAGCTAACGAGGGGCTCGCTAATAGGGTGGCGGGCACCACAGTGCCAAGGGATAAAAATGATGTCTAGTTGGAGGGGACCAGGAGAGGCTCCATGGAGGTGGTGACAAATGTGGGATGATTTGGGGGTGGGGGCACAGTGGTTGGGGATGGAGAGGGCACTCCAAACAAAGAGAGAGACATGGGCAAAAGGAGAAAGTAGAGAATGATCATTGGAGGGAAGGGAGAGCAACACGATGCCACTGTATTTAGAGAAATCAGTCATACAGCCACATCTGCAAGAATATGGGTGTGGGAAGCCTAGAAACATGACCAAGAAGAGCCTTTTTTTTTTAAAGATTTTACTTATTTATTTGACAGAGAGAGATCACAAGTAGGTGGAGAGGCAGGCACAGAGAGAGAGGGGGAAACAGGCTCCCCACTGAGCAGAGAGCCCGATTCGGGGCTTGATCCCAGGACCCTGAGATCAAGACCTGAGCCGAAGGCAGAGGCTTAACCCACTGAGCCACCCAGGTGCCCCAGGAAGAGCCATTTTATTGGAGTCTGGGTTAGAGGTGATGAAGGGCTGGTGGGGGAAGTGTGGACAGAAGCACGTGAGTATATGTGGGAAAAGGAGGAAAAAGAGTATACTATGACAATGGGCTTTCTTTTCTTTTTAAAAAATATTTATTTATTTATTTTAGAGGGGGGAGGGGCAAAGGGAGAAGGAGAGAGTATCTCAAGCAGACTCCCCACTGAGCTCGGAACCCGACATGGGGCTCGATCCCACGACCCTGAGATCATGACCTGAGCCGAAACCAAGAGTCGGACACTTAAATGACTGAGCAACCGAGGCGCCCCAACGGGGCTTTCAAAGCTAGATCCCTGCAAACATTCCATTACCAGCAGCACACTGTCTCAAAGAGAGAAGGTAGTTGTAGGTAAGAGGAGAAGATCCGGGGCTGGGTCAGAATTGTGAGAGTTCGTGTTGCTGGAGCATCTGGAACAGATGTCTGGCGAGCAGGTAGAAATGTGGCTCGGGAGCTGAGATAGGATAAATAGACTTCGGAAATTTCTTTCGAAAGGCATGGCCCACGTGGAAAGTGTGATTGTATTACCCAAATAGAGGGTGATCGTAGAGGGAAGAAGGATGCACAGTTGCCCTCAGGGAAAAGGAAGAAAGAGATCCAGACATGGTGTCCAGAGGCAGTCGTGGGAGCTGTGGGCAGACAGGCAGGCCCCGTTGGAACACTTCGCAGAGATGCAAGGACTTAACTCAATTAAACAATGCAGACTTCGAGGAACTCTGTGAATTTGCAAACCAAGACGTTATTGGTAAGATCTGCCCATAGTCGCCAGATTTCAGGTATTTGCAGAACTTAGGTATGAGGAAATAGGAATAAACAGCTCCTACAAAATGTTTATGCTTTGTAAAAACACCACCACCAACAACCAACTTGGTAACCTGAAAAGTGATTATGATAATACCTTCACTAGCGTTTGCTGGGGGGCAGGCATTACGTGTAATTTACCTCGTTTAATCTGAATGCACAGACTAGGGATTTGGGTGGATGGAAGGAGATGAAGGCACGGAGGTCTTATGTCTCCCTTTTCTGCTGGCAGCAGTCTGGAAGATGATAAAAGCAGAAGGTAAAACCTTGTTTCATTTCTGAGAACCGGCCCTCTTCCTTCTGGTTGCAGCCCCGCCCAGCCTTGACCCTCCCCGATCATGACTGTGGTACCATGGCGACCGGACCTCACTTCTTACTCAGCATCCCCCACCTGCCCTGATGAACACGGTCTGTTCCCTCCCAGTTGTGTCGCTTGCAGTTTCCTGGTTTTCCTCTCCTTCCCTTCGAGAACTTTCCAGCCCAGGTGTTCTCACACCCTGGTGTGCAACAGACTCCCTCAGTGGGGTTGTGAAACCAGTGGTTCTGACTCAGTCGATTTATGGTGAGACCCGAGCTTCTGCATTTCTAGGATGTTCCAAGGTGCCGGTCAGGGCACCGCACGTGGGGAGTTTTGCAGTTTAAGAATGCTGGATGGATTTTGGAGAGGATGGCGGCGGCTTCAGGGTCTATGTGGTGGTCAGTCAGAAGAGGGATTTTGCTGATGTTTGGTCCCAGGGTCTGGACAAGGACCCCAGAGCAGAGGGGACAGGAAAGAACTGAACTCATAGGGTGTGTGGACGTGGACAGCGGTGGACGACTTCAGGGAGCCAGGAGGACACTGCCAGGTGCTCCCGAAGATTCTAGCGTGGACGGGCCGGTGGAGCAGGGCATCTGCAAACGGCCTCTGGACTCTGACACGCAGTGATTTTGATCCTCTTGTCGTGTTCAAGATTTCGAGCGAGTGGCCCAGGCCTCCTTACCTTCCCAGAAACGCCCCCCCCAACATTAAAACAATCAAAAAGGTGTAAAAATGAGTTCCTCTTCACAACGCCAGCCTTCCTCTCACCATCGTTGGTCATGAAGCTGCTGTCTGAACTCCTTCCACCATACGCTGCTGCGACCAGGCGGGGGGGCCCAGGGAACCCGCCATTCTAGAAATTTCATCGGAAAGAAAGAAGTCTGTGTTGAAATAAACCCGCATCTCCTGTCTCCAGCTAAGCTGCCACCGCATTATCTGCATGATGTCCAGTCAATATTTCAAAATGTGCCGCCAGCCTGTACAGGAAGTGAAGAGAAAGTGGGACGCCCAAACATCTTGTCTGTGACAAGTGCAGCGTCTCGCTCGCTCATCAAGCCACGCCCCGGGGTGGACGAGACTGAGAGCAGGAGGGACGACTGATCAAGCGGTCCTCTCCTGCACGTCCCCCCGAATGCTGGCAAGGCGCCGGCACCGAGGACAGAGGAGGAAGGTGTGCGGTGAGATTGGACACACTGACTCTTTCCCCGGTGGCCTCACACCTGGCTGAAATCATGGAGCGCTGTTCTGGAGTGACTGAAAGTTCTCTTTTCCAAATGCACGCGTGCTCTGATGAATCTTGAACCTTTCAGCCTCTCTTATGGAAATAACTCCCGCTCAGAAGTGCAAATGAGTCTGACGCCTTTGAGAAGTCTTGAATGGTCTTGATGGAAGCATTGAGAAGGGCGAGCTGGGTTATTAATGCTGCCTTGAAGGGTGATATGAATGGGTTAGAATTACCGTCGGAGATGGACACCCTCATTTTTCCAGGCAGCACCCGTCTTTTAGCTTCCCGAAGTTAACCGTTCAATTGCATCGCGTTGAACTTAGGAAACTTCGATCAAGCATTCCCAATCTTCTGAGCTTTTGTTTTCATTTTAAAACGTCAAATGTCACTCAGATGCTAATCCAGCCAACTGTGGCCAACCCTAGTGGCAAGCCAAGGGACAGCAGAGGTCTCTGCGGCAGACGTGTATACACTCGAGCCGTGCTTTCCAAACACACTCTGTTCACTTTTCCCCTTGCATCACAACCCATGATGGTCTCCTGCCTGTGAGCATACAGAGCTCATCGTCGAGTCCCCAAATCTTCCGAGTACACGGTACCCTGCTCGATAAGGTGACTAACCATGGAATGCCATGCCTTATCAAGCCCTCAAACAGTTCCCAGACACCCTCACTTTCTGCCTTTGTGCTGCTGTGGACGGTAACTTACTACCAATGGCCACACTTGGAGTAGAATCCTCTTTACTGGAGAAGCTGGTCAATTTTGAGACATCTCATAGCGTGAAACTATTTCAGGCACAAAAATTGTAGGTGCAGAATGTTGCCATGGACCTCACCTTTGGATTCTTGGAACTGAACGTAGGAAATATATTGATACGGACATATCTATACCAACGTCGTAGAGGTAAGCTCGGGATACCGAAGCAGAACACAAATACACAGAAGAGGGAAATGTTCTGTTCAGATTCTCTTTGCTCAACTGTGTGCGGAGGAGGTGACCGAGGCCAGTTTCTGGGGGTCCGCCCTCGTGGCCGGAAGAAGCTGGGCCAAGGAACCAGCCGGAAAGTGCCGCAGGACAGCTTTGGACCTTGCCTACTCTAAGCTTTTTGCAAGTGGGCTCATGGTCCTATCTCATGACTGGTGATAGAATTTTGGCCACAAAATGGATTCTTAACGTAAAAATTTGTAATCATAGAATTAAAACCTGCAAGAGGCTTTGATGTCGATCTACTTCATTACACTGTGAAGTCAACTTGAGTCTGTAGACTGAAGGGCACGCTGGGAGTAAAAGCTAAAGTCAGGTCCTTACCCAGAGCTTCTACTCCATATGTGGGATCTTCCCTGTGTCCTCTTCTGTCTGTCTCTCCATCTTGACTTTTATTCTTTTCTCTTAACTGTTTAAAAACCCTTCTCTCCTTTCATCTCTGCAGAGTACGGCCCCTTATGAATTTTTTTCAGTGTCAACGATCTTTTTTTTCTGATGAGGCAGGAAGGGCTGCCATTCACCCTGTCTTTAAAAACACAGACACAGAAAAATGGCTGATGAGTGTATAATAATGCACATATTGTACCTGCTGGTGAGCTCGAACTCTCCATTTTATCAAACGCCTGCCTCCTTGCAGTGCTGTCCACTAAATGATCAGGGGTCCAGCAGACGGTTGGAGGTAAGGTTGTGACGGTGCGGTGAAGGACCCCAGCTAATACAACCCGCTCTTAAATCTGGGGGTGCGGCCTCAGGTGGCACATTTAATCTCTGTAAGCTTCAGTTGCCTCATCTGTAGAATGTAGATGATAAGCGCCCCCCCTACGGTCCCATGTGAGGGTGGTCTTGGGTCATTCACTGAGGCGCGTGGTGCAATGCCTGCCTTGCAACACACAAGCAATAAACAGCCCCCTTGTCCTTATGAGTTTACATCCTTGTACTCTACAGAGAAAACAAAATCGGAGTCCTTCGAAGAGAATAGAGAAGGGAAATATTATGTGATGAATTAAGAAAGGAACAATGACCAATTATATTGTTGTGCTCTGAGAGAGTAAAACCATTTGTCGGCTTTTATTTCCCTCAAAGGATAATCAATATTTGAAATGCTCTGCTTTCTGAAGGAACAGGCAAATTAGAAGAATATAATTAAATTAAACAATACATTAAAGAGTGCCATTTCTGGGGAACATCAGATGCTGCCTTGCAGGGGCCGTGCCTTACCTGGCCGCGGTCTGACCTGCAGATTTGGGGCAGGAAAGCAGCGCCCCGCGCCCCCCACCCTGCCCCTGCCCCGCCACAGGGACAGCACAGTTCTTCCTGCTCTGCTCAGACGGAAGCAGAAGGCAAAGGGGCTCCGATCTCGGCGCCAGGTTACCAGGCTGGCCGCGGTCCGTGGCCACGTGGGAATGAAGCCTGGGTGGACCCCGAAACTCAGGGCCTGTTTGGTTTGTGGGCTAACGAGTCAGCTTCCGTCTTTGATAGCATACAAGAGAAAGCCTTTTGAATTTAAGGAATCAAACCACTGCAGCTGTTAGGAGGCAACAGTTTGAAAAGCTTTTGTAGACTGTGCGCTGAAAGACAGCTCTGTACCTTTTCATACAAGCCTTTCACACTGCGTGACCTTTCCAGTGCTTGCATTTTTTTTTTTAAATCCTTCTAGCACATGCCACGGTAAAATTATAAGTATAGCAGTCCACCATCTGGAAAGTCTCATTCTCCCCGAAACGAAGGTGGGGCTGTGGAAGATGCTTTGCCTTTTACGTTTCTCCTCTCCCACATCTGCATCGCTCTGTGTTGTCTCTTCTCTTGCTTAATCAAATCTTGAAAAGAACCTGCAAAATTAATTTCGGAGGCTCTCAAGGCCTCGGCTTCGTTCAGGATCTCAGAACTTTGTTTGTGTTTATGGCTCGCATGTCACACGTTTTAGGCGGGGTATTGCCCGGGTCCCTTTCTTGTTGCTGTTATTACTGTCTCTTTGTTTAGGGTCCCTTCTGGTTTTTGCATCCTGCTTGGGAATGTCCCTGCTGATTAATATCTCTTCCAGGGGAGAGCAGGAAAAGAGGGAACACAGGCATTGAACATTCCCCAAATCCGAATGTTAGCGTCTCAGTTTAATGGAGTCGCTGGTCCCCTTGGACAATTTTTATTTAGATCCTCATTATCAAATCAAGGTACAGTTTATAGCTTGTGTGTTTATTATAGGATTAAAAGATAACGTAATTGAAGTAGGTATGCATTAAGGTAATTTAATTAAGGTAAAAATTCAAAGGGCTTAGTTTTTGGTATGGAAGAGATTGATGTAATTAAGGCCTTATTTATGTATTGTGGCTGGGGATTTTTTTTGTGTGTGATTTTAGATAATCCATATAAAAACCTGTTTCTCTTCAATGCATTTTTATTTGAAGCAGCAGACCTAAAGTATTTTCATTAGCAATTTTCTACTATTGCCAAGCACATGTTTCCTATTAACTGGAAATAAAAAAGGAGATCAATAATTACAGCAAAAACGTGCTTTCTTAGCCCATCTTCTAGTCCATTTCTTTAGGAGGTAGTATTTAGAAGTACTCCTGAGAATGCTGTTTGAAATTCTGGTTGAACACCCTGAGGTTGTCATAGATTAATAAGATATTTCTTCTTTTTTTTACAAAAGCCGCCATACAAACCATCATGGCAGGTAGATAACCCCAAAATGATAAAGAAAACATGTGATATCATATTCATGGATACTTTCCCTGCTACTTATGTAACTGATTGCTTTTTCCTTTGTAAATGCATGTACTTCACACCAGGTGGTAGAGGGAGCTCTATAGAAGAAGGGTCATGAGTGTAATAAAGTATCACACCACAACACACACTTCAATTCCATAGACATTTCTGGAATATCTACAAAGAAATGGCACTCATTTAGTCCATGTGGGTAACACTAAGATATGTAAGATACAGCTTCTTCTTTCAAGCTGCTTATAATCGTAGGGAAATAAGGTCAACATACAATGGCTCAAACATATGTCTGTGAGTGGTCGGTTCCTGAGCACTTTAAAAGAAGAAAGAGTCACATTATTTGGAGGATAAAGAGAGTATAGTATAAACAATTATTATTTGAGATCGTTTTCATAAAATAGTTACTAACACCTAGCTTCAGTCATTCCCAAGCAAATAAGACTCACAGAGATATAAAAACTAGGGAAAGTTTGCTGTTCCACATAAGGTAGATGCCAGAGGGAAGTCTCCATGATGATTTTATAGAATCATATTAATGCCATGAAGTTTAACTCCCTATCAAAAACATCGAGTAAGCTTTTCTACGGTGCACCTTGGGATTATGCATAGCCTCCCTATCTCCTTGACGTTGGAATGTCTGTGCTCTCGAATTTGACCAACTTATCAAGTCCCAGTGAAGCTACCATCACAGGAACAGACATCAAATTAATAATGAAGATTCCATATACATTTATAAATGTCTCTGTTTTTTATGTATAAAACCAAATAGAATTAATTAATGGGAAAAACTCATTCTTTGTTCTTTTTCTGTTGGTAACATTTTAATTATTTCATCATGAAAAGGAAATTTATAAAATAACCATATTGTTTATATCCTAAACAGGAAATATAGAAAGTATGGAAAATAATAAAATGAGGAATATTTTGTGACCCTTTCTAAAATTACTTCCTGAGCATTGTCCACGAAACCTGCATTGTCCCTTACAGCAGCCACCGGCCATGTCTGGCCACTTTAATTTCAATTTCAATTCATTAGAATTAAATTAAATTAAAAATTTATTTTCTCACTCTCACTAGCCATGTTTCAGGTGCTCAAATGTCATATGTGGGGAGTGGCTCCCGTATGGACAGAGCAGATAGGGAGCCTTTCCATTTTTGTAGAAAGTTCTGTGGGACGGCAGGTACACTGAGGTTCCTTTGAGGGTTGGCCATCATTTTCCACTGCTTAGGAGATTAAACAAATATATATATATTTTAATAATGCATTGAAAGGTAGCACTAATCTGGAACTTTTGATCCCCTGGGGTTTCTTTTTGGGCTTTGAAAATTCCTGTCTTTGGTTCTATATAAACAGTAAGCTATGATGACTCTGGGTTGATGGTGGTGCTATTGAGGATGATGGACAGATAATGATGATGAGGCTCTTGGTGGTGATAATAAAATGAGAATGAAGAGCGAGCCAACCTGGGGGCGGGGAGTGAATTTTTGTTATCTAGTGAGTGTTGCCAACTCTTCCAGTGGGGAAGTTTGTTACATTTGTGATGTAGGTATAGGCCCTTTTATGTACTCAGAATCTTTTCATCAGATCCGAGGGCTGGTGAAAAGTACCATTAAAAATGTTCCATATTTGGGGCTGAGTGCCGTGGAAGAGACCTGGAATGTGTGTGTGTGTGTGTCCCTGTGCTATAGTCTACCGCCGATGCCTGGTTGGGATTGTCATATGCTGCAATAATTTTTTTAATGGTGTAGAAAAGGCATCATTGAATGTTTAGTCTGAGCTTCTTAAAAGATGAAATGGTTTAGAAGGGTTTCTGTGATCCATTGCATGCTAAGGCTTTTGACCCAGTTCCCGTTACTGAATAATGAAAACCCACTTCACAAGGGACTGATGGATAAACCAGAGTTTTCCCGAGGATTTTACTTTAGAGGAGACGTCTTCTCCATGATTACAGTGATGCATTTGCAATCTAGATTATCTCCTTTCCAGAATAAGTTACCCCATGAAGCACATTTCTGATCAGACAGCTGCCTGGTTGACACGCAGTCAGAGTTGAAGCCTTTCAGACTCATTCGATCGAGAGGCCTTCGAGTATGTGATGAATTATCCCCATTCTCACTGCAGAACACGCCTCACCTGGGAACCAGAAATTCTGCCCAGCTCCTGGGACAGTGCTGGCTACACATAAAAGAATTCCCATCCCTCATTTCTCACTCACACCCACCTGTTTTATATTGTAATACACATGAGTTTATGTCTTGATGGGATTTTGTTGACATCCTTATCCAACTATAAGTGAAGCTAAGTCCCTGAAAGTGGTATTTGTAGACTCTACATTACCGTATTTTTAATACTCCATAATACAAATGAGAGACTTATCTACCAGTAAAGCCGAAACAGATCATGTCAAGTGTTAGAGGACTTTCTGAGCTTTGGTTTAGCCATTTTTCCTTTTAAAATGTCATTGGTGAGATCATCATATTGTTCTCTGGTTTCTGTACATAGTTTATTTTTATGTTGCCCCCGTTACGTACTTCTAATAAATATAAATATGTTAGTTATTAATACATGTATTTTACTTTTGAAATGAAAACTAAAACAAGGAAGGAGAGAAACGGCTATAAAATAATTGGTTGGTGATGAGGTTGTTGGGTTATGTTTGTGGTCGAAGTTGTACCACCAACATCAAATTCTAAATGGGTTCTTTGTCTAGAATCCTATCCTTCATGAGTCCTTCTGTGAGTCTCCGGAATAATGAGGAATTCTTCTGTCATTAAAGCACAGTGATACTTGGCATATATCTCTCTTAAGATAATGAAAGCTTGTTTTTTCAATTCCTTTTGTTTAATACTAATCTTAGCCTATGGATTATACTGTAAGATTCTCGAGGATGAAGAGTTTGACGTAGTTATCCTTCTCTCCCTCCCACAGTTTATATGCTGTTAGCTCAGCCAGTGTCCTTCTCTGACTGCGTGTATGTTAGGGGCGAGACTGTTTTGGGAAAGCAGGTAAAAGTAACTGAGGGAGTATCCACAAAATAGACTTTCAGCCAAAAAGAAACACAGCGATGTTAAGGAGTAGTTGTATAGTTGTAGTTTCAAATAAAAATGGCTCTTTTCCACTGCAAGATTACCCTGATTCCTGATGTAAGGGGAAAAAATGAAAGCAATATATTTTTACCCAAGGATAGACTGTTCCCTGGAAGCAAATTTTATCATGGCTTTATAAGGTCCCATCATTATCTTGATATAAAAAATTTATACTAGCATTTTCTAGATGGCTGCAAATTGACTTCATCCATCCTTTCTTTGCCACCATCCAGAAAACACACCTATCCATGCAAACGATTCGAAGGAGATTATAATTATTGTATTAGGATAACATGCATTTCCAAATCAGGAATTATTGTGTATCTTCTTGATCTAGATAGAAGTTCCAAGGCTGAAAAATTAGAGCAAACAGAAAACATAGAGTATCAGTCAGAGTTCCTATTTGCAAGCAATAGACATTGGCCAATTGTATGACTAATTTAAGCATAAAAGTAAATTGCATTTAAGCCTGTTAGATAGCTAACAGAAACTCTAGGAAGGCCAGCTTGCGCAGCTTGAAAGCTATGCAGCTCGGGACCATGCAATTTGTCCTCTAAATACCTAGTCAGATGAGGACATCGCCATAACCATCTGTGGGACAGTGGACACAGCTGCCACTGAAAACCCTCCCAGACCCTGTTCTGTGCGATTCCTTCCTGCTTTGCATCATTAGCTTCTTGTTCAAAGTAGGGGAAGCGAGTGCTGGATTGGCAGAGCTCAAATCCTTAGGACCTGCCGTAGCCGGGGCTCTGAAGGGGAAAGGGAGCATCTGAAATTTTCAGTTTGGTTGTGAAAATTGGGTTCTGCTAAATGAGGTAGGGGATTTCTTAAACATCCGAAGGGGATTCTGAAATGAAGCAACTACAAATAATGAAAAAGTCAATTCTGCATAAAATCTGGTTAAATCTCTTTATCACTGACATCAGATGCATCATTTTTATGACTCAAGAAAGCAAGGAAATTACATTTTGCCAGATTATTAGATTTACTTCGGCCTACCTGAATGGCCAAGAGAAACAACGTTCATATGAACGTACTTGTTCTTAAAGCTGGAGGACAAAATTCTCTCTTCATGTATGTTATGTGACTAAGCAATTGCATTAAACTACTAATGAGATTAAAACTATTAAGAGAGAAACATTTTCCTGTTGATGTTTTGGGTTGGAGGATCGGAAGTTTAAGGTCAAAGAAGTGGAGACACTCGGTGTATCCAATCATCGAAGCAGCCTGAGGACAAATACTCATTCTACTCCTTCTAATACGGCCTGCCCCCTGCAAGCAGGGGCTGGGATGATAGTCTACTTTTAAAAAATCCATTCTTTTGTTTTCTTGGATGACACTGCTTTGCTCAAGAGTACTCCTGCTTTCAGGTTACCAAATGAAATAGATTGCACTAAATGCTAAATTTAAATTTGCATTGAGAAAAGATCTTGCGGAGAGGGGCAAATAGGCAGGCATAAATGAAATCTCCTCAGGATAAAACTCATCTACTTAAAGGAGCACATGTGAGAAATCTCAGTGTAACACGAATCCTTATCAGGCTTAATAAAGTCACTGCCAGTATGATCTGTCTTGCAGAGCTGCTTGTCCTCAGCCTCCACACATCACGTATCCCTAGCCAAAAGAGCTACAGGATGAAAGAAGACATTCACAACGTCTGGAAGGGAGCAGAGTTCTGGCTACCTTTCTGATTAATAATTCGACTTTCCCTCCCGCATGGAGAGTCCAGAGGAAGCATTTTTCAGGCGTTTCATTGCTGCTAGGGACTGAATCTTAATGTTTCGGAATATTGCAGACATCCAGCTTTCTCTTTCTCTACAGATTAGCAGGATGCTGGGGATGTGTCCTTAAACTGAATAACTTGTCATTATTCCAGATGCCTATGTTACGTCGTCGTCAGCGGTGTCGCTGGAGTTAAACCTCAGGCTTCCCTGTAAAGTTCAGCTTTCTGTGGTTCCTTCCGAGTTATAGCCACTGCATCACTGAGCAGTGCCCCCTTCCGTACCCGCGGGGTGTATCAGCGGGAAGCAGCGCTGGCCACCCCCTCGCTCACTGCTGCAGATCTGTTCCCAAATATAAGTTCTCAGTGGAAAAAAATAGCAATAAAAGCAAACCTCCCAGGTTTTATGTAAGCTTTTTCATTAAAACATCTGTTTATGTTTTCTTATTCTGAAAGGTCTCATTGTTTTTCATTTGTCCTCAGCAGAGGGTAGTAGCTAATTCAAAGGGTAGTAGCTAATTCAAGCTTTTTTTTTTTTTTTTTTTTTTTTTTTAAATCTTAGAGGTTTGGCTTTGGAATAAAATTCAAGGACGATTATATTACTTTCTCACTTTCTTTCTAAGCCGGTGTTTTGCTTATGTTTGATAACACTCTTATCGTGATCAATGTCAAATTCTGTGGTGGTTTATAGTTACATGTCCCTGTTCAAATATGGCCCAATTTGGATTATGACTGTAATCACCCATATACCATACACACACACATGCACGCATGCACGCACGCACGCACACACACACACACATAATAGCAGAAGCTTTCTAGCTGGATGAAACTTTGTTTGGGTCTTGTCACCATCATTTTATAGAGTCCTGACCGTGGGAATACCTTTTTCCTTGTCTATAAAAGAGGTTAGTATGTACATCTCTTTCATCCAGCTGATATAAAGTTAAAATGAGAGAATGTTTTTGAAGCCAGGCACATCATGTGCATGAGAAGGTCAGAACACGGAAGAACCAGCTTTCATGAGTTCTACAGGCCAGGTATGAGACTGATTGTAGGAAGACTGGCTCAAAGTCCATTTGCACATTTATTAGACACACGGGTAGGGACCTAGACATCTAGAGAGCATCCTTCCTCTTCTTCCCTTCCCTCCCTGCCCCCCGCCCAAGCTTGTTTAGAAATAAAAACACAGCGAGTGCATTACATTCTACATACTGAAAGGTGGGGTTCTCTGTCCTCACATCCTTTTACCTAAAAATGCCTGTGGCCATGCATATATTCCCCATAACTGGAGATTGTAAATGGTTTCTTCTGATAAACTAGTAACCCCTAATCAAAGCTCTGGTGACATGAAAGTTTGGGGTTTGGGAACCCCCAACCAATATAGCTGGGTCAAGGTAAACACTGCTGCATTATAGGGTAAGAATAGATACCCCCCCAAAAAAAAGATCCTTTTCACCTCAAAATTGTCTTTGGAGAAGGAAAACTCTTTAAATATACTTGCTGTACCTTTCTAATGCAGTAAGTTCGCCTCCGATTATTTTTAAGAGTTTTACTGCTAATTATGAAAGGAAAATGATAGTCCAAAAAAATACATCTGAAAAAGTAATAAAATTTCTAGAATCTTAAAAAAAAAGAATACTATAGTAAGTAAATAATTGTCAGAGAACTGAAAAGAACTCTTGTAAACTAGGAATATATTCACTGAAAAAAAATTCTTATCTAAAGGTGAGGGAATTTCCCAAAAAGTACAATGAAAAAGAAAGAGATGGACAATAGCACAGAAGAGACTAGTAGATGAGATAAAGTCTTAGATCTCACTATTTGGAATTTCAGCAAGGGGAAACAGAGGAAAATGAATGGAATAGTATCAAAGAAAGGAATAATTCAATAATCCAGAATTGTAAAATACAAGTCTTCAGATTAAAAAGACCCCCACACATCCAGACCAATGTGGGGGTGGGGGGGCTCCTTGTAAGGTGCACAACCACGCAATTAAAACTGCCAAACATAATATTGAGAGCCAACAATGTCTAAAAAAGAAAGAAATTTCATGCCCATGCAGCAGATTTAAGCAACACTAGAAACTGGAAGATGGAGAACAATGTTTTTCAATTTATTTTGTACTAGAATTATACATCCACGCAATTATCACTAAGAGTGAGAGAAAAATACAGTTTGGGACACTTAAAATTCTCAAAAAATATATATATATTTTTAATTCTCAAAAAATAGTTTAACTCCCTTTCAGTATTTATCATGAAGCTGCAGAGGCTATGCTCCACCAAAACAATGGAGTAAATCATGAAAGAAAAGCACGAGCTCCAAGAAACAGGGTATTTAATGGAGAGGAGAGTAAAGAGGGCTTCCTTATGAGGCAGGTCTGGAAAAGTTCCAGGGTGAAGGACTCCAGGAAAAATACAAAGGAAATGAAATGTATGGGTTATCAAGTGCATTTGAAAATAAGTGGATTGGATTGATAAAGGTTTTTACAGGGATCTTTGGGAAATTTTTACAATGGATATGTTAAAAACAATTAAGCAAATGAAGAGATAACATCATTTTTTAACCTTAAGAAGGCAATTTGTGCAAAGAATAAGTACCTAATAGTTTGGGTCCAACAGGGAGCAATATTTAAATAGTCATAAAATATAAAAGCTAATTACTGATTTAACTAAGATATTGCTTGAGAGGACACAATACCCACCCACCATAATGGAAAATAAGTAGAGCATTTCTAAAATGTAGAGTAAGTCAAGCAAAGAGAGTCAGTTATATTGTTTCACTTACATGTGGAGCATAAGGAAAAACATGGAGGACATTGGGAAAACAAAAGGAAAGGTGAATTGGGGGAAATTGGAGGGGGAGACGAAACATGAGAGACTGTGGACTCTGAGAAATAAACCGAGGGTTTTGGAGGGGATGGGGGTGGGGGGTTGGGTGAGCCTGGTGGTGGGTATTGAGGAGGGCATGTACTGCATGGAGCACTGGGTGTGGTACTTGAACAATGAATCTTGGAACACTGAAAAAATTAAATTAAAAAAAAGAAATAAAAGAGAAATGTAGAGAACAAAAGGTTTATATCATAAAAGAAAAAATAAAATGTAGAATTCAAGAATTAATTTTTAAAGAGTCCTTCTTTTTTAAAGAAATATAACTTTAAATGCTAAAAGAAACAGCTAAAATGGGTAATAATGATTGCTTCTGAGAAGCAAGACTAGTGAGTCAGAAGGCTGAATAGGAGACACTTGTCACAATAAGCTTTGTCATAGAAATAGATATTTTAAACTTGCTGTTGCCTGTATTAATTATAGTAGTTGCTACTCACATCCTTACTTTTGCAGAATGGAACTGAAAGTCAAGAAAATTTAGTAAGTTTGCTAATGTCATTCCAATAGTAAGTGAAAGAAGTATAATTGAAATCAAATCTGTCCAAGTCCAAAATTCCATGCTTCCAGCATTAACACAGTGTTGTCAAGGGTGGAGTTCTCTCATACACGTATGGGTGTACTTCCTCTCTCTGCTTCAGTAAATAGTGCAGTGTGCTTTGCTCTCCAAGAGACATTTGGCCAGTCGAATTGGTCAGTGTCTGACTTTATTATACTTCATGGCCAGTTGTGATTTCCTGATCTCTTTGTTCCAGATACGCCTATGGTGTCTACCAAGCTAGAGCAATGGTATAAAAAGTGTTCCAGCCCTTACTTACACATCCAGATTCATGGTGACTCGTTCTTACCAACGCTTATAGAACATACTTATTTTTCCTTGACATTTTAGCCCATGTGATTTGCTTCTGTATTTTTATTTCCCTTCATCCTAAAGGTAGATCTTACTGGTCCTGTGTCAGATGCAACAACACAGGCTTGGAGGGTAAGGAGCTTCCTCAAGTTCAAGTTAGTTGGGGAGCCGTGATCTCTAACCAGAACCAACTCTAAAATAATGTCACAGAAGCAGAGAATTTGCAGAGGAGGAAAAATAACTCTACTTTTAAAAGAAAAATTTACATAGCTTTTGTTTGTTTTTTGCTGAAGAAATCAGGAGTGTTTTGATGTCATTAGAATCTGAGTAAGAAAATTGCAGAAATTAATAAAATGTGTCACAAACAAATAAATCATAAAAGATAAATAAATAAATCATTTGGTGTGGTACCTGAGTGGTTTGTTGGTGGGTCTCAGTCTTTGTTACGTGCTGACCTCCCCTCTCCTGGCCCCTGAAAGAAAATCTAATGCATCAGAATCCCCAGGAACGCATTCTCATGCAAACTCCTGCCTTCACAGTAGATTTGGACTTTTCAATGACAGAGATGATAGTTGGATAAAAGAGATGGGTGGGGGGAGACCGGAAGTAAATGCAGTCAGCATTTCCTTAACTTATCAAATCATCAAATTAAAAATGAACTGGAGAGCCAGAAAAAAGTGAATTCATAAAGTCGATGGGAGAGTCAGGAGCGTTGGAGGAAGCAGAAGTGAAGCATAATTGACAACTGATTTCGAAATCAGGGTTGAGGCTGAGAAGTTCCACTCCTGAGTACGTAGGATTTGAGACGGTGTCTCCAGCCTGTCCCAGCCCTTCCTTGCTTCAGCATCTGTTTGAAAACCCCCTGCCCTTGTCTATAACAAGCTCCTGGCCGCAGGTTATTGCACAGAGTAATTCTATCTGCAGCACAAGCCTTTTTCCGTCTAGTTCTGTCTTTTCATCGTGAAGCGCAGAGAAGCCAGATGGTGCGATAAAGCTGTTTGCAATGTCACCTCTCCTTCTGTGACCTTGTGTGTGGGATTGGGTCCTTCTCTGCCTCAGTTTCCTCATCTGTAAATGAGGGTGACCGTGTTTACCACAGGAAGTCTTGCAGGGGACCCACAAAGTAAGCGTGTGAAACACTCAGAGAAGCCTGTGGCTCTTGAGAGTCCCATATTAGCATGTCTCAAATCGAATTATCTTATATTGACTGTGTACATGTATGGCATCTTTTCTCCTGGGAAACACATTCTATTCCCTTCGTGTGGTCAGTGTCAGTGGCACTTAAGAATGGCAAAATGGCAGAAAGTCCTTAGTAATCAGTCTATTTAGCTGAGGAACCGAGTGCACCCAGTTCTCTCCTAACCCTCGTTATAAAGAAAAGGAAGAAAAATGAGTTTCTAAAAGAAATTTGACTCTCATATAAAATAACGATGATTGCCATGCAACTCTCATCGAAAAATGTTTCTCTTATTTCTTCTAGATATGTACTGTTTTTTTTCTTTGTAAACCCAGAAATTTTATTAATGTTCATATAAGGACCACTGTTGTTTTTTAGTCATTTGTATACATAGCAAATTGGTAGATTTCTAGTCGGACATCTATATGAAGTAGACCTCATTAGTTTGGCATAACCATAAATATAAGCCAGATTAAGAAGATTATTTCCAAATATGTCATCTGCACGGTTTTTCATTGAGGTATGTGAGAAAATTTTTACTCAAAATGAGTAGTTTGGCTTTAGATTTATCACATTTTTATTTGATTTTTGATTGAGATCCCAGAAGAAACGACTAAGAATCACAGAATCTGAGTTTCTTGAGCAGCAAGTATAACACTTTAAATCCATAAATAGCCAGAATTAAAGTAATTTCTAGATTACTTCAAACTGGGCCTGATTTGCATAATATAAAAACAATTTAGATTTGATTTCCCAAGAAAATCGAGATTTTAAACGAAAAAAAGTTTGTGTTTGGCTACATTTCATATTTGTATCAAAACATAGTACCAAGTACATTACCAAATTTGTTTTTTACAAAATACCAATATTTGGGAAAAATTATTATATTGTATACATAATAAGTTAGGAATCCCATATGGTTGTGGATCATAGGGAGGTAGCCGGAAATTGGCATTGATGACAATACTTTCTCACTCAAGTCTAATTCAGGGAGGGATGGATTAAAGTTTTTATCTATTTGTGCCCTTCTCATAGGTTGGAATCACCAGGGAATGATTTTAAGTATCTATGAATCTCAGTACATTTCTACTCATCTCTTTTTTATATAAATAATCATGGTTAAAGTCGTGGTACACTCATGTGTCCGTAAGGTTTTATTTGCTTCATTTATTCCATTGAAGACATGACAAATACTTAGGAAACATGCACAATGGGCTGAGAACTATGCTACAGATGAAGGTAGAAAAGAGAGCTATGCCATCGACTTGTTCTCATTCTACCCACATGATAACGGAGGGTTTGATGTATTGTGATTTAATGTTTTTTACCAAATCTTGTTCAGACTCTGCCTATGTGTGTTTTATTCATATACCTTTTTTGTTCTTTTCACATTTGTGGAATAGATCACAAACCATCCAACAAAGCATAATGTTTGTATGTTATATTTGAGAATATATTGTATGGTATAAATGGATTTCAGATGCTTGTGTTTTTTAATATTCAATTCTTAATTTGGTTCTGAATATATTTGATTTTGAAAAGATTGGATTATAATTTTAAGATTTTTAAAACCTATTTATTTATTTTAGAGAGAGAGTGTGTGAGCAGGAGGAGAGGCAGAAAGAGAGGGAGGGAGAGAGAATCTCAAACAGACTCCCTGCTGAATGTGGTGCCTCACTCAGGGCTTGATCTCACAACCCTATGATCATGACCTGAGCTGAAATCAAGAGTTGGTCGCTTGACTGACTGAGTGAATAATAGAAAGATTGTATTATTAAGAAAAACAAAACTCTGATTCATGTAAGAGAGACGATGAGGTTTTTGTTTTGATTTGACTCTAACGTAACTGCAAAGTGTGTGTGGGTGACAGTTTCATGATCCCATGCAGTCTGTATAGAAAACCAGATGAGGAACACATCCTTGGGCACTTTATTGGCCTGCTAGGGAGGCCATAGCAAAGTACTATAGACCTCACATAACAGAAACAATCTGGAGCTTAGGAGTCCAAATCAAGATGTCGAAAGCTGGCAATCTTCGACATTCCTTGGCTTCCCCAGCATCACTCTGATTCCTGCCTTCGTCTTCCTGTGGCATTCTCCCTGTGTGTGTGTCTGTGTCCAAATTTCCCCTTTTTATAATAAGGATGCCAGTCACGTTGGATTAGGGGCCTACCCTAATGTTCTCATCTTAACTTGATTAATTGCATTTATAATGATCCTGTTTCTCTCTAGGGGTACATTCTAAGGTTTTTGGGGTTAGGACTTTAGTAGATGAATTCTGGGGGAATATAATTCAACCCATAACAGACCATGAATTCTTGGCTCAGAGTTACATAAAACTAAATGGAATTTCCAAATCTCTGCAAGAATGCATGAGTGAGGGGCACCTGGGTGGCTTAGTGGGTTAAAGCCTCTGCCTTCGGCTCGGGTCATGATCTCAGGGTCCTGGGATCGAGCCCCGCATCGGCTCTCTACCTGGCAGGGAGCCTGCTTCCCCCCTCTCTCTGCCTGTCTCTCCCTACTTGTGATCTCTCTCTCTCTCTCTGTCAAATAAATAAATAAAATCTTAAAAAAAAAAAAAAAAAAAAGAATGCATGAGTGACCTGTTTTCCTACCATCCTCTTGTTTTCTTATTTACCTTCTTCATGACTGTTAGAAAGTCTCCACATGTGTTTATAATATGAATAATTACATTTCTACCTGTCATTGTTTCCTCATCCTCTTTTTTTTTATTATGTTGTTAGTCACCATACAGTACATCATTAGTTTTTGATGGAGTGTTCCATGATTCATTGTTTGTGTGTAACACCCAGTGCTCCATGCAATCCGTGCCCTCCTTAATACCATCACCTCAACCGTAGCATTTGACTCTCTGGTTAAGATGCCCTCCATCACCCATCCCCGGCTGGCATGCCTTCCAAGTGTTTGTTCTGACCCGATTTGGTGAACCAATCAGAAGGTGTTTTCCCAACTACTACTTTCATCTGAGGCACTCCCATTGCCCACTATTTAGTTTTTATTTCCTAGAGTTTAAGATGAGCACTCTTAACATAAACATTTGATCTGTTCCACTTAATCAAAATATCTTTAATTTTGGATGCTTTCTTTAGTTCAAATCACTCACTAATTCCCCAGGAGACAATGCAAAAGCCACTTTAGTTTCTCAGAACAAATACACCTAAAAGCTGTCATTCTGAATGTCCTACATTGAATTCTCCCAGGAGAAGTCAAGCCCTGGAAACTTTTAGATGCTGTTAGACCTGTGAACTGC
Source organism: Potos flavus (assembly GCA_028534135.1). NCBI lineage: Eukaryota > Metazoa > Chordata > Mammalia > Carnivora > Procyonidae > Potos > Potos flavus. Next base: position 3,442,294 of record CM052883.1, read on the forward strand.
GTATTAAGAATTTGCTGTTCCCCAATTTACATCCTTTCCCTCTTGGCAAAGCCCTGGATCGCTTCTTCTTGTGCTGGGAGCAGTCTCATTGGAAGCTTCGATTGCATTAATCCTCAAAGCATAATAGAATGCACCAAGCAAGGACTTGGGAGCATAGCAGAACCGAATTGGATTCTTACCTCTGGAGCAATTTCTTCAACTCCCCTGTGCTCCCATGCTTCATCTGTAAAATCAAGACAGGAAGATTAACTTCTGAGGTTTCTATGAGTACTAATTATCTAAGACTCAACAGCAAAACGTTAGGTCCTTTCCTGAACTTGCCTTGGTGTACTTTTTTTCACTTATTTTTGCATACTCCAATGCTGTATTAAATAATAATTGCTTTGAGAAGATTGCAAGTTAAGATTTAGTTATATCTTCAGGGAGCTATATTGTTTAATCACTTAAATGGTAACATATATGCCATTCAAGATGTGACCTTTGATGGTGTCTTCAATTTGAAAAAGGGAATGGAAGCAAATAAATCAAATGGAGTTAAGAGACAGGAATGAAATGTTCTCACACTTACCCTAATTTCCTCACTTACACATTTCAAAAATTTGAAGACTTTCTAGAACAAAAGATATGTCTCTTTCCATTGCTATTGCATTCCCAGATTTGCATGGAGAATTTAGGTATCCCCCAAATAAAGCCATAAAAAAAAAATACCCATCTTGACTCTTTGGTGTCTGATTTCTTAAAATTAAATCTTTCAATATTATTATTGTTAGAGTTCTAGTTTAGGCTTAAATGACCATCCCTTGAAATTCCTTTTTGCAGGAGTCCATAGGACTGAAGTACATAGATTCCTTTTAATCGCCGAACTATATCACCAGGATAGTTTCAATTTCATGTATCAGAAAGCTGTTACAAAAATTCATTTCCAGTGTAATTCTTTGTTTACTGGGATCTTACAACAAAGAGTAGTCATAGATTATGAATTACATCAGTTATAAAAAATTGTCATCATCAAAATGAAGCATTAGGACCTAGTAAGACGGAAAAAGAGAAAGCAGAAAGAGAAGGCCAGACAGCTGGACAGGGGAGGGCCGGCCAAGGGTAAGAGGTGGAAGAGAAGGTGAGACAGCTCCGGCTGGGACGGAGGAGGGAGAATTGAGAAATCTGACCCCTGGAGAACGCTTGCAGATGTCCCTCATTGCCCGTATTGTTGGCAGGGCAACTTCTCTCGGATGTTTCAAGGGGACTAAAGAGACAGTATCCCTAGGGAAGCAAGCCGTCTGATCAACCTTCCTGCCCAGTCCAATGACAGAACACCATTCTGGGCTTTTCGGGCTGGGTCTTTTTGTTCTGTGTCATTTTGTCCTTCCACTCCATTTGAAAGTGCTTCCTGCTTCTCCTTATTACCATCACCCTCACCAGTGACCTCCACTTGGAGATGCTTGTCTGCCCAGCTTTGGTGACATTTTCAGTAGGTAATGCAGTCATGCCACCGGACGTCCTTCTAGCCTCTGCTTTGACCTCTCAATTCCCTGAGAGGTTCCTGCAGTTCTCAGGCAGCGGGTCCTTGGCCTTGGGGCCAGAGTGGCCTAGAGAGGATCTGTAGGGATGACCCTGAGAAATGCTGCCTTTGACGCCACCCCTGGCTTCACCCCCGCGTCCCCCCAAAAATCTTTCTTATGCAGAAAAAAGAGGTCTGGTTGCATTTTATGTGAACAGCCACCTCAGAACTGTCATCCTCTATCATTTTTCCCCCTTTAAAAGGTTCTAAAAACAATTGCCTGGAGCTTTGCCGTGCATATCTAAGGCATTTTATATTGCTCAAGACATAGTTACATATTTTCCCATGGCTGGTCTGTCTGTGATGATCTTCCACTCACCCAAGCGAATGAGATGACACATAATTGAAATTTACTAATATCGCGCTCGTCGCTACTTGAGGCAAAATCCCACCTTACCGTTGCATGAGAGGTTTGCAAATTCTGCGCAGTGTCAGGAGGGAGGAACGATTGTAGAACAAATGTGTGCCCTGTTCTCGTTGGTGCCCCTGCTTCACACCGCAACAGCCCCGAGCGAGTGAATGAGTGGTTCCCGGCCGGGGTCTCCATGGCCCTCAGATCAGTGTTACTATAAGAGAGCCTGTGGCATCAGATTGTAATGACGGTGATCTGAGAATGTGGTTACGATGTTTAGCACTGAACTGGCCATGTACAAAACAATCCAAAATTGTCAGCTATTATTACAGTGCTGAGAATCATCATATTGGTATATTATGTTTTATTTCGGAATATAAAATGCTACATGAGGGGTGTCTAGAGGATGATGATTATTTTTAGAATTATATTTATTTCTTGCTTAAAGTTTGGTTGGAGGATTTCAGGTGTTCTTCCCAGTGCTGTCCAATTGTCCTGTCTGTCATGAGGGAGCTGGCCCAGGTCTGCAGAACCACAAGTTCTGTGTGGCTGTTCAGCACCTGACCTATGGCTAGTGCACTTGACTATCTGAATTTCTAATTTTATTTCATTTTAAGTAGTTTTATTTTAATAGCCTAGGGTGGCCAGATTTAGCAAATAAAAATACAGGATATCTGGTTCAATTTTAACTTTAGACAAACAGCAAATACCTTTTTAGTATAAGTATCCCAACAATTGCATGGGACATACTTTTACTAAGTAATTTATCTGCAAATATAAAATAGCTACATATCACTAGCGTTTCTAGTATTGGACAGCATGGCTCTAGGCAACTCATTTTTTGTTTTTCAGGAGATGAAATTGCCGTACTCATTTAACAAGAACATATAAGACGTATCACTATTATTAATCCCCCCACTTTATTTTAGACTTAGTCTCTAAAACCAAGATGCATAGTGTCTTGGTGATATTCTGGGAAGAGTCAGAGATTTAAATAAAGTTAAACTGAACGTATTTGTAATTTCTTGTAAAAGAGAAGCCACATAGGTAAAATGGTGGTTAACTTCAGGAAATGACTTGTGTTCTTTGAGTCAAGTGGAATAACGTACAGGTGTTAGGTGGTGTATAGGTAACACAACACAAAAGTGAGAGGAGGCTCTGGGCCACGGGCTAGAGACAGAATGAGCAAGGGTTGTAGATTTCGACAAAATGATGTTCGTTCCTCAGTTATCCACACATGCAAGTCCCAAGCATAAGAAATCGGAAATACCAGCCATCATTTGCTCTCCAGAGAGGTAGCAGGAGTAAATGAGGTAGTTTTTGATCCCTTGTCTCTGTAGACCAACTTTTGTAATTTGTCAGTCTTTAAAGAGAAATTATTGAATGATCATCGTTATCATCGCCAAATTCATAATTATTTGAAGTTAATTTATTTCATATTCTGGGACTTCAAAATTAGTTAGATGCCTTTTCATATTAAATTATTAAAAGTGCTGTTAAGATAAGGAAGTTTGCGGAATCATGGGATAAACTGCAGGGGACAACAGAGAAGGGGGAATAACAAGACTTCCCTAGTGGGATGATCATGGGAGGACCGAAAGAGTGAATGTATTTTATGGACCTTCAGACCTCCCACAGTTGTAAGATGTATTTATGATGCGTAGTCTGCCTACTCGTGATCCTGTACATACCTCTTGTTTCCTTGTCCCTCACGCCAAGAAGGCAGCCGTCTTCTCAAAGCTTCTTGTCTTCTTTCTGCCTGCACTCCTGCCCCAGCCTTCACTGTAACCCACTGGGCTTCTGCAAGGCCACCGGGCCTGCCCTGCTTTTATTGTCTTGATCTTAAGCACACCAATCCCAGCACACTCTCCAAATACATCCCTACTTAGATCCACTCCTGCAGCCCCATCATGTTTAAAATAAAATCCTGACTTGGCCCCCGGGGAGGGCACCTGCAGCCCTCCCATCCCATCCCATCCCATCCCATCTACTACTCTGCTCCACTCTCCCCACCCCATACCCTTTCCTGCTG
>CM052883.1:3446735-3487225 GCA_028534135.1 Potos flavus
TTCCTTTTTTCTTTCTTTTGAGAGACAGCGTAGTGGTGAGAGGCAGAGGAGAGGGAGAGAGAGAATTCTAAGCAGGCTCAGGCTCTACGCCCAGCACAAAGCCCGATGCAGGGGTTGATCCCAAGACTCTGAGATCATGACCTGAGCCTAAATCAAGAATCGGACGCTTAACCAACTGAGCCACCCACGAGCCCCTGCCCCGTCATGTTTTAACACATCAGCCTGTTGTATGGTCTTCATAGCACCTCTGGTAATGATATTTGTGGTTTATGTGTTTAGTAACTGTTCCCCCAACTAGAATGCAGGTCCTGGAGAGAGGAACCCTTTCTAACGGTCACTATTAAACACCAGTAGCTCAGAACAGAGCAGGCAGAGACCAGGTGCTCCAATTAGACGGGTTACATGAATCAACAGGATGACGTCATCACTTGCGTTTCGGCACTTTGCATTCATGTGTCATCCCTATTCCCTCTGTGCTGTTGTCTTTTATCTGGTTTGAATATGGTATGTGTAGAGAAATCCGCTGACCCATTAAAGAGTTAGAGGGATATTGCTGAAAAAAATTTAGCTTCAGTTAAGTTTTACTATTTAAAAAAGTAATATATTCCATGTCATAAAAGAACAGAGACAGAGTTAGAGTAATTTGTACAATTTTTCATTAATTCCCACTTACGGTATGAATGTGCCTTTGGAAAATAATATAGTGTCATGCCTTTTCCTTCTTTCTCCACCTAAACTTTGCATCTACACACATCCATCCAGAATCCAAGCTGATGTATAAAATTACTCTTTTCAAAAAAATTAGACCATTCTTTATTTCAAGCTGTTGCCATTCTGTGCTTGAATTTTTAACACTTGTTTTTCTATGTAACCAATTGGCATACATTTAAAAATACTTTAATATTCAACATACTCATCGTGCTCCTTCCCTACCTTCAGTAATATTGAGGAATTAAAAAGATAAAGTTTGAGTTTGTGTTTCTAAGGAGGTTTTTGTTTTGTTTTTTTTTTTTTTTTTTTTTACCAGAAGGGAAGATTCAGTGTGCCTACAAATGCCTATAGGAAAGGGTGTGAGGTACCCCAGACTCCCACGATCCTGGGGAGCAAAGGTCTGCTTGGTAATGGGAAAGAAAGAGCTCAGTGAGGCAGCAAAGGAATCCATGGGCCTTTAGAGACCTTTGGGATTAAGGTCCCCTAATGCTGGCTAGTTCAAAAGAGGCAGAGATGTTACTTTATTTAGAAACTTTGCACCAGATTGGAGCTATCTGCCCATTTATGCTTGTTGATTGAGTATCCTGAACTCTCTCATCCTTGGTAGCTGAAGAATCCAGGGGAGACAACTGAGCTGAAATGCATGTGTTTTCATGCCTTGCCAAATGAAAGCATGACAGCAATGTTATTGACAGTGTTCTATCTTAGAAACCTGCGTCTTGAAGTTACAATTGGGATGGAAGGAATACTCAGCAGAGAGATGTCCATCCACTTTCCTGGCCCCACATGTCCCCGGGAGTCCCACTGACTTCTTTCTTCCCCGAATCTTCTCTGCTACCACCTAGGACTCATCCCTGCTCTGACAAATACTATGTGTCTAGAGTTGTTGAGGACTACAATGTTAGCGTTACATGCTGTCTTCAAGGATTGTCACAAAGTGTTGGACTAGGGGTCTTCCGACTTCAGATTCCTAAGGCATGCCCAAATGGGCAGTACACACCAAAATGAGGACCCGTCCGGTCTTCCCTTCTGCACATTCACGCCGGAAACGGCCTCAGACATGGTTCTGAGACTCAGACGCTTAGCAAGGTCAAGGATAAGAAACAAGGTTCAAAAAGGTCTAAGGCGTCCCCCAGCAAATGAAGGGAAGCTGTAGGTGGGGAATTACTATTCTGACCATAACCACATTGGGGTTGGGTGGAGAGGGGTTGATAAACCACAGAGAGCTGTGAGGTGTGCTCCCTGCGCTTGGGAGGCCCAGAGAACCGTTGGGTCGCCCATGCTCGAGAAAGTTGAGGGGGCTGTGGCCTGGGGCTCAGGTGCCCTGGGCATCCCAGATGGAGAGCAGATGGTGACAGGATGCTCTGGGAGTGGCACCAGGATGAGCCCCTGGCCAAGGTCTTTGGAGCAAGCATCCGCGAGCACTTTTCATGAAGGTAATGTGGGCCATAGAGGCAAGGGCTTGTGTTGGGTTGACATGGGTCCCATCATCCAGGAGTCCAGGAGACCCCCAAAAGATGCCTTTTTCTGGGAGCCCAGAGGCTGAGGGACCCAGAATAGAAATGTACCTGTCCAGGATGCTAGATAGAGCCAGAGAGAGAGGAGCCAGCAGGAAATCTCTGAAGAGGCTTTGCCAGTATCCCCAGTAAAGAGAGAGCTTCAGTCATGCTCAAGCCTCTCTGAGAACTCAGCGGGCGCACTCCAGCAGCCCTGCGGAGTGAAAGGACTGTTGTGTTCTCCTTTTCCTCTGCAGGCAGAGTGTGGGAAATGGGAAGACTCAGTGCGAAGTTAATTCTGAAGTTTGAAATAGCACTTGTAATTGTACATTCTAACTACAGAATTGAGATTATTTTGCAACATAAAATGACCTCGGCCCTGTCTCTTGACCACGCATAAGCATAAATGGGATGGAGGCTGCGCTAGAGGTTTTAGTGATGGCGAGGAAAGATTGATTACTCCAACAAGTGTATTTTAAAGGGTTGGTGGAAAGTCAAAATCATGCATTCTTACATCATGGGTTATGTTTCCTTACCTTACTTTTTACACATTGCATCAATTTCAGACATTTGAACAAACAAACGAAAAAAGAGTAACTGTTATTAAAATTAACCCTAAATATAATTTACTTTTAGATTTAAATGAAAAAAAAATTAGAGTTTTAAAATAGGTTGAGGCCATCTACACACCAGTGATGGATTGGAAAACATGCTAGACTTGCGTCAAGATGATCTTCTTGACAAGTCTCAGACTGTCTTATCCATGCGCTGATGTGGCACTTTCAGTGGGACTTCTACTAAACAGATGTGCAGAATGGAGAAGGCAGACAGGGTCTGGCCCTTGCAGAGTTTATAGTCCAGTGTGAGTGACAGATATTAAATAAGGGAACACATGTTTTACTCAAATGATTACACATTTGAAAAACTGTTGAGAAAGCAGATCATGGGGAGCCTCTAGAAAGCATGAGCATGCAACTGGGTTTTGCCTGGGAGACCCCAGGGCTTCCCAGAGTGGTAATATTTGAGCTGAGCACCCGAAGGGCGTAGGCAGATAGGCAGTGTGTTGGAGAAACCTCGGTCCCTGCAAAGGAACAGCATGTGGGCTGTGGCGGTGAGGCTGGAGGGGAAGATGGTGGCCTGGCTGAGGAACTAGAAGGGCAGAGGGGTGAGGACAGGGCGCTTGGACCTCAGATGGGCAAGAGGCAGGTGGGAGATCCCCTCCTGATGCTGATGTTGAAATCGTATTTGCTTTTATTTGGCGGTGGCTTCCTCCTCCTCTCCTTCTCCTTCTTCTTCTCTTCCTCTTTCTCCTCCTCCTCCCCTTCCTCCTCCTCCTTCTCTCCTTCTTCTTCCTCTCCTCCTTCTCAACCTTCTCCTCCTTCTCCTTCTTCTCCTTCTTCTTCTCCTCCTCCTCCTTGTCCTCCCTGTCCTCCTCCTCCTCCTCCTCCTCTTCCATTTGTTTATTTAAGCAATCTCTACACCCAACACAAGGCTCAAACCAACAACCCCAAGATCAAGAGTCTCCTGCTCTACCGAGTGAGCCAGCCAGGGTGTCCCATGCTGTTGTTTGGCCTCTTACAACACATTTTACATTTTCTCTTCCCTCTTATCTTCAAAATGGAGACATTAACATTGTCTGTACCACCGAATTGTTAGGGTTTAGAAGAATAAATGCCACGTAGAGGGATTTACTCAAGGTGAGGACAGGACAGAGCTCATTAGATGTTAGTTGAATCTGAGTGTGTATGGAGTTGATGAGAGTTCAGGATGGACATTTACAAACTGTATAACATATCCTGGAACGGTCTCTTTTGATGTTTGAGGTGTGCTGTCTAGCCACATCTGTCAGTGAAATGGCCAGGGGTCATTTGGATGCTCTGTGATTTGGGGTTCTGGCGGGATTTCAGGGTGGACACGGTCCAGGACAGACGATGCTAGCAGCAGCCTTGGGACGCTCTCAGTGGTTCTGGAGAGGAGCGAGTCAATTAGGCCACTGCATTATTTCCACTCCTCTCCTTTGCTGCTTCCTGGCCTTCTGCATCTATAAATAGGCGACGCTTCTGGGACAAGCAGTGTCAAGGCTGATGACAGGAGACACGGGGGTGCGGTGCTCTAGAGCACTTTAGGCTCCCTAGAGAGGATGGCCTCCCGTTGGCACCACAGAGATCAGGATAGTCCAGGATCCAGGTGGCAACATTAAGTGTCACAAGATGGGGCAGCCTGTGGGGTATGGACAATTTGTTCCTGCGTTTCCTCTGGCTCAGCCTACCCTGCTCACCCCAGGGGCTGTCCTGGCTGTCCCCCATGCCTATAGGATCCTATTCAATAATCAGGTTCAGAGATGAACAGGACACCGAGACTGTGTAAAGTGGTGATGTTTTCCCCACACTTTCCTCTTTGTAACCATGGGTTCCTGAATGTACTCCAGGGCTTTTTAGGAGTGAAGGGTTAGTTCCAGGAGCCTGTCCCTCAAACCCAAGTTCAACCAAATCAGCATCTGTTTGATTTCAATCACAGTAATTAGAGACTTCCCACGTCTCTCATTCAAGTTATACATACACACATACACACATACATGAATAAATAGAATGAATAAATGAGTGAATGAATGAATGAATGAATAAGTAAGTGAATAAATAAAGAAGGTTTTGATCCCTGACCTAGTCCACGTCTTTATTTTACTGGTAGAGAAACACACTGCCTGCATCAGAGAGGCTGATCTCTTGAGTACTGTGTGTGCCCTTCCAGGTATGTCACTAAGTAACATAGGGTCATGTGCTGATATTATGGAAAAGGTCATTCAAGGGTAATAATATTATCGATGGTGGCTGTTTAAAGATTCAATTCTTTAAACATTTACTCATCTGTAAATTGAAAATATGTACTTCCCCCCCAAAAAAACCCAAACATGATAACATGCAGGCACATGCTGGGGGTTTGGTGTCAGAGGAAGAGCTCTGCAGCAGCCTCGCCCCCCTGCCCCGCAGGTCCCCCCCCCCCCCAAGCCCGGAAGTTGCTGTCCTGAGCGCTCCAGTGCTGAAACTCCCTTGGCTGCTTGCCGCCACAGTCGTCACAGGCTTTTGTACAGAGAGAAGTTTTCTTCTCTGTGAAAGCGTAACAGCAAATTATAGGAAGAGGTCGGCTTGGCAGCACTGGCTCCTCTTGGCCTTGCTGCTGAGCCCAGAGTGGGAGGAGCTGAGGCTGCAGAGTTTCTGGGAGCCCCAGTCCCCTTGGAAGGACCTCCTGCCATCAGCATCCCCTCTGGCCCTTAGGGAGTGGCTTTGAGAGGTACTATGTGCATCCAAGTGGGGGAGTTCAACCTCCTCCTCAAAGAAAGGGAGCAAATGCGGAGGTGAACAGTGCCTCCCCGCTTCTCAGGAAAGGAACTGTGTATAGTCACTAGACTCAGATATACTCAGTGCAGAGCCTGGAGGCTTTGCTTAAGAACTCGAATTCTGAAACTCAAGTGCCTCGTGACGTCCACTGACAGTGAGCTGGGGGCAGCTTCACTGTGAACATCTTTTACAGGTAGGTTGTTCGGTGCTATAAAACCCCACAGAGGCCAGGCAACTGAAGCCGGTAAAAGCAGGACAGCTGAAGGCACAGAAGCACGTGGCGATGGGGCTCGGGGGGGTACCCGTCAGAGGCCCTGCAGAGGCCGAGTGGGTGGGGCCCGCATCTGGCAGGTCGCAGGGCCCTGCATGGCGCTCTGCCCCTCCGCTCAGACAGGTCCTTGGCTGCCAGGACTTGCGGTCTGCGGTGATTACCATACCCTCCCCAGGCTTCACCTGCACAACAGGCGAGGTAAGGGTGAAATCACCTGCACAGTGAGCTCTGGCTCTGTCCGTACCCCCCTCCCACCCAATCCCAGGTTCTGCTGTCCTTCAGCAGAGCCTAGATAGTCTTTCCTTCAACAAATATTGCGTGAGCAATTATTGTATGCTAAGCACTAGGTATACCGGAAGTGTGATTAACAGAGAAGAGACGCCTCAAGTCCTATGCTTGCATCATTTGTAGCAAACAATAGCTACAGTTACTAAATAAAGCAATCTGAAACAGGTATTTTTTTTGCTATAAATTTATGTGAAAAGATTGACAAGCTCATGAAAAATGAAATAGTAAATGCTTGATCTAATAAAATATCACTATGAATTAAAAAAAAAAAAAAAAAACTCAAGGAAGCTGAGCGATTCCAGAATATATAAAATGTGCAGACCAGAGATGAAAGTCATCTTCATTTAAGCTGCCTTAAGTTCCTCCCTGAAAGGAGAACAAAATACATATCAAACTCCCAATTGCTTGCCTTGTGCAGTACGACAGATGAAACAGACATTCAGAGGGGTTGGGCACCTGCTTGAAGTCACCAAAGGAGACTGGACATTGCCCCACAACTATGTAGGACAGGACACTGTTGTAGGAAATCTCCCTGCCCATGTTTCAGGAGCTGTGGGAATATTTATTTATTTATTTACTTATAAAGATTTTATTTATTTATTTGACACAGAAAGAGAGAGAGAGATATAACAAGAGAGCACAAGCAGGGAGAGCAGCCGGCAGAGAGAGAGGGAGAAGCAGGGTCCCTGCTGAGTAGGGAGCCTGACACGGGGCTCCATCCCAGGACCCCGAGATCATGACCTGAGCTGAAGGCAGACGCTTAACTAACTGAGCCACCCAGGTGCTCCACCGGGGAAACATTTAGACAAAATGAATGGGTCATTCTAGGATGTTTTTTGCAGTTGAGACCTGGAGATTGGCTGCCCCTGTGCCCCTCTGTCCCCTGCACGCCCTGCCTTCCCATGTTCCCAGCAGCGACATGCTGGTGCACAATTAATCCCCCGTGTTAGAAGCGTCCTCCAGTCCTCCAGTGTATCAGGTTCCTTGGGGGAGGAGAAAGCTGTTTAAGACACAAGCTGAATGTGTGAGCCCTACGGCTCTGTAAGTGCTTCAAAGAAGGTCATTGGCTTCAAAAATAGTCTAACCAGGATTATTTTTCATTTTGACACACACACAAAAAGTGGACTTGGTGGTTTCTGCAATAGTCCATGGCCTGGTTAGTGAGAAATTCAAAAATTCATGATTCCACTGAGAAAGTAGTCAGGCCACAGCTGTGAATGGGCATTTTTCACAATTTACTGCAGCAGAAACACACATAAAAGGCCACGAAATAAGAAGAGGTCACTCTAAACCCACACACGGGAAGTGTTCTAGAAAGTTCAATTCAAACTTTCTTAAGGCATCTGAAGCGAAGGTGTTTACTCTTTTGTTTTGTTTGCTTGATTGTTTCTGCTTTTGCTGTCTTAGATTTCATGTTTTAATCCTTTACCCTATAATCACCGACTTGGGGTGACTGAACAACATGATTAACAGGAGCAAGTGAGGGGCACCTGGGTGGCTCAGTCAGTTAAGCATCTGCCTTTGGTTCGGGCCATGATCCCAGGGTCCTGGGATGGAGCCCTACACTGGGCTCCCTGCTCAGTGGAGAGCCTGCTTCTCCCTCTGCCTGCTGCTCCCCCTGCTTGAGCTCGCTCTCATTCTTTCAAGTAAATAAAATCTTTAAAAAAAAAAAAAAAGCAGTAGGTAAGTCACATGATTAAAAAGGCTTATAAGCAATATTTTGATATTTTATGTTGTTTTATATTTTTTTCACTTGATGGTTTATGGTTAGATCCTCACGTATTCTTGTAAAAAATAGTTTTAATGTCTATATAATATTTTATGATGTGATTTTGCCATGAAGTGTTTTACTCTTCCCCTTTCGTGGAACATTAAGTTTACTTTTGGTTTATAAATACTATAAATAATACCGTTGTTAACATAATTGATGACACAACTTTGATCCAGGTCTGGTTACTGCCTATGATACAATTTTGGGAAGGGGACTATAAAATAGAATGTTTAGCCTTTTAAGGAATCTTGATAAATATTGCTGTATTTTCCTCTGTTAAGTTTATAGCAATTTATGCAACCCTGAGCTCACCGGTCCAGTTTTCTGTCTCTAGAGCAAATCTAGAGTAATCTGCTCAAGTTAGAGGCAGTGTCTCATCATCTGGAGGATGTTTGAAGAGGTAGATAGTTCATAATCTATAGGGATTTTTTTTATCATTTTGGTATTTTCTTATCCCCTCATTTTGCTTAATTGAAGTAATTTACATGATTTTAAAAGTCAGATCATTTTATAATCTTGTAACCAAAACTAAACATAAGCATGATTTTACATGTTTTTAAAAATTTGATGTGTATATACATGCGCATTTGAGTGTGAGATACATACACATACATGTGTAGAGACATATGCATGTTCGACACATACATTAGAATGGTATATATATATATAATATGTATTACATATAATGTATATAATTTATATATGTAATATATATTATACATATGTAATTTATGTTTGGAATATGTATGTATTCTGAAATAGATCTTCTTCCATATAATCCTTCCTCTAAACTGTAGCTAGAATTATATTTCTAAAAGATAAATATCATATAAATCTGCTCATTGAAAAATGCTGTCATAGCAATGTCTTGCTGACATGACAGAGGGCAGAGGGCAACGTGGCCCTCTGAGTGAGTCTCAGCCCATCTGGCCGGCCTTGAGTCATTTCGTTTTCCCAAGTAACCCACGTATTTTTGTATTGTCCACTATGCCCAAAGTGAGTGTGCCCTGGATTTTTTTTTTTTTAAGATATTATTTATTTGAGAGAGTGAGAGAGAGCACGAGCGATGTGAAGGGCAGGGGGAGAAGCAGACTTCCCACTGAGCAGGAAGCCCGATGCAGGGCTCGATCCCAGGACCCTGAGATCATGACCTGAGCCGAAGGCAGATGCTCACCGACTGAGCCACCTGGTGCCCCTGGATTTTTCTTTCCACTGTTCTGCGCTTGAATATCTGAGGCTCTCTCAAGGCTGAATCTTTGAGCAAAAATGAGCAGAATGCTGACTGCCCATCTCCTCTTCAGACACTGGATCCTACTCAGTCTTTGGGACTCTGTTGGTTGAAAAAGTAGGGTTTTGTTTGTTTTAAGACAGAGCTAGCGAGAGTGTGGGGAGAGGGGCAGGGAGCGAATCTTAAGCAGGTTCTACACTCATCGCGGAGCCCAATGCAGGGCTCGATCTCAAGACTCTGAGATCATGACCTGAGCCAAAATCAAGAGTCAGACGCTTAACCAAGGAGCCATCCAGGTGCCCCGAAAAAGTAGTATTTTTAATACAGGTACACTAGCAAGGCCGTGAGGTCTGGAATGGCCATTTGATCTTCATGTGAATTTGTTTAATTCGATGACAGACTTTCAAGGAAGGGAAGGAACAAATCAGATTGTCCCTTCTGACCAGGCCTGGGTGTTCTTCTGTGAAAGTAAGTGACAGTCCCTGAAGGTGCTTAGCGACTTTGGGGAAGGAAGGGTCACAGGATGGGAGCGGTGCACTTGTCCCCTGACAGGCTCTGAAATTCTACCTGAGGCTGGCAGTTTCTAATTAGCCCTTCTAGAAATTTAATAGTGGGTGGTTCTTCATTCTTGGAAGGAAATTCCTGACGTACCCTGTGCCAGACCCCAGGCAATTAGTGGCAAGAAGAAGGTGGAGTAAGAGAATCCACTGTGTATGTGTGTGTGTGTGTGTGTGTGTGTGTGTGTGTGTGTGTGTGTGCATGTGAATCTGTTTAAAGCCCTGTATGTGACTGACATCCTTGGCCTCACCTGGATTTGCTCCACGATAGTGACCTTTGCTCTCACTTGCTTCCTCGTAATAGTAACCCAAAACCGTGCACAGACGAGGGTTGGCATGAGCTAAGGCACACATCTGAGGGCAGCGTTGGCAATGCTCTAAGTCCCTTGTCCTGACCACATCGCCTGGTGTATTCACCAGATTCAAGTCTTTTGACAATAAATGTACAGCGGGAACTGGCAGGATATAGTCAGCACAATTAGCTAATTCTTGACGATTAAAGACAAGGGCTGCGTGCTGTATTTGTATGTGATCGGATGCGGGAGGGGTGGCACACAGAAATTTACAGCCCGCTTGGAAACGGAAGCCCGCAGAAGGGGCTCTGGCGTTCCCAGCGGGACCAGGAAGGGCATTGCTGGGGGGCGCACCTGGGTCGAATTCAGTGGAGTGGACGCGAAGGCAGGCCGTGTAGACGCCCAGCCCAGGAGTCGGTGCCGTCCTGTTCTCTGTTTGCGACCTTGGGAAACCACTTGACTGTGCAAACCTCATTTTCTTTGTAAGAAGGGAAGAGCCTACTTCTTTGTATCGGTGAGGATGAAAGGAGAGCCTGATGGCATTTGCCACAGAACCATGGCCTCAGGGGCATGTGGTGCGTCATTCTGTGCGTCAGTAGGAGCCACTGGTGTGGGGGTAAGACGCACGGGCACATCGGTGGAGAAGACCGTTCCTGCCGGAATCTGCACCTCCTGGGGCGTGGGGCAGGCTCAGCCCGAGGCGAGGCGAGGCCGGGCCAGGGGCGCGGAGGGCAGGAGAAGTGACACCAGGCTGGACAGGCAGGGCCCACGGGGAAGTTACTTGGAGAGAGAGGACAAGGGACACAGGACATGAGATGCCACGCCCGTCGATGGGACGATCTGGGGGGCGGGGGCGGGGAGAGGAGGAAGGGCACCAAGTGGAGCTGGAAGCTGGGAGATCCTGGGGAAATGCACATGTTTAGAAGGCTGGTGAGGGAAACGAAGGGGCAGCGGCAAGAACACGGAAAAACCAGACGAAGGGCAGTAAAAACCTTTCGTTCCTGACACGGTACACGCAGCATGTCTCATGCCCCTATTTAATGAGATGAAAATGTTAATTAAGGAATGTTTGTAAGGGTTCGGTTAAACAATTCATGCCTGAAGAATAACAGTCCATGTGCTTTATTTTTTTCAAATCAACTGTTTATTCCGGGGTCACAGGGGCACTTCCTTGCTACATGTGTTTTCGTTCATGAACCTTCCTCATGTGAAATTGAACATTATGTTACTTTACCTTCCAAACTACAGAGGCTTTGCTTAGAAAGATTTACACCAAAGACAGTAGGTTGACGAGATGCCTCCTTCTGCGTGCGGGGCAGTGAGTGGTTATATTTTCACAAACAAGGATTCCGATATTGGGGGCGCCTGGGTGACTGAGTTGGTGAAGCATCTGCCTTCAGCTCGGGTCATGATCCCGGCGTCCGGGGATCGGGCCTGGAGCCAGGCTCCCTGCTCAGCGGGGAATCTGCTTCTCCCTCTCCCCCTGCCGCTCCCCCTGCTCGTGCTCTCTCTGTCTCTCTCACAAATAAAGAAATAAAATCTTTAAAAAAATTAAAAAAAAAAAAAGAATTCTGATAATGGACAAAGAGCCACCTGGAATCCTCCTGACAAGTAGATGGTGGATTTATATACACACGTACAGAGGAGAGGTCCCAGAGACTTGTGCTCTGCCCCCGTGCAGGGGGCCCTCGGGGTGTCTGGCTGCCCCTCCCTCCCCCGGCAGCTGTCAGGGTCATTTTCCAGGTCACAGGCCTTGCTTGCTGTCCGGGATTTGTTGTTCCAGTGGTCTCTGGCTTATGTAACTGGTAAGGACAGGGAACTTTCTTGCCCGCCACTGCTGCACCCGTGCATGATCTCCCAGTGACTGTGCAGCTGTCTGCAGCCTGCACCTGATCCGTTCGCTCAGGACAGAGACCCTTAAACATATTACACTCTAGACAGATGGTTTGGGTTAGACCACAGGTCATCGAAGGTTAGCTTTTAAGGGAGAAGGAGGGTAAGGATTCTGTGTGTACACATATAATGTGATTGCTAACATTGTCGGAGCCTTTCTTCAGTTTGAGAAATTTCCCCTTAGTATTATTTTAACTTTGAAGCTCCTCCTTGGCTTGGGCAGAATGCTGTGGTCAACACTTATTTTAGGACTTCAGTGTGATTGATGATGCATTTTCACATTTCTAGAGATTCCCAAGGAAGAAACGAAGGATAAAGAAGTTACACTGCAATATGATGAAGACACTTTGAGCATTTTTAGCAGATACATAAAGACTTACCCCCCTCCGCCAACCAGCCATGAGAGCAACTCTAATCACATTTATTCAGCGGGTGTCTGCTGGGTGATGGTGCTGCCTAGGAGCAGGTGCTGGGGGGCAGGGGTGCCGCGGGGGGCGCAGAGGCCTCTACCCCAGTATGGAGAGCTCACTGCAGTCTGCCTGTTGATACGGTGCCCGACCAGCCGCAGGAACGCGGCCGCAGACAGAAGCACATCGCCATGGAAATGGCGCGCAGAATGCCATTTTTCTTCCGGAAGGGAAAGTTTAATATGAAAAGTGATATTTGGATTGAACCTTTAAAAAAAATTGTAGAAATATCTCTGGGTCCCAGCTGCCCCAGCCCCTGGAGGCTCCCTTGCCCACATGCAGCGGACGACTCTGCACTTGCTAACAAACCCCGTGGCACCTCCGCTCCCCTGCTGTCTGCGTCCTTCTCTGCTGGTAAGAAGAGGTCCTCACTGCCGAGATCTGGGCTTGCGGCAGAACCTTACTTCCGAGCGGCGAGATAAAACGACGTTGACAGCCTTTTCTCCCACTGCTTGGCCTTCCCTTCCTGCCACCCTGAACTTGCCCCCGGTCTCGGAATCAGGAAAGCCTTTCACCCTCTATATTTTCGAACATCTTCTTTTATAGTCGTATGTTTACTGGAAGCGGTGTTTGGTTATCCTCCGCGTTATTCGTGCTGCGTGCTTCGTAGCAGAGTTTGTGGGGTTGCGATCCTTCTCGCTGGCGGTCTGTCCCTGTCTGAGGCTGAGCCCCCCGAGGGCAGGCACAAGTCCGTCACATCGTATGATGTGCAGAATGGACCACGTAAAGGCTGTTTGAAACAAACAAACAGTGCACAAATAAATGCTGACGATTCCAATAGAAATAAAGTGGAAAGAGGGGCATACAGTTCAGAGGGCACAGTGTGAACGAGAGCTTCTAGTTAGGAAAGCACACGTCAAGAAGCAGACATGTCCAGGCGTGAGATGGAAAAAGGAGGTGGGATGTTTGCATCCGTGAAGATGATCGATAGCACGCTCGTGTTGCTGAGAACAGTATTTGAGACACTGCAGTTTTTGGAAAACAAAAGTGACACTCCCTCTTGTCTTTGTGGGTCACATTCCGATGGCAGCGCAGGGGAGTGGAGGGCAGAGAATGGAGGCAAGGACTGTCTTCAGGCTCTTGGTTTCTGTTCTTTGTGTTTGCATCTTCCCGCGGGGCATGCCAGGTCGAGGGAGCCGGCAGTGCCAGGAAATCAGATTAGATGCTGAGCTCTGTGCCAACACTGGAAGTGAGAATAAAGGGGCAGGTTGGTGCTGCCCCCGTCTCTGGGCCACTCTTCAGGAGGACAGCAGATACTCTTTGGATGACAGTTACTGGCCTCAGCTCAGAGCATGAGGTGCTGGACCCAACGTGCGGAGAACACGTGCTCCCCGCGGCCCCGTGCGGCCCAGCCCCGGCAGCTGCACCTGAGTGACCACAGCTGCAGCCGTCTTCAGTACTGTTGTTTATGTAGTTGACAAACACTGCGATCGTGGGCTCACAGGTCCCTTTCCCCAGGGTGGCCAAAGGACTGTAAGTCTCGATCCCGAGAGAACAGGGGCAATAGAGCGTGGTTAGGAGGGGAAGAATCATCACACTTCTGTGGGGTCTACGCGCCACCTGCCAGAGGATGGAACAGGCTCGGGTCCTGGGGACAAGCTGCACTGCTGGCCACAAGAAGGGGGGGGGGTGATGTGGGCTATTTGTATATATTTTCCCCTAGATTTGTTAAGACATTTGCCCCGAGAACTGTAATCCACTAAACTAACAACTGAGAAGCAGGGGAAGAAAGAGGAGGAGGAGCAGAGGGGGAGGGAACCTCGGGGTGAGCCGTGGACATCTCCCCAGATGGGACAGCCCCGGTGGACAGAAGCGCTGACACGGAAGGGGGAAGGCAGCGCACGGGACATTTTGGGGTTGGGGCTTTAGGCGACTCTGAGGTCAGACATGGATCTGTGTCTGCCATGAGCACTGCTGGGCTAGAAGTGACAGTCCAGACTTTGTGGGATGAATGCATGTCCACGGGAACCAAGAAGCGCCAGCGGAGGAGGAGGGAGGTGTGCAGGGCAGGGACGGGAAGGGGGACGATGAGAGGCAAAAAGAGTCAGATGCTGGTCAGAGAGTTTCGGGATGACGGTCTACAACGAGCAGGTCAGTGATGACCTTGAGAAAGGTTTTCGGGGTTACGACATTCGCCTCCCAGACTTCAGTGAGTGAGCTCGTGGAGAAGGAGGCAACCTACTGATGGAGCTACTTTCTCTGATTTCACTGGACATAGGAAAGTAGAGCTTCTTGAGACAAAGTAATGAGACAAAGAATAATGTCAGAGAAGCATAGATTTAAAAAGGAATAATTTCCATTTCACTTAAGCGTTCCGTGAAATACAAGCGAGTGTCCCACCCGGTATCCCCTCTGGCCCTCTGTCTCCTTTTCTACAAAACTGTAATAAGAATCATGCTGACCGAACTGTAGTTGAATGAGAACCACATTTTCATGCACCGTGTCTGTACTGAGCATCTATGCTCCATGCCCGGTCCTATGCTGGATGCTGTGGGTCAGACCGGAACCAGAGATTACCTTCTAGGATAATGCATGTCATGTTACCTCTGAAAGGTAAAGGGCCGGACAGATATGTGAAAGGTATAGTAGATTGAAAGTATAATAGCTATGTTAATAAGTCTTATGTTTTAGCAAGTTATTTGGGAAGGTCTTGTGACTCTGGGCATATGGGAGAAAGGATTGGATGACGTATTTAATGATGACTCACAGCTGGCTAGCAGACACAAGAATGTTCATTGATAAATGCGTGGCCAGGGAGTCTGGAGTCCTAAGAATGAGAAGCAGAAGAGCTTACATCGTCCAAATGTCCACTCTGCCGGGTGCTGTGTTTGGGGCTTCACGGGCTTGACTTTCATTCTTTCACAAACATAGGCAGTCAACATTTTCAATGTAGTTTTACCCTAGAAGGAGAGTAGGATATTTTTTTCCTTTTATTATAAAAATCATTTATATCTTTTGGAAAATAAAAGCTCAGGAAGGGATCGGAAAAAACCCAAAATATTTCCCAGCACGCAGTAATGAGCACCATTAACATTTTGGTGCATGTCCTTCTAGGCATATGACCGTCTCCTGGACAGGAACTGTTATATCCTACTGACTTCTATTCTTTGATCATTGAAGAGTTTGCGCACATTTTTCGTGTAGTTATCGGTCGTTGGTTGTTTGACATTTGTGGATTTTTCTTTGTAAATCTAAGACCACCTGAAGATAATTAGCTGGTGTGCATAAAGGTGAATTCATTAGATAGAAGGATGGACTGAGACAGGCATCAAAGATGAATGTACACAAGGTTGTGAATTGCACCCAGACAGCATGGTCTTAGTGACTCCCCCCCAACAACCACAGCATGGCAAGGTTAGAGTCACCATTGCCAGCACCTGCTGTGGACCAAGAACAATGCTGGGCACTTTATAGACAGTAGCTCATTTAACACATGGAACAGCCCCACAAGAAAGATACCATGACCGCCATTGTACACGAGAAAACAGATTCAAAGAGATGTCTTTGTTAGAGACCTCCCTTAAGTCCCTTACCTCATGTTCACTCAGTATCTGGAGAATGATGGAAGAAATGAGACTCTGACCCTTCCTGTGCTCTTGTGAGCATGTGCGTATGTGTGAGTGTATGTGTCATAGAACTTTTTTAAGGGTATGACTATTTTTCCAGTAACTGCGACCATTTCCTTTAGGCGCATTTCACATTTTTTAAAATCCATTTTTTAAAATTTACGTTCAATTCATTAACATACAGTGTGTTGTTAGTTTAAGAGGTAAAATGAAATCTTGCCATTTGCAACGACGTGAATGGAACTGGAGGGTATTATGTTAAGAGAAATAAGTCAATCAGAGAAAGACAATTATCATATGATTTACTCCTATGTGGAATTTTAGAAACAAATCAAATTTTTTTTAATTGAAGTATCATTGACACACAATGTTATGTTAGTTTCAGGTGCACAGCTTAGTGATTCGGCAAGTCCGTACGTTATGCTGTGCTCAGCACAAGTGTAGCTCTCCCCAGTCACCACACAACGCTATCACAATGCCATTGACTGTGTTCCCTACACGGTATCTGTCGTCCCCATTACTTACTCCATAAATAGAAGCCTGTATCTCTCACTCCCCTTCACCCATCTTGCCCATTTTTCCCACCCCATCTGGCAAATACCAGTTTGTTCTCTGTATTTATGGGTGTGTTTCTGCTTTGTTTGTTTCCTGTTTTGTTTTTTTACATTCCACTTCTAAGTGAAAACATTTAGTATTTGTGTTTGTCTGACTGACTTATTTCACTGAGTGTAATACCCTCTAGGTCCATCCATGTTGTCACGAATGGCAAGATCTCATTCCTTTTTATGGCTGAGTAATATCCCATTCATCTTTATCCATTCATCTGTTGATGGGCACTTAAGTTGCTTCCAAATCTTGGCTATTGTAAATAATTCTGCAGTAAATATAGTAACTTTTTGCATTGTTTTCATAATGCAAAACATGTATCTTTTTGCATTATGTTTTCATTATATTTGGTAAATACCCTTTTCTATTTTTAATTTTTTGAGGAATCTCCATACTGTTTTCCACAATGGCTATACCTGTTTGCATTGTCACCAACAGGGCATGAGGGTTCCCCTTTCTCCCTCCCTGCCAATACTTGTTGTCTTCTTGATCCTAGCCGTTCTAATTGGGATGAGGTGATCTCTCATTGTGATTCTGATTTGGATTTCCCTGATGATCAGTGATGCTGACCATCTTTTCATGTACCTGCTGGCCATCTGTATATCCTCTTTTAAAAATGTCTATTCAGGCCCTCAACCTATTTTAATTGGATTATTTGCATTTTTTGGTGTTGAGTTGTAGAAATTCTTTATACATTTTGGATATTAACCCCTTATTAGATACATGACTTGCAAACATCTTCTCCCAATCTCTGGGTTGCCTTGTTCTTTTGTTGATGGTTTTCTTCACTGTGCAAAAGCTTTGTATTTTGGTGTCATCTCAATAGTTTATTTTTGCTTTTGTTTACCTTGCCTGAGGAGATGTGTCTAGAAAAATGTTTCTATGGCCGACGTCAAAGAGATTGCTGTCTGTGTTTTTTTCCGAGTGTTTCAGAATTTTACTTAAATTCACCTTGCGGGGCGCCTGGGTGGCTCAGTGGGTTAAGCCTCTGCCTTCGGCTCAGGTCATGATCTCAGGGTCCTGGGATCAAGCCCCGCGTCGGGCTCTCTGCTCAGCAGGGAGCCTGCTTCCCCCTCTCTCTCTGCCTGCCTCTCTGCCTACTTGTGATCTCTCTCTCTCTGTGAAATAAATAAATAAAATCTTTAAAAAAAAAAAAAATCTTTCTAAAAAAAAAAATAAATAAATAAATTCACCTTGCTAATGCCTGTCTCAGTCCATCCTTCTATATAATGGATTCACTTGTATGCAAACGAGCTAATTATCTTCGGATGGTCTCAGATTTACCAAACTTTATGAGCAATTTTCATAAGTGAGTCCAAACTGGAGGCATAAATTTATCACTGTGCACCAACATCTGGTGAAGTTCAAAGGATTAATTTCCTCAAACAGGATTTAACGGCAGCTATTTTGCATTTTCCGGGAATCATTAAAAATCATAGGGTGAGACCAAATAATTCCAAACATCATTTAAGTCGCGTCAAGCTTTCATCACTGAGAATTTGTAGCATCATTATCTACACAATTTCCCGACCTGGGGAGAATAATAAAACTGGTGCTGCCAGCAAGTGGGAGGGTGGATGCGGAAATGGGACTTCTGAATGGTCCTCGTGTTCCTTCTGACTTGCATTATATCCCAGAGCACTCTCACTTTTCCTCGCTAGCTTCTCTCCAAAAAAAAAAAAAAAAAAGGAACCAACAATTGCTTTCTTAGTGCTTGGTTCCTACACTGAGCTCAGGAACAGGAACAGAAAACACTGTTGAAATGAGGGGGATGGATACGCGGCGATGAGACTGCTCTGAAAAACGCGGTTGTGTTGGTAAACCTCTGTGATGAGCTCACATAAGCTCCACTTGTAAACCTGCTGTAAATAACAGATGTTCAATTGTTCATACAGCAGCTCCGTGTTCCTTCAGGGAATCTGATCCTTCCAGTGGGCCCCAGCCACTCATTTCTGCAGTGTTGCGTTGGTTTGCTCCACGAATGCCCCGGGTTTGCCTCATGTGTTCCTGTTTATTTGGAATCAATTTGGGACTTGGGTAAATATGTACAAAGCTATTTTACAGTAACACTCAAAATGACTGTGATTACTGGTTGTCACTCAAGTAAATGCACGTAAAAATGCAAAAATCAGGCATAAGAGAAGGAATCACTAGCATGTCCCATTTACACTGAGTATTTCCCGAATACTAGAGTTAGATCACTCCCCTTTTTCCTGGATCTCAGGCCAAGGACGGTGTTAACATACAGAGGGGTGTTTATAGATCATATAAATGAATTTGCAGTTACAAACATAAGAAAAAATAAAAAGTTAACATCCATGCCACATAATTAAACTTTCCAAAAAGTATCTGTGGAGTATAAACATGAAAAGGAAAGTCTAAAAGTAAGGGTTTTAGAACATGGTTTAGTGACTTCTGATATTGAAGCTATTAGAGCTTTTTTTTTTTTTTTTTTTTTTTAATGTGTTATCTGAAAGTGAAAACTCTGGAGATCATTCCAATACTCAGTGCACTGTTTAAGGGCTGTGTGTCTTCCAAGAAGATGGCAACATGCTCCAGACCCAATCTCATTAACTTTCATACCATTCCTCTGAGGTCGATGATGAGCCATGGCTAAATTATAAATGAAAAGCTGTTAGATTTATGACAGAGTATTTCATGCATGGAGTCTCAGAGGGCAGAGAGGCCTGGACTCTCCATGAGGACAACTTAGAAATCACAGGGCCAACTTGCTTCGGATTCTGGTGTCCTCGGTGTGTAAGTGCTGGGGTGGGAAGGGACGAGAGGACCCATGGCCGGTGCTGACCTACCTCATGAATGTTGCAACTCCCCTGTGCACGTGGAGACAAACCAACATAGGCAGACAGAGTTAGGAGGATATCTGCTACACAGACTGGACTAGCTTCCAGTGGGGGCTGCTCTAGGGAGGCTGGGGCCCCAGCCCAGCAGCCCCAGCTCCGGCAGCACCACTGCCACCCCCACCCAGCGCCCCGCAGCCCTGAAACTGCCAGGGAGCTGGGCCTCACTGAGGTACAAGAGGGAGAAAAGGCTCAGGGACCTTCCAGATCTGAGAAAGGACATGACTGAGTAGGTGGAGATGGAAAGCCCAACCGGACAGAGGACTAGATGCTATTCTCCTGTCTTTAAATCCTGCATGCTTCTTGTTTGGGGAGATAAATGAAATATCTGGTTTTATTTGATGGATGTTTCAGTGGTATATGCTGTACCACCATTTGGTAGCGGGAGAAAGGGCGATTTCAAAATAAATTGCAAACTACTTAAACAACCAGTATAAGTTTTCAGTTAAATATGAGACTCACCATTTCTACGTAAAAAATAATCATTGATACAAATTTCCACATAGCTATATATTTTTATAAGTTTAAAGATGTTAATTAAATTGGAATTATGGGTATATGATATAAAAATAAATATGTAATAAAAAATGGCTCTTCTTGCCATCACGAAAAATTAAATGTTTTCCGTTATATAGACAGGAGATTTTTCAGAAATTCAAGACCTCTTCTATGATTCTGTAATGCTTTGATGAGATGACTCTTATGACATGAAATAATTATAGTGCCCCACCTTTTCTGTAAAGAACTTCTTTCTGACATCCATAGAAGTTACACAAATTAATTTTATTTCTGATGGATAGACACTTGGCTTTTTTCCGAAAGGAAAATTGTAAGAATGGAATTTTTAAAAATTGACTGTGAGAACTAAAATTTGCTTGAAAATATGTTGAACCAAGAATATTAATATTTTGCTTTCTTTTGTACTGCTTCTCTACCTTCAGATAGGCTTTAAGAATCTTAGCTATCTTCTAGCTTAAAGCTTTGCATAATTAATAAGGAAACTGAGGCCCAAATTGTTAAGTAACATAAATAATGTAATGGAAAACAGATCTTTCTATCATTTTAAATAACCAATAACCAGCATTGATATTAGACCTTCTTTCCCTTTGACTCACATTTAAAATTGGAGAGGAAAAATCTTTCAATAATATGAAATAAAACTTCTTTTTTTAAAAATTTTATTTATTTGAGAGAGAGAGTAAGTACAAACACAAGCAAGGGGGAGGGGCAGAGGATGAATTCAGAATATCATTCCAGATTAAAAGAATACTGTGCAAAAAATAAAGACTAGTGGGGTACCAAAACTCCATCAGATGCATCCAGGGAACCATTTTCTTGTGTTTGTATTTTTTGCCAAAGTATATAAAGCCAGCCATGGATTGGAGATGATTGGAGTAGAAGAGAAGTCTGTTCAGGGAAAAACAATAGAAAAGATGTTCATGACTTGGGTTGAGGTGTCATGGGAAATGCAGATCATATATGGTTTACAGGTCATCATAATCATGTTGGCTTTTTCTATGAATGAAGCAAGAAAAAATGCAAGGTTTGGTTTGGAAGGGGGACATGATCCAACTTACGTTGGCTATGGTGTTGAAAGTAAACCTAAAGGAGGATGGCAGGAGTGCAGGTGGACATCAGTTTGGAGGTAAACATGGTGACCCGAGTGAGAGGGTCTTGGACAAGATGGAGAGAGGGTTGAGAAATGGTTAGGTTGTGAGTATAACTGGAAGGTAGACAACAGAGTAAATGTGTGGACAGATGAGATATGTGAGTGAGAAGAAGAATAGAAGTCTCTCCTGAAAACTGGAAGAATGGAATCCCCACTAACTGCAATGGAGAAGACTTTGTGGGTCAGGAGTCAGTCTTAGGATATGCTTTTCTGAGATGTCTTTTAGACATGAAGTAGGTAGTGTACATATGAGCTTATTCAGTAAAGATTTTTGAACTAGAGATGTACGTTAGGAGTTGTTAGTGTATAGAGGACATTTAAAGCCATTGCATTAGATGGGATCACAAAAGAGTAAATGTAGAAAATGTAGGAAGAAGAGGGATCCAAGTAGAGGGTTCAACACTAAGAAATTTAAGAGTTGAGGAGATCTCTTCAATAAATGGTGTTGGGAAAACTGGACAGCCACTTGCAAAAGAATGAAACTGGATTATTTTCTTACACCATACACAAAAATAAACTCAAAATGGATTACAGACTTAAATGTAGGACCTGAAACCATAAAAGTCCTACAAGAAAACATAGGTGGTAAGCTCCTTGGTATTGATCTTGGCAACAGTTTGTTTGTTTGTTTGTTTATTTATTGGTTTGACACCAAAAACATAGGCAACAATGGCAAAAATAAAAAAAGTGGGACTACATGAAACTAAAAAACATCTGCACAGCAAAGAAAACCATCAACAAAATGAAAAAGTAACCTACTGAATGGGAGGAAATATTTGCAAATCATATATCTAATAAAGATTTAGTGGCCAAAATTTATAAAGAACTCATAGAACTCAATAGCAAAAAATAAACAATTCGGTTAAAACAATTGGCAGCAGGTATTTTTCCAAAGAACACATACAGATGGCCAATAGGTACACAAAAAGATGCTTAACATTGTTAATCATCGAGGAAACCAAATAAAAAACCACAATGAGATATCACCTCATGCCTGTTAGAATGGATATTATTCAAAAGACAATTGTTGGCAAGGATGTGGAGAAAAGGAAATTTTGTGCACTGTTGGTGGGAATATAAATTGGCTCCGCCACTATGAAAAACAGTACGAGGGTTCCTCAAAATATTAAAAATAGAACTACCATATGATCCAGCAATTCTACATCTGAGTATTTATCCAAAGAACACAGAAACACTAACTTGAAAAGATATATGCACTCCCATGTTCACTGCAACATTACTTAACAGTAGCCAAGACCGGAAATAAACTCATCCATTGAGAGATAAGTACATAAAGAAAATGTGGTATATATATACAATGGAATATTATTCAGCCATAAAGAAGAATGAAATCTTGCCATTTGCGACAACATGGTTGAATTTTGAGGGCATTATGCTAAGCGAAATAGACAAAGATAAGTACTGGAGGATCTCACTCATATGTGGAATCTTAAAAACAACAACAACAATAAAAAAGCAAGCTTAAAGATACAGAGAACAAATTGATGGTTATCAGAGGCAGGGCGTAGAGGTGGGAAAAATGGGGAAGGAGAGTCCAAACGTACAAACTTCCAGCTATAAAGTAAATAAACCATGGGAATGTGAGGTACAGCCTAACTGTAGTTAATAATAATACATATTTTATATTGAAAATTGCTAAGAGAGTAAATCTTAGAACTTCTCATCATAAAAAAAATTCTGTAACTACATATGGTGGTGGGTGTCAGAAAGACTTATAGTGATCATTTCACAGCATATACAAATATTGAACCATTTTGTTGTACACCTGGAAGTAATGAGAAAGACAAGAGTTGAAGAGAAAACATAAATGGAGAATGATCAGGAGAGCTGGACAGTGTGGTGTTCCGGAGGCCAAGTGTGGGAGGTGGTTAAAGGAAGGGAGGGAGGGATCCTCTGTGCTCGTATTGCTGAGCACACCACGGGGTCATCCGCCATTACTGTGGGGGCCAAGGAGGCTACTGGCGACTTTGTCAAGAGGAGTCTTTATAGAAGGAGGAGGGCAAAAAGCTGACTGGAATGTCTCATGGGAGGTGAAATGATGGTAATGATGAAACCTTTTATATTTTTCTGAAACACATTTTAATGTATTTCCTGAGCTAACCATACTGAGAATTTAACATGCGTGGATGTAGTTAAATTGTGGCATGAAGTATCAAGTTCTAAATTTTAAAAAAGGACTAATATCTTGGCAGTTTTCATTGGAGTTTTCTGTTTTGAAGATCATTAAAAATGAACTAGGTTCCCAATTGTGGAGATACCTTAATTGTGTGTCTTCCTTGCAGTAGTGGGACCCGCTGCACAGCTTCTGGAGGTCCCTCTTGGCTGTAGGATAAAACAATTTTATTTCACCAATTTTCTGTAAGGCCTGTTACCTTTGGACACAGAGGAGTAAATTTGTTCCTTAAGGAACTGATGAATGAATTTTGTGTGTTAAGTTATGAGAAGAATCACGAGAATTTGTCTCCTGTAAACACAGGAACATTCTATTTCGAGTATGATATATCACAGCGCATTTTAGTGTAAAGTCTCATTACTCCTAAACTCTGAGACAGTACCTATGTGACACCAGCATAATTTCTCTTTTAGTTAAAAAGAACCACTCAGACTGAGTATTTAGTGTCATTGTAAGTGGGAGGGGAATATCTATTTTGTTAATTTAGATTAATTTAATTAAACTTGCATAATAGACATATCAAAGTGGATAATGTACAAATACCAAAAACTTTAAAAATTAAATTAGAATTTAAATTAATTTAAAATAACTAATTTAAGTTCATTTTAATTTCCAAAATCTGTAAAAGATACTTATCCTGGAAAAACATAGACTTATTTTAGTTGGGCTAAATCTGTTTACAATTTTATACCTGTTCACTGAGCCTCTGAGAACTGAGAGTGTATTTTTACAGCTAATAATAGTATTCCTTAATATTTAATTAGAATATGTTCATGAATGCAGATTCACTTTTCTTTCATTTCTTAAAAATAAAAACTTACATAATGACATCTTACATAAAAACTTCCTGTTGATTTGGTAATTTCAATTTTTATAATCTTTGAAATTATAAAACATCATGAAAAGGTGAATTATATGACATTAATTCAGTTTTCAGATTGCTTTTAATGGGCATGGTACTTGAGAACTACATGAAACACAGTTGTAGGAAATGATATTATGATGGCTGAAAACAATCCCAATTGTAAAAAAAAAAAAAAAAAAGATTATTCCTGTATTTTTTCTTTTTTTTTAAAGAAGATTTTATTTATTTTATTTGACAGAGAGAAAGAGAGAGAAAGAACACAAACAGGGGGAGCAGCAAGCAGAAGGAGAGGGAG
Organism: Potos flavus; assembly: GCA_028534135.1. NCBI lineage: Eukaryota > Metazoa > Chordata > Mammalia > Carnivora > Procyonidae > Potos > Potos flavus. The sequence continues at coordinate 3,471,099 of CM052883.1, forward strand.
AAGCAGACTCCCCACTGAGCAAGGAGCCCAATATGGGGCTCGATCCCAGGACCCCGGGATCATGAGCTGAGTCAAAGGCAGATGTTTCAATGATGGAGCCACCCAGGCGCCCTCTGTATTTTTTCAATGGTATTTTTTTCCTGATGGCTATCAGATTTATTTTTCCCTAAGGAAATTGTATAATGCTGTCAATAATTTTTAAAGTCTACTAAATAAAATGACAAGGGTTAGTAGATAATATATTTTATTTGCTGCTCTGTCCTGTCACACAGAGGCATATCCTGGAAATAATAACTTTCATTGGCAACTGGTTGACTCTAGTGCCCAGGACGCCACATGGATATTTTCTGGGATACCTAGGGATACCTCCAACATGCTCTTTGCGAGCCCTGGCCAGGCTATGATGACTGGGACACGGGACTTAGAGTGAGAGAAGATAGGTAGCCAGTGTGGGAGGGGAGAGAAAAGTAGGTCAGAAGACTTCCCTGCCCAAAAACATCAGAAGAAGAAATTTAATTTTAATGGAATGAAAGAAGCTTTTGTTCTGTGACTACGCATAATGGGGATTCTTGAATTTAATCCTTCCTAGAGAAGAAGTGAATGTTAGTAGTTCCTTCCTGCAATTTTTCCAAAGACCGTAGCCATAGAAGTAATCCACAGAATCATAGGCTTATAGATTGGGTCAAAGAGTTGAGAGAATTTAAGAATCTACATAGATTTCTTGCTTGTCTTTTCTTCATCGTCTTTTTTTCTTTCCTTCCGGATACGGCTGTAACAGGTTTAAATATCAAGCTTAAAATATGTATAAAATTAGTGTTGTGGAATATATTTACTCCTTGACATTTCTTATTAGCTAGCATAATTACCTCAATGTGAACTGGGCTGGGGAACCCATGATTTTCCCAGCGATGATGGATGACAGGATGTTATCTCAAACTGTGAGATGGGAGGTAATTCAGTTTTCACAGAACATTTATGTAATGCTAATTGAATTAATCCTTGGGCTATGTGGCATTTGTTGTTTAAGGTATTACACGCCTAGTGCTTTGATTTGGAAGGAAGCTTTTCTATCATGCATTTCACATTTAGTTGTCTGTAGTCCTAGTCCAAACACCGCTTGCAGAAGACATGGCTAGAGTTTGTTTGTTGGGCATCTTTGGGTCAGTATTCTTTACTTCCTTGAATATGTCATGAACAGTAGATGCAAAAGTAGAAGCACGCTAATCAAACTGCTTTCTTAAGCTAAGGAAAAGCATATACTTTACAGATTAAATTCATAGTATCTGATGGAGCTTGATTGAATAGACTTGCTAGCACCCACTGCTATTAATGGAATAGATTCTGCTCCAGGCTGATAAGCTTTGGTAGGGGGAGTGAGTGTGGAGGGGGACTGGAAGTGGATGAGAAATCCTGGGATCAAATTTACACAGAGCTGTTCAGTAAATATCTTCTAATGATGAATACAAACTTTTTCGAAAAGTTCCTAGACTTAAGAAGCTCTGAGTACTGAACAAGGTTGGTTTGAGATATGCTCGCATCATTTTCCCTTCCGACAAAGTAGAGTTAAGTTCTGTAGGTCTTCAGTAAAGATGCCAACCGCATGCCCTAGAGGAGAGGAGGGAGATGGGGTCTCAGGAATAAGCACAGTGTTGGCAGTTTGAGGGGTAAGAAGGACAGCCTTTTTTAGATATTCATCCATTTGACTTTTTTCTTTTAATGCCAACAATGTGGAAGACACTGCACTGGGTACCAAAGATTTAAAGATAAAAGACACTCTGTACTGATAAGGCACCAGCAATCCAGTGCGTGTGTGTGGGAAAGATAAATACAGTAGATTATGTACAAATTATAGGCTAGGAGCATAAATGGGATGGTATGTAACACAGAGAAATGATTTTTGATTTACCCTGGGCTGTGTGGTTGGCTTCCCAGTGGGAAGAGACACTTCAGTGGATTCTTAAAATACTAACTAGGAATTAAGGAGGGAAAGTATGTGTGTACCTGTGCAGCCATGTGTATAGTGAGCTGTGGTAAGTTGAGGAGGCTATTTCAAATAGAATATTTAACATGAAAGGACACAAGAACATGGAAAAAGTAATGGTGCATATGGGTAATGACAAATTGTTCAGCTTGTATAGACTTGGAGCATTATGGAGCACATGGGCAAGATGAGCTGGAGATGTAGTCCAGTTTTAGGTTATTATGGGCCTCCTTGCATTTCATGCAGAAGTAATGGGGACCTATTGAATAAAACAACTGAGTAGGGAATGACAATTACATTTCTGTTGTAGAAATATTCTAGTGATAGTAAGGGAGAAGGATCAGAATTGAGGAGTGAACCATGACAGGGGCAGTGTTTTAGTAATACTGTAAGAAATGATAAATGTGGACAAAGGTAAGACAGCTTCCATGAAGCTGAAGGACTAGTACAGCCAAAGTAAAGGATCTGAGTTTAGAACAATATAAGGCTGTGGGCAGAGTAAGAATTTGGAATTTTAGTTTTCAGAAGTATAAAAATTTCGAATGACGACAAGAAGTGGGATTTGAAAATGATACTAGGTTTTTTCAAAAGTCATAGTGATTGAGATAAAGGGGTCATTCCATTTTGTAATTCAGATATAAATTCAATATTCAACACGAAGTATAGTTTAAGGAACAAAGTTTTGATACATGATACAAACTGACCTGAAAATTGTAGATATTACAAAGGAGATGGTAGAAGGCCATACAGATTAAAAAGCAGACCAAAGAGATAAAGAGCATGAAAAAAGATCAAGAATCACAGATGGTGGGCAGACAAAGTCCTTGTGGAAGCTAACGGAAGTTGCTAGAGTGAGAAGAAATAACTGGCAGGAGGCAAAGTTAAAAAATAGATGAGAAAATTGAAGAATCAGAAAAACTCACCAATCCTCATTTTCAGGAGGCTCACCAAATTTTAACAAAGGTAAATAGAAAGAGTTACACCTAGTGACAGCAGACAAAACTGCAGAACAAACAGAAAGATGGTAAGAGTAACCTATAAGGGAACCACTGTCGGACTAGCAATTGGCATCTTAAAGCATCAGTGGAAACCAGGAGACAAAGTACTCAGGAAAAATCATTCACATCTTAAAAGTCTGTACAGACTCAATTCCGTCTCAAGAGGGAGGGTGGGGTGTAAAACAGACACTGTTTGTTTAAAAACAGACACTCAGATTATTCAGTCATCGTCCCTGGGCAGTGATGAAGGAGAAATACAACTACACAGCCTTGACACATGTACCCACAGCATTAAAATCATGGCCAATAAAATGGAGCCTCCTCTCCACAACTCTCTTGGCAAACTTTCTCTTTTCACTGAGGTCATTGATCAGTCCATTTTCCCCCCAAATACACACACACACACACACACACACAAATGTATGCACACACACACAGATACATCCACACAACACATATTCTCACACAAAATACCAGTCCCCCAACCCCCACAAAAAAAGTCAACCCAAGTACCTTCTTAAGAGCAGCTACGTATGGAGGTGGTGGTTATATCAGTAGGGGAAGGAGTGGTTGGATTTTGGAGGAGAGGGGAATATTTGTAGTACCTGTAGAATTTCACAATATATTCACATAAAAGAATTGGATACATTTGTCTGGGGCTCAGGGCAAAGTCCGAACCGAAGATATATAAATTTGCGAAGACATTTTTCTTAATTTATGATATATAAGCACAAGAAAAATTAATATGGTGCCTCAACAGAATCACATATTTAATTAACCCACTAATAATCAACACTACTTGTTTTTTGTTGAGAGGAAGTAGTGGACTTAGTTTGTGGACAACTATTTGATTTTCTAAGTTCATTTGTAATATTAAAGAATAAAAGGATAGGTTGAAAGTTAAGGATAAAAATAAGCATGTGTTTTGACATTTACAAAGGCACAAAGTGTTGGTGATAACTAAGTTCAGCCTTTCCTCTGTTTCCTTTCTTCTTTTACTCCTCCTTATTCTTCTTTTCTTCTTCTCTTTAGTCTTTGGAAATATGGCATAGAAATCAAAGCAAAATGCCAGTTGATTTTCATTTACCTGCTATTCCATTCATAATTAGTTTTGCTCCCTCAACCTGTGAAATGTCATTGGTGCCCCTTTCCAAAGTTAAGTTTCCCCCCTCTTTATTTTATAAACTGTATTTTAATTGCTAATTGGTTGTGTGATTATGGCCACATGCCAGGCGTGCTACTGGAAGCACTCTGTGATGGACAGAATGCTGAGCAAGCAATTCTACTTCCTTCTGAAGAGCTAACATAAATACAAAAAAATTATTGTATTTAATTTACACTGCTTTAATAAATAAACCATGCTATTTCTGTAAAACTGGTAATTTGGTGGGAAAAATACATCCTAACAGGATGGAATGGTCTGGTTGCTCTGTATTTTGTCAACATGGTGCACAGAGTGAACTATCAACGAGAAGAACCAGCTGAAGAGCTGCTCTTTTGGGGGAGAGAACACCTCAGCTATAGAAATTCCATGAAAGGATTTGGTAAATATTTATTGTGTTTATAATATGTAGAGCACAAACACAGTTCCCTAAGTCAGAAAGTTAGTGTTATGTAAACACAAAATCTGAGAGGTTATTTAACTTCGTTGTGTATCTAGGCAGCATGTAGACACAGCCATCTAATGATGTGCAACAAGATCGCGCCTTCCATCTCGGAGGCGTTTGCTAAACACAGAAACAAGTAACCCCTGCCTGTGCAGTTGGAGCCCGTTCTAAGGGAAGGGCTGCACAGCCTTCCAGTGCCACAGTTGTTCTGTGCAAGTTCTGCAAAGAGAGAAAGAGAGAAGAGGGGTGCGATTCAGTTCTCAGACTAGTGTTTAATGTTTAGTCTAATTTTTTACTTTGAGGTCAGAAGCAATAAGAATGCTGTTTTCTGAGCTGTAAATAAAGACTTTTGAGGACCTTGCTCGTATATTCTTCCTTTCTCACCTTTGTTACGTAGAAATTTTTCTCCTTCGTTTGGGATCCCCAAGTACATCCTCCTTGTCTGAAGGACATACTAACTGCTCACAACACAGAACCTAATTGCTGTGAGCCAATGATTTTCCTTCCTTTGCACACTTAGAAATGCAGTATGCACAGGGTCTGGGTCAGGGCACACAATGCCCATACAGTGTGACCTATGGAACCCCTGGCAGGTGGAATTACCTTATTTTCCCTGCTGTCCTGCACTGAGACTTCCTTCCCTCCCTGCCACAGACAGGTGACTAACTAAGCAGCCACTCACAACACCCTGTGATCTGAGGCAGAAAGATGCTCTCCCTTTCAGGTCTTCCTCACTTTCAGAGGCAACAGCAGGAAGGAAGTGGGTTGACTGTATTTAATATGGGCATTTATATTTTCACTGGCTTGATTTTTTAATTTTTATTTATAATTTCCCACCTTCAGTGTGTGTGTGCATGTGTGCATATTTGTGAAGGTCGAGTAGTCGAAGACAAGTAAGCTTGACCTTGAAAATACTCCCAGGATTGTTTCCAGTGGAGCAGCTGTGGTGTTCCTCAGAAACCTTAGCCGTGGAGGTCATCCCTCAGACTCTTGTTCTTTGTGTACTAAGGGGAAAAGTAGAAGGAACATGTTCTATTTAAGGGTACTTTATCTATACGAAAAGCTCTAGATGCTATGTACTGAAAGTAAAAATGGCCTAATGACTTAGTTGACAGACTCCAACATTTCTATAATTTGTAATTAAAAAAAAGAAGAAGAAAAAGAGACTTCTGGGGAAGATGTGGCAGTAGGAGGATCCTAAGCTCACCTGGTCCCACAAGGACAACTAGATAACAGCCACCTACCAGTGTAAATAACCCAGAATAACCCAGAAAATGACCTGAAGACTGGCAGAACAGACTCTAAAGGTAGAGAAGAGGTCACATTGAAGAAGGTAGGAAGGGTGCATATGCAGTCAGGAGCTCAACAGACTACAGAATCCCCAGCGGGAAGGAGGGATGTTGTGGCAGAGAAGGAGAGAAAAAGACTCACACACCAGGGATCTCGCATGGGAAAGATGAATCCCCATAACATTTGGCTTTGAAAACCAGAGAGGCCAGATTTCACGAGTTCTTACTACCAGTGGGGTTTAAAACCTGAAACTTTAAAAATCAGCAGGTTCCTGGGAGATTCAAGAGGGCAAGAGGAAACTGAGTCCCTGCTCTTTAAGAGACAAATAGCTCTGGGGAGAAATAGCATAGAAGCATCAGTTTGGAAAACTCCTGAAAAGAGCACAAATCGATGGAGGTTAAATAACATGCTACTAAAAGCTGAATGGGTCAACAAAGAAATCAAAGAGGAAATTAAAAAAAAATACTGGGAGACAAACGAAAATGAAAACACAATGGTCTAAAATCTTTGGGAAGCAGCAAAAGCTCTTTTAAGAGGGAAGTTTATAGCAATACGGGTGTACCTCAAGAACCAAGAAAAATCACAAACAATCTAACCTTACCCCTAAAGTAGCTAGAAAAACAAGAACAAACAAAACTTAAAACCAATAGGACGGAAATAATAAAGACGATATCAGAAATAAGGGAAATAGAAACTAAAAAAAACCAGATCAGTGAAACCAGGAGCTGGTTCTTTGAAAAGATAGACAAAATTGATAAGCCTCTAGCCAGATTCATTTAAAAAGAAAGAAAGAAAGAGGACTCAAAAAGAATCAGAAATCGAAGAGGAGAAATAACAATGGACACCACAAATATACAAAAGGATAAGAGAACTTTATAAAAATTATATGCCAACAAATTGGACAATATAGAAGAAATGAATAAATTTCTAGAAACATATAACCTTCCAAAACTGAATCAGGAGGAAAGGTAATTTAAACAGACTGATAACCAATAATGAAATTGACAGTAAAAACAACAAAACAAAACAACAGAATTCCCAACAAACAAAAATCCAGGACCAGAAGGCTTCAGAAGTGAATTCTACCAAACATTTAAAGAAGAGTTAACACCTCTTCTTTTCAAACTATTCAAAAAGTAGAACAGGAAGGAAGTCTTCTAAATTCATTCTATGAGGCCAGCATTTCCATGATACCCAAACCAGATACAGACACTAGGAAAAGAGAGAACTACAGGCCAACATCTCTGATAAACATAAATGCAAAAATCCTTAACAAAATATTAGGAAGCCAAATGCATCAATACATTAAAAAAATCATTCAAAAATCTATCAACATGATACATCACATCAACAAGAGAAAGGATAAAAACCATATGATCATTTCAATAAATGCAGAAAAAGCATTTGACAAAGTACAACATCCATTCATGATAAAACTCTCAGCAAAATAAGTTTAGAGGGAACACACATCAACATAATAAAGGCCATATATAAAAAACCCACAGCTAACATCATAGTCAGTGGTGAAAAAATGAAAGCTTTTTGCCTAAGATCGGGAGCAAGACAAGGATGTCCACTGTCACCACTTTTGTTCCACACAATACCAAAGTACTAGCTACAGCAATCAGATAAGAAAAAAAGAAATAAAAGGCATCTAAATTGGTAAGGAAGAAGTATAACTTTCACTATCTGCAGATTATCTGATACTGTATATAGAAAACCCTAAAGACCCTACCAAAAACTACTAGAAGTGATAAATGAATTTCTGTACATTAACAATGAAGTAGCAGAAAGAGAAATTAAGAAAACAATCCCTTTTACAATTGCACCAAAAAGAATAAAATACCTAGGAATAAACTTAACTAAGGAGGTGAACGACCTGTATTCTGAAAACTGTAAAACACAGATGAAAAAAATTGGAGATGACAAAAACAAATGGAAAGGTATTCCATACCCATGGGTTAGATGAACAGATATTGTTTAAATGTCTGGACTACCCAAAGCAATCTATATTTAATGTAATCCCTATCAAAATACCAATAGCATTTTTCACAGAACTAGAACAAGCTGTCCTAAAATTTGTATAGAACTGCAAAAGATCTCACATAGCAAAAACAATCTTGAAAAAGAAGAACAGAACTGGAGGTATCACAACCCCAGATTTCAAGGTATACTACAAAGCTATACTAATCAAAACAGTATGGTAATGGCACAAAAATAGACTCATACATCAATGAAACAGAATAGAGAGACCAGAAATAAATCCACAATTATATGGTCAATTAATCTTTTACAGTGGAGGCAAAAATATGCAATGGGAAAAAGAAAATCTCTTCAACAAATGGTGTTGGGAAAACTGGACAGCTACATGCAAAAGAATGAAACTGGACCACTTTCTTACACCATACACAAAAATAAACTCAAAATGGTTTAAGGATCTAAATGTGAGATCTGAAACTGCAAAAATCCTAGAAGGGAGCATGGGCAGTAATTTCTCTGACATTGTATGAACAATTTTCTAGTTATGTCTCCTGAGGCAAGGGAAACAAAGGCAAAAATAAAATGTTGGGACTATATCAAAATAAAAAAGCTTCTGAATAGCAAAGGAAACAATAAAACTAAAAGACAACCTACTGAATGAGAGAAGACATTTGCAAGTTACATAGTGATAAAAGGTTAATATCCAAAACATGTAAAGGCCTTGTACAACTCAGAAGAACAAAATAAGTAATCCAATTAAAAATGTGCAGAAGACATGAACAGACATTTCTTCAAAGAAGACATCCAGATGGCCAACAGACACATCAAAAGCTGCTCAACATCACTAACCATCAGGGAAATGCAAATAAAAACCACAATGAGATATCACCTCACACCTGTCAGAATGGCTAAAATAAAAAACACAAGAAACAAATGTTAGAGAGGATGTGGAAAAAAAGGAGCCCTTGTGCACTGCTGGTGGGAATGCAAGCTGGTACAGCCACTGTGGAAAACAGTATGGAGGGTCCTTAAAAAGTTAAAAATAGAACTACCCTACAATCCAGCAATTGCACTACTAGGTACTTACCACCCAAAATACAAGAACACTAATTTGAAGTGCAATTCACATACACCCCTATGCATGTTGCCACATTATTTACAATAGCCAAATTATGGAAGTAGCCCAACTATCCACAAATAGATAAATGGGTAAAGAAGACATGGTATATATGTATATTAAATGGAATATTACTCAACCATAGAAACGAATGAAATCTTGCCATTTGCAGCAGCATGGATGGATCTAGAGAGCATAATAGTAAGTGAAATAAGTGAGAGAAAGACAAATACCATATGATTTCACTCATTTGGGAAACAAAGCAAATGAGCAAAGGAAAAAAAAGAAAAACCAAAAGATGACTTTTTTTTTTTAATGTTAAGTTAGCCACCACACAGTACATCATTAGTTTTTGATGTAGTGTTCAATGATTCATTAGTTGCATATAACACCCAGTGCTCATCACATGTGCCCTCCTTAATACCCATCACCCAGCTACCTCTTCCCCTCCCCCCACTCCCCTCTGAAACCCTTAATTTTTTCCTAGAGTCTATAGTCTCTCATAGTTTGTCTCCCTCTCTGATTTACCACCCTTCAGTTTTCCCTTCCTTCCCCTATAGTCCTCTGTGCTATTCCTTATGTTCCACATATGAGTGAAAGCATTTTTCCCTGCTTGACTTATTTCACTTAGCATAATCCCCTCCAGGTCCATCCATGTCGATGCAAATGGTGGGTATTCATCCTTTCTGATGGCTGAGTAATACTCCATTGTATATATGAATCACATCTTCTTTATCCATTCATCCGTTGAACAGCATCTCATTTCCTCCCACAGTTTGGCTATTGACTCTTAACTATAGAGAGCAAACTGATGTTTAACAGAAGGGAGGTGGGTGGGGATGGGAGAAATAGGTGATGTGGATTAAGAATACACTATCTTTGGTCTATGGGTCTGTTTTTGTGCCAGTACCATGCTCTCTTGGTGATCACAACTTTGTAGTAAAGCTTGAAATCAGGCAACGTGATGCTCCCAGCTTTGTTTTTCTTTTTGAACATTTCCTTGGCAATTCGGGATCTTTTCTGGTTACATACAAATTTTAAGATTGTTCCAGCACTTGGAAGAATGCCGGTGGAATTTTGATTGGGATGGCATTGAAAATATAGATTTCTCTGGGCAGTATAGACATATATGGACCCTCAACTCTATGGTCGAATAATCTTCATCAAAGCAGGAAAAAATATCCAGTGCAAAAAAGACCATCTCTTCAATAAATGGTGCTGGGAAAATTGAACAGCTATGTATAGAAGAATGAAACTCGACCATTCTTTCACACCATACACAAAGATAAACTCAAAATGGATGAAAGACCTCAACCTGAGGCAGGAATCTATCAAAATCCTAGAGGAGAACATAGGCAGTAACCTCTTTGGCATCGGCCACAGCAACTTCTTTCAAGACAGGTCTCCAAAAGCAAAGGAAACAAAAGCGAAAATGAACTTTTGGGACTTCATCAAGATAAAAAGCTTCTGTACAGCAAAGGAAACAGTCAACAAAACAAAGAGGCAACCCATGGAATGGGAGAAGATATTTGCAAATGGCACTACAGACAAAGGGCTGATATCCAAGATCTATAAAGAACTCCTCAAACTCAACAGCCAAAAAACAGATAATCATGTCAAAAAATGGGCAGAAGACATGAACAGACACTTCTCCAAAGAAGACATACAAATGGCTAACAGACACATGAAAAATGTTCATAATCACTAGCCATCAGGGAAATTCAAATCAAAACCACATTGAGATACCACCTTCCACCAGTTAGAATGGCCAAAATCAACAGGATAGGAAACAACAAGTGTTAGAGAGGACGTGGAGAAAGGGGAACCCTCTTCCACTGTTGGTGGGAATGCAAGTTGGGGCAGCCACTTTGGAAAACAGTGTGGAGATTCCTTAGGAAATTAAAAATAGAGCTACCCTATGACCCTGCCATTGCACTACTGGGTATTTACCCCAAAGATACAGATGTAGTGAAAAGAAGGGCCATATGTACCCCAATGGTCATAGCAGCAGCGTCCACAATCGCCAAACTGTGGAAAGAGCCGAGATGCCCTTCAACAGATGAATGGATAAAGAAGCTGTGGTCCACATATACAATGGAATATTAGTCATCAGAAAGGAGGAATACCCAACTTTTGTATCAACATGGATGGGCCTGGAGGAAATTATGCTGAGTGAAATAAGTCAAGCAGAGAGAGTCAATAATCATATGGTTTCACTTACTTGTGGAGCATAAAGGATAACATGGAGGACATTAGAGGAAGAAAAGGAAAAGTGAATTAGGGGAAATCGGAGGGGGAGACGAAGCATGAGAGACTGTGGACTCTGAGAAACAAACTGAGGGTTTTGGAAGGGAGAGGGTGCGGGGGTTGAGTGAGCCTGGTGGTGAGTATTGAGGAGGGCACGTATCGCATGGGTGTGGTGCATGAACAATGAATCTTGGAACACTGAAAAAAATAAAATAAAATTAAGATATTAAAAAAAAGAATACACTATCATGATGAGCACTGAGTAATGTATAGAGCTGTCGAATCACTATATCATACACCTGAAACTAATATGACACTGCGTGTTTTCCATACTGGACTTAAATTTTTTAAAAAGAGAGAAATTTTACTTTATGCTAAGACTAACAATGACTTAATTTATCAGAGTTTGATGACTAGCAACTAAAATAAATAATGCCCAAATATAAAAATAGCCAGATGATTAGTAGGTAATTCTTTTCATCACCAAATTCACTTCATTTTCTCTTTCAACAGTCAGAAACCTTTCAGAAAATTGGCTTTACAATTTGGTAATTCCCAATTACCATCTCCCCCTAAAAAAATATGTGGAAAATGAGGTTGTATTAGTTATCAGGCTAACAGTAAAATCAACTCAAAATATAAAATTCATATATTTAATTCAAGTGTGGTAAAATAAAACAAAACCAATTATTTTTCTTGAAATACAGTGTGCTTACAAATGCATCAAAATGTGTTTTTATTTATAGTATTCTATTTTAATCACACCACACAAAGGATATTTGCTTCTTAAAGAAACCCATGATGAATTTGTTTGCACATCGAAAACTAATTTTCTGCAATGCAAAATCTTTAATTTATTTCCCCCCATATATCTGATTTATTTTATCCATTTGTGCATCATCTCAGTGGATGCTGATTGAGGTTTGACTGTGTGAAATTGATGTTCTTTGAGTTGATGGTACAATAGCAGATAGGTGGATATAGTGTTTCCCTCACCAAGGGTTGGTCTACAAGCAAAGTAAGTCATTAAGTAAGCAATAAAATACAGACTAATATGTGTTATAGTAGAAGGACCCATAGCATTTTTGAGTCTCTACTTTTCCTCTATGCTGAGGGTATATGCCTATGGATCCCAGTCCTCACTGGGATAGCATTTGGACATTTTAAAGTGGCATAATGCAAGCTAGGTACATTAGAAAATCTAAAAAGAAAGAGTTTGGGGGTGCTTAATTTCTGTTAGCTAAAGTCTATTTGCTACTACCTGTTTAAATTTTAATATTTTCTTTAAAGAAGAGTACATGTATATTATATAGAACAGTCCTCATAAAATAATCATCAAAATGATTGTTTATATATAGCAATGTTTATTGCTGTTAAAAGGTATTAACCCCAACATCTATGTGTCTTCAAATATTACATTGCCACTAGCTCCTTCTCATGTTTGTGGTAAAAGTGGAAATGAAAATAGAAAGCTATAGGGTTGCCATATATATGCAGTAATTTTGCAATTGAAATAAATTTAACTGGTGTAATCTAAGAGATACTGTGCAAATGAAATACTGTTTTGGAATAACATGGGTCTTCTGAGTAGATATTCAAATTGCACAGTATAGCTAATTAAAATTTCATTTACCTGGATTCAAAATTACCTGGATTTTTCAAATGATTATGTTTCAAAATAATTATTTATTGACATTAAGCCATCTTGGTGGAAGAATTTAACAAAGTAATTGAGATAAGACCATGAAGTACCTAATGTTTTAGGGATCTTTCACTTGGACATTATTAAGTATGCTTATATATTTAATTCAGTACTATATTTTCTGTAAATTATGTTTGAATCAGCATCAACATCTTTTCATTTTAGCATTAACAAAATTAGTCTTGATCAAACAGTGACATTTTAATCACACTGAAAGTTGCCCATTTGATTTTTCACCAATCCTCTTCATTCCATTTCCACTTTGTTGCATCTGTGTTATTCCCTGTGGCCGCATATCTTCTGATAACATCTGAGGTTAGATAGTGCCTCTCAGTAATTTGACTTTGGCATCTTTGTGTTGAAGTATTTATAGAGATGAATATTGCATTTATTTTCATAACCTACACCTTTCTCTTGCTACTCTGATCCCTACTACCTATCAGACTCCCACACATGTATACACAAAAACAGCAGAATAAATGAACATCTAACCTCTGCCAAAAAGCTTGGGAATATATGCAGAGTTTTCTGTACATTCAAAAGAGTACTGATTTCATTCAGTCGTCGCATTTTCAGAGAGAAGGCAACTGAAACTTAGGGAGACAAAGGTTACCAAAATTATATGGTGTTAGTATTGAACTCCAGAAAGTACTGATTTTTTCTTTATTTTTCTTATCCTGCAAAGTCAGGAGCCTAGACACATTTTATAATGTCTCATATTAGCATCAGGAAAAAAATTAAAAAATGAAACTGGTAAAGCATTTAAGAAATCACAAATTATTCTGATTTCTTCTAATTTTGTATAATTCGTGTGATTGGTAGGGTGGTGAAGATGATCAAATTGGTGGAGAGTGTCAGATGATTAGGTGGTAATAATGAAATCAAGGTCAGTGAAGCCTACATTTACCATCCAAGTAACTCTAAATTGTTTTATGTCAATCTATTTTCTCCCCAATAATGGAGACTCTTTTATTATTATTAAAGATAAATGAAATTTTCTGATGCTATTCTTTCACAAGGAAAGGACTTTGTTTTCTGAAGAGATTGGATTTCATCCAGCATATCTGCTTCTTGAAATTACACAAAATAATAATTAACAATACAGAAAAATCAAAGTACCAGAATCTTTAAGTGTGAAGAAAAAATATGGAAGGGTTTCCACCAGCAAAAGAAACTGGGTTTTAGGGATTTCCTGGCAGAACTTATGGTTGTTTTTTTTTAATCAATGTGTAATTTTTATTGGGTTTCCTAGAGTAAACTGGAGGGTTACCAAGCTTGATGGCTGTATTTTAATGTTCCTCTCCCCACTACAAGATAGTCTCCCTCTCTCTCTTTTTTTAAAGATGTATTTACTTGAGAGAGAGACAGAGAGAGTGAGCACATGGGAGTGCATGAGAGCATACATGAACATGGCTGGGGGTAGGGACTGAGGAAGAGGGAGGGAGACTCTCAGACTCCCCACTGAGCATGGAGCCCGATGTGAGGCTTGATCTCATGACCCTGAGATCATGACCTGAGCCACAATCAAGAGTCAGATGCTTAACCGACCGAGCCACCCAGATGCTCCGAGATACTCTTAATTGGAAAAATTTCTCTTCCTTTTTATTTGATTGATTGAACCACAGCAGTGATATCTAAGACTTAGATGGGAACATAGAACCTAAGCATGGCTTAATTTTTTTTTTTTTTACAGTTCTATTAAATAGTGTTGTGGAAGCCCACATTAAAGGTGAACTTAATTCTCAAAACTAGAAATGCTACTAGAAACAAACCAAGAACACTTTGCTAGTGTTTCAGCGAGGTTCATATCACCAAAACAAAACAAAACAAAACAAAAACCCTTAGTGTTGGAATTTTATTTCCTGACAAGGAGGGGGAATATCATAGTTATTCCCAATCTGGAATCCTTGGAGAGTAAGTTTCCTCTGACCTTCAATTTGCTGCTGTTGACATATAGTTGGTAGATGTCATGAAGGGGGAAAAAAGTGAACCCGGGGGACATAAAGCAAGTTGTGGGTAAATTCCAGATGCTACAATCTGAGACACCCAGTGACACAGTGCTTCTAATCATTGGTGTTTCCATATTGTGAAAAGGGATTAATTGATAAAGTGTTTCCAAGGATCAAGTCCTGTATTGACAATGTGAGGATGAAAAATTTATCAAAATAGAAGCAGGCAGAAAAATAAAAATTGAATAATGCTCCTGGAACATTCAAAGGGCTGTAGCTCAATATTTCAACATTTAAAAAACTGATAAAAGAGAAAAAAACTGTCTTTTTAAATGCTGTGTTCCCTGCCCCCACACATACCTTCTGGGGGAGAGTTTAAAAATTCCACGTTCATTAAGTAATTTGATGATATGAACACATATAGCCATTATTTTCCTATTTGCTACCTTATGTCTTAACTTATTTTTATATTTTCCTGCTCACCTCACCTGCTATATGACATTAAGTTGCAAAATACTTTGAATTGAAGTAACAGCTTGTTTTAAACAGTAGATTACTCAGTCTGAGGATGAAGTAACTAAAAATAATACAATATTCTGCATCATAACTAAAAGTTTACTTTTTTCAGCAAAGCATGATCAAGCTATTTATAGAGATGGTCGTGCCTACATTGATAAAGATTTTTTTAAAGTCACATAATGCTTCTTCTTGTTTATGATTTCACATTCATTAAAATGGAAAACTTCCAAGTTTAAAGTTCGTTAGGAACCTCATGTAATAGACTGAGGGTTCAGCTGTGTTCAGAGACAGTTGAAAGTGCTGGAAGATGGGGGTGTGGGTGGGGCTTTTGTTTCCTTTCCTGAAAAGAGATAAGCTGAACCATCCAATCCATTTGCAAGGTAAATAATAGGCTATGCCATTGAGCAGGCTCGTTTTGAAATTGCTGTTTAATACTTGCATCTATCAAATTTTTCATTCTTGTAATTGCAAGAACAGTCTCAATACTTGTATGCACGCACAGATTTTGTTTGTTTCAGGAATTTCTCTCACCTCACCTCACCCCACCCACCCCAGAAAGAAATCAGGTCTCTGAGACTCAAAATACTGGTGAAAGTCTCAGATGCTCATTTAAATGAGAGAGTACAAAACTGGGCTGGGTGACTCACCATTTTGGCATTGTCCAGTGAGAATAGTGAAATGTCTTTAGAAAGTCCTGACATCATCTGTGTCCAGTGCTTCCTGATGATTGCTCTGCA
>CM052883.1:3487725-3565751 GCA_028534135.1 Potos flavus
GGAGAGCCCAATATGGGGCTTGATCCCAGCACCCTGAGATCATGACCTGAGCCGAAGGCAGAGGCTTTAACACACTCAGCCACCCATAGGCGCCCCTGCTTTAAGAATTTTACACAAAAATAAAACTTGGGAAAAAAATAATAACTACACAGTCAGTACATTTGAAAAACTACTTACGTAAATTGTATTGTGCATAATATAAACCAAAATGTAATCTTTAAGAATATGTTTGATGTAAACAACATAGCTCTATATCCTCATGTGTATCTTGACATTTTAATATCCAGATTCAAGAAATCAAAGTCCCTATAGGAGACTTGGAATATCTATGTAAACAATAAAAATTGAAAGTTCCCACAGAGTGAGATGAAAAAGAAAGTAACAAAGTTTATGCATAGTATAGCTGGTAATATCACTTTTTTTAAATTCTATTTTATTTTTTCAGTGTTCCAAGATTCATTGTTCATGCACCACACCCAGTAAGAGAGTGGTAATATCATTTTTAACATTTTAAAACAGTGATATTAAAGAGAATGAGAAAAATAAGGCATAAACCAGGAGAAGTATTTCTGGTCTGATACCTGATAAAGGACTTGTGTCTAAAATATACAAAAAACTCAACTCTAAGAAAAACAGCCCAACTAAAAAATGGGCAAAACATCTGAACAGACTCCTCAGCAAAGAAGGTATTCAGATGGAAAATAAGAGTATGACAAGATGCTCAACAACATAGGTCATTTGGGCATTGCAAATTGAAGTCACAGTGAAATACCTCTACACACCTATCAGAATGATTAAAATCCAAAATATGGACATCCCCAAATGCTAGTAAGGATGTGGAAAAACAGGAACTCCCATTCATTGGTGGTGGGAATGGAATATGGCTTGGCAGTTTCTTTCTAACTTAAACACACTCATACCATATGATGCTATGGTCATGCTCCTTGGTAGGTCCCCAAATAAGTTGAAAAGTTCTATCCACACATAATCCCGCACACGAATGTTTATAGCAGACTTGTTCATATTGCCAAAACTTGTAAGTAACCAGAATGTCCTACAATATGTCAGTGGATAAACAAACTTTGATACATCTGTACAATGAGATATTGTTTAGTACTCAAAAGAAATGACCCATCAAGCCACAAAAAGGCATGGAGAAGCACTAAATGGTTGTTACTAAGTAAAGGAAACCAGTCTGAAAAGGCTACGTGTTGTATGACTCCAAGGAGAGGAACATTGTAATAATTCCACAAGCAGATACTACTACTTAAATATCTCCCAAGAATGAGTTAGTTGGTGGGAGGGGAGTAAGGAGAAGGATAAATAGGAGGAGCACAAGGTATCATTAGGGCAGTGAAATGATTTTGTATAATTATAGTGTAATGATGGATACATGACAGCATGCATTATTAAAACCGTGGAATGCACGACACCATGAGTAAACCCTAGTGTAAACTACAGACTTTAGTTCATCATCATGCAATATTGTTTCATCAATTGTAACAAAAATGCTGATGTAATATGTTAACGTAGGATACTTTAGTGGGGGAGAGATATACCGGACTCTGTATGATCTACTCAAGTTTTCAGAAATCAAATACATTATGGTACACATTACATAGAGTGTAATAATTCACATAAAAATAATATTTCACTCAGTATTTCAGTATAGGGTAATAATACTAATAATACTAATATAGGGTAATAATATTAATAATAATAATAAAGTCATCTGACCAAATCATTGAACATTTTTAACTGCGAGAGAATATAGTACAAAATGATAAGCAATAAAAAGGGAAGAATAAAGATCTCTTCTAAGTTTTTTTTAAGGGAACAGCTTTGCAATAGTTGGGAAAATTAGAATCCCATCTGATGGCCTCTTATTTCAGCACATCATTAGAAAATACCCCTGCTAGTATTTAGAATTTGGAATGGTTGTTACTTGTCTATACCTTTCTTGTTACTTTTTTCCCCCTTTACGTAGCTGCCGGTTATCCAGGGAGTATGTGTGAAGAACAAGGTAGGGAATGTTCATGCTTTCCATTTGGAACATGAAACTACTTACGCTTCAGTTGTGATGGAATAGTCTGTAGTTGACAGTGCTCCTTCCGAGAATAAGTAGAGTAGTTCTACAAAATGTGTAAAAAAAATTTGAGAGTATTGCTGCTGAAGCCGTCAGACCTGGAAAGGCCATGATCAAGAGGGAAGGGAAGACACTGATGTCAGCCAGACTCACTGTGCTGCATCCGTTTCCCATAGGGGCGTCTGCCGGCTGCTGATGCAGGGAGGTAGACCAGGAGCTCCGGCTGGGAGCAGCCGCTGGGAGGCAGAGAAGGCACCCAGGCTCTCTGCAGCCCCTTGGAGCTGGAAAGAGAAAACTTGGAGCTGAGCTGTGCCATGAGCCCCAGGAATGAGGAACACAGGGAGAAGAGAGACACGAAGCAATGAGCACAGCTCTCAGTACCAACTTCATTTTGAGTTATTTGCTGATTTAACTGCTCAAGGCAAGAAGCCAAGCATAATACAGCTCAAGAGTAGAGCTCTTTTTTTTTTTTTTTTCCTTCTAGCATTTTCAGGATGCTCAGGACAGAGAAGCTAGGGTTTGGAGCCCGCAAAAGAGGAGAAGCTGTAGAAAACCCAGGTTGTCTGCCCATTGTCAAAAGAAGGCAGGAGAGCAGAAAAACAATAATAATACTAAATGAGTTGGTCAAATAGGTTGCTACCAAGTAGTAATATGGTAGACATAAACCCAAACATATAAGTAAAACCAATAAAATCAGCAAAATATGTATAAACAGCCAAAATATTCCATTTGACAGTACTGAATTGGATACAGTATGTGACTGTATGACATCCAAGGAGGTTCAACCTAAAGGTAACAATGGAAAGTAAAGAAATGGGAAAAGTATATCCTAAAACTTTAAGCAGAAAATTGGCTTGGCTACACTAACATCCATCAAGATAGATTATATAAATAAATAATAGCATTTCACACATTCAAATTATTTCATGGAAAGATGTAACAATGTGTAGGTAACTAGTATTTTAGCTTCAAAATAAACATTCATAGAAGTAAAATGGAAAACGCCCAACTTCACAATCCTGGAAGAAAACTTTAACCTGCCTCCCTCAGAAACTGTTAGAACAAGCAGAAAAAAAAAATTAGTATTTGAGGATTTGAATAGCATGACTAGCAAACTTGACCTAATTTCTGCTACCACCAATAAGTTTAGTGTACCTGTTCTTTTCAAGTTCATATGAAACACGTACAAAAATTAACCATAGACTATCCCAGCACAAAAATGAAGCAAGTCTCGACTACATGCAAAGGATTTGTATTTTTCAGGGTGCAGACATTTTATGCCGACTGATCATGGAAAGATGATATATGAAAAGTTACAGAATGTAGCCAAACTTGTGCTTAGAAGGACATTGATATCCACAGATACATTACTCAAAAAAAGAGGTGAAAAGTCAGTGAGCTAAATAACGATCTCAGAAGTCAGAGAAACCTGAGCACTGTGCATTCAAAGAAAGTTGGTAGACAATAATAAATGTGAATCGACATTAATTAAATTGAATATAAATATTGAGTGACTATATGTAGACAAAGTCTCTCTAAATCAGATCTTTAAAGAGATTAATAAAATTGACAGATGCGGGGCACCTGGATGGCTCAGTCAGTTGAACATCTGAGTCTTGATTTCGGCTCGGGTCATGATCTCAGGGTTGTGAGACCGAGCACCGTGTCAGGCTCTGTGCTATGGAGGGGGGGGCGGGGGGGATCTGCTTGAGAGTCTCTCTCCCTCCCTTTCTGCCCCTCTCCCCACTCTTTTGCTATAAATAAATAAAATCTTTAAAAAAATTGACAGATGCTTAGCAAATCTGGTCAAGGTCTAGAACAAAAAAAAAAAAAAAAAACCAACCCCATAAATTATCAATATGAGGAAGGAAAACATGCAGCATTATGATAAATTCTATAGATATTTAAAAGTTCCTAGGAACTTGTCAAAAATAGCCATGGCAGTAAATTTGAAAATACAAGTAAAATGGAAAATTTGTAGGAAATTATTAATTATTTAAAAATCAGCTGATTAGCAATCTTAATTGCCTTGTAACATAATATCTTCGTAAGTTCCAGGGATAAAGAAGTGAACGTCTTTGTAGGGACCATTATTCTACTCACCACAGTCATTGAAGAAAAGCACACTGAAACTACAGGTTGGCACCTCTCCGTATCCACCACGTTGCCCAGTTGAAAACCACAGCACCAAAAGTTGGGGAGAATGTGGAGCAGCCATACTTGCTGGGGGATTGCAAACTAGAACAATCAATGAAAACCTGTTTGGTACTATCTACTAAATCTCTCTCTCTATACCTTTAGACTCAGCAATTTCACTTCTAGGTATACATGCACGGAAATGCTTATGTATATTTGTAGCAGCACTGTCTATGCCAGCCCCACACTGGAAACTCCAAATATTCATCAACAGCAAAAAGGACAGATATATAGTCACATAAAGCAATGAGACTGAGTGATCTCTTGACAAGAAGACACAATGCAACACAGGCTATATGATTCCAGTTCTACAAAGTTAGAAATCAAGCAAAATGAGTGTGTGATGCTAGAGTCTCAGAGTCGTGGTTACTTTTTCTGGGAAAACAGGATGGGACAGGGATAGATAGGACTGATCTGGGTTTCCAGAAGTATGTTTACTTTACGTTTACTTTACTTCACATTATTTTTTTTAAAGAAAAGTTTACTTCAAAAGCGAACACTTGGGACACCCCCGGGTGGCTCAGTCAGTTAAGCATCTGCCTTTGGCTCAGGTCGTGATCCCAGCGTCCTGGGATAGAGTCCTACATCATGCTCCTTGCTTGGCCCCTCTCCTCTCCCTCCGCCTGCCGCTCCCTTTGCTTGTGCTCTCTCTCTCTCTCTCTCTGACAGATGAATAAAATCTTTAAAAAAATAAAAACAAACATTTAAAAATGAAAATACTTTTTAAGACAACATGTAGACTTATGAACTGTGCCCTCAGACTACTGGGACATTCCATCATTTGTAACCTCAGTAAAAGCACCTGAGTATCTTTCCATACACTGTTCTTTCTCGTCCGTGGTCCCCTTAAACGAGGGAGAGTTCTTTCAGTAAGCTCACTGAGGGTGGCTGAATGGAAGAGGCGCATGTTGTAAAGTTAATTAGAATTCCGTTCCAGTCCAATCTCTGACACTTTACTGGCCACTTAGCCCTTGGACACATTTTTTTTTTTACCTCCCTTTCTGTGTATGTGAACAGAGGGAAGGACCACCAAACCTGATGGGCTAGTGTGAAAATTGGAAACAGTAGAAGCAGGGTTCTGAGCACCCGGTACTGTTCCAGGATTAGCAGAAGCTGTCACACAGCCATGGACACCTGTCGTTAAGTGTTGATCAGAAATTCAGTGGCAGAAGGAGTTTGAGACTCCTGACCATGAACTTCTCTCTTTCTCGGTGCTGCATCCAGCTGCTGGGTGGGGCAAGCAGTGTCCCTGCTGGTTTTATTTATTTATTTATTTATTTATTTATTTATTTATTTACACATAGTGTATTATTTGCCCCAGGGGTACAGGTCTGTGAATCGTCAGTCTTACACAATTCACAGCACTCACCATAGCACATACCCTCCCCAATGTCCATCACCCAGCCACCCTATCCCTCCTCCCTGACCCCCCAGCAACCCTCAGTTTGTTTCCCGAGATTAAGAGTCTCTTATGGTTTGTCTCCCTCCCTGATCCCATCTTGTTTCATTTTTTCCTTCCCTACCCGCCATAACCCCCAGCCTGCTTCTCAAATTCCTCATATCAGAGAGATCATATGATAATTGCCTTTCTCTGACTGACTTACTTCGCTTAGCATAATACCCTCTAGTTCCATCCACGTTGTTGCAAATGGCAAGATTTCGGGGTTTTTGATGGCTGCATAGTATTCCATTGTATATGTATATATATACCACATCTTCTTTATCCCTTCATCTGTTGATGGGCATCTAGGTTCTTTCCATAGTTTGGCTATTGTGGACATTGCTGCTATAAACATTCGGGTGCACATGCCCCTTCGGATCACTACATTTATAACTTTAGGGTAAATACCCAGTAGTGTGATTGCTGGGTCGTAGGGTAAAGTCCTTGCTGTTTTGACACCTGATCCCCCTTAGGCTCTGGAAGAAGTGAGTTGTCAGAAGATCCAAGGTTTCTGAGTGAGCAGGAAAGGCAACAAAGGGATTTAGTTGTAAGATTCATATGTTTTGTGGCATTAGGCATGTTGCTACTTTCTTTGTGGTTCAAAAAACCCTCTCCTCTTTTGAAATTGAAAATGTATTTTTTTCTCATCACAAAAAGTTAATGTATTAAAATTTGAAAATTGGAAATAAAACTATGAGGAAGAAAATAAAAAATTACTCATTTTCCTAATTGATCATCCCTTTTTATTTGTTCCCTTTCTCCAAATAACAATATTTTATTTCTTCCCCAGTTTGAGGGATAATTGACACATAAAATTATATATATTTCATGTGTGCAATGTGATATTTTGATATAAGTATATATGTGAAACGAACACCGTGATCAAGTTAACCGATGAATCCATCACCTGACCTAGGTGCCTTTTATGTTTGTGTGGTGAGAACACTCAAGATCTATTCTCTAGCAAATTTCGAATGTACACTACATTATTACTAGCTATAGTCACTGTATTTTACATTGTCTTCACTTCCTTCCATTCTTCCTCATCGAACACCCCCCACCCCCACTATATATGGGGTTTTTTATATCCTGAGTTTTTCTTAATCTCATTCTATTGGAAGCCTTTTTTTAAATATAACTTACATATTCTTTGAAAGCATATTATAACTACATTGTACTCCATTCCACCCAGGGAAATAACCATGAATCATTTATTCGTCTATAAAACAAATCATTTATTTGGGTTTTGTAACATATTTAAGGGACCATGTTTTTGAGGAAGAGCATCGCCAGCCCATACATAGATCATCTTCATGGGAATTGGAACAAGTGATCCCTTCCTTCTGTCAGACCACACCCCCTGCCAGGGCTCAGTGGTCGGATTGGGGAGTACAGCCCTTTCCATCCCCGGGGTTAGATGCCCCGAGCAGAGAATGAACTGCCCACCTTAACGACATAACACGGCTCTGGAACCACCGGTCTGCTGCGGTATATGCCGTCTGCTCACTAATGCTGAGGTTGGCTCTCTGCCTCCACATGCTGTCTCTCCTTCATCCATGTGTTGTTATGACAAGGCAGAAACTCCAAGACAAGGTCTCGTGTAAGCTTCTTTTCCTCGGATACCCTTGATGTGAGAGAGAGAGCACAGCAGCTGCATTTCAGTAAAGCTAAAAGGGCTTCTGAGTTAGCCAAGGAAACACGATGAGAGCAAGGAGACAAGGCATTGGTTAATGACGGATGGCACGGCGTCGCTGGTGGCTGTGTCACGTGCTAGGCACTGACCCCGGCCTCTCCCTCCACTCGCTTAGGTCCCCCTTGCAGCAGCTTCTGCTGACTCTCCTCTTTGTCACCCACCGCCCACACATCCCTCCTCGATGTGCCGGTCTGTCCCTTCTCAGGAACGGTGCACATTTCAGAAATAAATAAATCAGCAAACGGGGGATTCATCTAGGACAAATCTCATTCATATTTTCAGGAGTTTATGTTGATATTTGTGGAAAATATTATGAATTGATTCTTAAGAAAGAACAAAATAGACGAGTTTCAGCTCGACAACATGCAGTGTACATAATGGTTACCATCTTACATCCTGGGCAGATAAAATCTGGTTTTTTTAATGTATTGGAAACCGAAACTCTACATTGTCTGATACAGTACTAGACATACTTAACAAATACTCATTGGATAAATGCATAAATGCTTATCTCAATTCATATATTTTCGTATTGTGCAAACCCAAGCCAATAGTTTTAGTTTGGTTAACTGCATCACAAACAAATAAAAAGTGAAACTCAGCCTTTACTTTTAGTGAAAATACAACTCCATGAGTTACGGCAATCACTTCCTACCAGGTACGCATCTAGAGCAATGCTTCTCAGCTTTTACTGTGCATAGAAATCTCCAAGGGGTTTTGTTAACATGCAGATTGTGATCCGTAGATCTGGGGGATTCTGGATTTCTAACAAGCTCCCAGAGAGTCTGCTGGTGTTGGTCCGAGGACCTCGCCTGGTCTCTACATTGTTTGCCACGCTGCGTTGTGCATCGGAGTCACCGAGGGAGCCAGAAAAGCTGCCGATGCTGAATCCCACTCCGGAGATACTGGGATTTAACTGGTATGGTGTCAGAAGTGGGTATTGAGGTTGTAGGAGTTCTCTTGAGTTTAACTCAGAAGCCCTTTTAGCTTTACATGTACTTTCAATATACAGAAATGTGAGGGCACTGTGTGTAGAGAACCAGCTCATAAACCTCTCCTAGATCGTTCTGCTCAACCCTGCTGAGATGCCCCAGCCCCCCTCTCCCCTGCCGCCCCAATTCCTGGAGGTGAGGCTGATGTAGTTCAGGAGCTCCTAAGCGGGGCCTGTGAACGTGGCATTGCCTCGTACAGACTGGAAGGTGAGGTAAATCTGGGTGGCCGGCTGCTCTCTGACACTTGAGAAATAGAAGCATTGTATGGTGTGGAGATCGAAGGACGAACCAAACACAGAAGAATTGAGATCTTGGGGCCCAGGGTTTGGGTTCCTCTCTTTGGAGATCCAGCTGCACTTACTGCCTTTAACCTCAACGAATTATTTCTACACCTTTGAAAGAAACACCCTTTGGAGGTTAGCTAGCTACTATCCAGGGATTCTCGACTAAGATCGTAACTGATCAGTTTAAGCCACAAGGTTTGACAGTCCCACTGATTCTCAAATTATAAATGAATACATACGCTCACATAGCTTTCATACAAATACACTGTCAAGATGGCATCTTTGATGAAAAAATAGGAAGGCGAATACACGAGAGAGAAAGGATGCTAAGAAGAGGGGCAGCCACATCTTTCCTGATGACACTGGACAGTTTTGATCCTACAAATTGGATGATTCTTAGCTTTTGTTGGCAACTTACCAAAGAGAGACCCAAAGTGTGGGTAAAAGTTATATAAGGAGCATACAACTCTCCTCCATAGAAGAATTTATAAACCTGATCTTAACAGGTTTGGTCCTGTTCATTTTGTCCTCTGCATTCTCCTGTGAGCGTGTGGAATGCATGAGCAGATTTCCCTAAGGAAGTATGTTCCTGCCAAAGTAGCTGGAGATGCCTGGAAAATTCAAACCGATGCTTGGGATTTGATGCTATGAACTTTTCTTAGCACTATGGAACATAATTTGCAGAGGCAAAAGTGCTTTATGTTCATGGTCCCTAATTTTGAGGAGCCCCCAGTACGGTTTCTTCTCCTTGAACATCATTTTTACAGGTGCTGATAGGATAGACAGACATTCAGGATTTAGATCCTCTTCAAGTACCTTCAGATTATAGCTCTGCCACTTTCTGTTGTGTGACCCTGGACTTCCATTTCAGCATCTGTGAAATGGGCTGATAAATGGCTCCCCCTCAGGGAGGTACTGACGGGATTCAGTGATTTCAGATCAACGGCTTGGGCTAGGACCGGCTGTGCCCGTGGTGGTGAACAGTTGTTTCTAGCATTATCGCTGTTCTTGCTCTCACCATTATTTTTATCCTCACATTTGTATTTCTCTTCTCCAACCAGGAATGCTGACTTCTTATGCCTTTTAATCCTTTCCGTCTCATCGCGGGACCTCATACTCATTGTACTCATTGAGTCGAGGTCCAGGTGTAGTGCAGTGAAGGTTAACTCCTTGCATTTGGGGGTCTTTTAGTATTTCTGCTCTCAGGTCTCAGAATGATACATCACAGACTTCAAATGCATTGCTTTTACTAAAGCGTTATTGTTAGGAAAAATATTCGTGCAAATGTAGTCTTTGGGAAAAAATATTCTTTTAGGAGTATTTTCACAAATACTGTTCCTTGCTTATACATATTTCCATGAAGTGATGGATCAAAGTCTACTCTGAATAACACTCGCTCTACAGGTTACTGTTTCAGCCTCGTATTTATTAATCCCAAATTTTAGGAATTCAAACTGATGTGGGATTAATGAAAGATTATAAGAAAGTTGCTCAGAGAGTTAGAAGACATTCCCACTTTATCATAAAAGTGTATGTATTACAAGAAATAAAACCAAACAAAGCTGATGCATCCAGGAATATTTCATTTTAACTTATATTCCAAAATTCCTTGTCTTAATTTTTAAATCCTAAAAATACTTGCACTGCTGTGTAAACCAGCCGCATTCTCATCAGTTTGGCTGTAGGCTTTGTCATCTAGGGCAGGTTATAATTTTTATGTTGTTCCTCTGACTAATGCCTTGGTACTTTGCAGTTGAGACACGGCATTTGTTTATAACCTTCAACACTGTGTAAACTTGTTTTCTTCTTCTTTGGCAGAAGACTCTTCTAATTATAATTTTAAATGATTTCCTTTGCACTCGCCAGAGCAATGCCATAATAAGAAGGCAAGGCAAACTATAAATATTTAAAGAATTAAATGATTCTAATCTTTCGGAATATAAGATTTTCTGTGATCTTCTCATGCATTTTCTTGGATGATGTTTGATTTTAAAGATTGATTTAAAACAACCATAATATGAAATAAGTTGAACAATACTTCTCAAGTATTTACACATTCAACAAATACTTACTATATGCCAACACTCTTTCTCAGGTACAGAGAACACCAACATAAGTAAAACCCAGTCCTACTCATAATAAATCTTTCTAGGTTGCTACAGATAGAAAAACGAAACAATACATAGGTATTATGAAGACATGAAGCCAAGCATGCTTATTCCCACTTGGGGTATGAAGCATGGAACCGAAGCGCATATACGTTTGATATGAGTCAAGAAAGTCCATTTACTTTTAACTACTTATTGAATATCCATTTTATATCAAGATTTGCTCCTCGGTATTAAGGATACGAAGATTTATATGCTCAAAACCCGCGTTCCAAGGAAGCCTGTGATCTGGTGAGGATAACTTACATTCCTAAACAAACAATGATGTAAAAAATATGCAGAGGCTAAGGTGAGGACGTAGTGGGGAGGGGGAAGGGAAGAGGACAGTCAGTGCAGGTGCGGCAGTAAGGGAGTCTCTTAGATGAAATGTCACCTAGTTGGAGGCGTTGGGTGAGGACACTCCAGGCAGAGGCCATGGTGTGAGCAAATGCAGAGATGACACGGTATGTCTGCAGGGCTGTAACATTTGTTTGGCTGGACCCCTGGGAGAGAAGAGAAGGTGACTTTGATGACAGATACTTTTGAAAAAGTAGGGAAGGGTCAGATCAGGCAAGGTCTTGCATTCCGGGTGAAGGCTGTATTCTGTTGAAGGGTGGAGGGGCACGGCATTACACTTTGCCTCTCAAGTCAGTCTGGCTGCCGTAGAGGATGGTTAGAAGTAATCCATCTGGCCTCCAGCAAAATAAATGGCTCTATTAGGTAAATTATCTCTTCCATGGGACAGCTATCTTTTTCATTATTTCTCTCAGGAGAGCAATTTGCTTTTACTGGGAATGTACTGTAATCAATCAGCTGTTCCAACAATAATCAATCAGCAACTATTTATTGAGCCCCTGTTAATGACAAGCATTTTACATGGTATGTGTGGACCCGGAAGCCTCATGAGTGGCCCTGGTTCCGCCATCCCTGTGGGAGGGGGCCCGGCCCCTTGCGCCCCCCCCGCACCTATGAGCTCATCGCTGTCCCCCTCCCTGCAGCTTCCTCTTTGGACTCTCCAGCCCTCTCAGGCCTTCCAGCTCACCCTCCCCATGTGGCCCAGGGCCATTGTTCCCTCCCTCTGCTCAGAGAGCTTTTCTCCAAAATCTGCAAATGGCTGCCTTCTGACTCATTCAGGTTCTAGCTCTCCAGAGGTCTTTCCTGATTACACCGTAGAAACGCCCTCAGCTGCCCCCTTATTTCATTACTCTCTTGTCTGTTTTCTCCTTTAAAGGATGCCCCACTCTCTGAAATTGCCTTATTTAGCGATGACCTAAGTTTGTTGTTACCTGGCATCCTCTTCTTCCTATGCCTTGTCCCAGTTATAAGACTCATGAAAGCAGGGACCTCTCATGCCTTATTCGCTACAACTCCCCCTCCCCTAGCGCTTTGAACAGAGTCTGGCACACAGCAAGCATTCAGTAAAGATGTGTTGAATGGCAATGAGAAAACTCTCTTGAGTGTACAACAAAATCAGGTCGATGGATCAGGCTTACTTCATATATTATGGGTTTATAAGTATGAGAGAAAGTGAGACTTATGCAGACTAGCAAGAATTAAAAACACAGAAAATGAATTTGGTATACACAGGAAAACTAATAGTTAAGTAAATTATGAGATTAAGACTGATTAAAAGACTATTATAATTTCACACTTGGAAACATATTTCCCCTTTCCATACAAAATTGTATAAGAAGACTTAAAAAAAAACAAAAAGAAAGGCCATCATTACTTTCAGGAGCAATCAAAAAGCAAAACAAAATGAAGCCTGTTAAAAATAAATTTAAAAAAATAAGATAAACGTATCTCTCAGTTACAAAGGCATCTGTTCTGTTAGAGAAATCAGGAAAAGGGTTTATCTTTGAGCATTTTTTCCTGAAAATAAATAGATAATTGTATAGTCTTCTTGATCAGTCTTTATCTTGAGCAACCACAAATCAATCTTTTAAATAATATGCAAAGAAGAAATGTTTTAGTTCATTTTGCAAGTTCTATGGAATTGGCAGCACAGAGTTCCAAACAATTATGTGTTTGTTTAAGTTTTCAGTGAATGGATGCATGAGCAAACCTATCCATATTTCATTCTAGTTTACTTCTTGTTTGGCAACTTTGATTTTTGGATCAAATTATCCTGGTTAATGGATTCAGTAATTCAACTGTTTGGTGCAGTGACAATTTGTGCTTCTCAGCCATGTAGGAGGACCTCAGTTGATCTTCTGCTTTATGCTTCCTTTGGTACAGATTCAAACTGCACTAATTAGAGCACTCATTCTTTGAATTGGTAGCGTTTCCTACTTGTCTTTCCTTCCATACCTCCAAAAAAAAGTTTTTTGTTTACATCTCACGTAGATAGTTTTTCTTCCAACATCTCTCGATCTGATTTGGGTCTGCAAGTTCAATAACCGAGTAAACTAGAGTGGTGAGACCAAATTATAATTATACATTTGAAAAAGGCTTTTGCTTCCCATTCAAGCCAATCATTTAGCTGTGCAACTAAGAGTTTTGCTTTGAGGGGGCTGCTACTAATTATCACCACGAGCATTAAAGAGCAGCTATGTGCTGTTCATGGGGTTAGGTGCTCTCCATGCGCTGTTACATTCCTCAAACAAACCTACAAGTTCACTGCTATTACTCCCACCACCATTTTATGGGTAGAGGATTGAAATTTCGAAAGGTTAAGCGCGTGAGCCAAGAACAAGCAGCTGGTAAGTAATGCATTTCAGACAGAGACCACATGAGAAGTGTGCATTAGCCTCCAAGGGCAGTCATCAAGTCATGAAGGAACTTGAGTTTGCAGGTTGTGAAAGTCAACAGCCCCACAGTAGGATGACGATCATGTTCTCCTGTTATTGCGGGAACAGGAGCCTATCGTTAATTTTACTCCCACCCAAGTCATTCCCTCCCTCCCCTGGTCTCTGTGATGCTCTGTGGCCTGGACCTCATCACAGTCACATCACCACCTGTAGAAATCTCCTTTCTGTATTCTTTCCTCCTTCTTAAGACCTTCAGTAATAAGAAGAAAACAAATCTAGACAATTTCTTTTAAGTTTTTCTCTTTTTTTCTTTTTTCTTTTTTCTCTCTATCTACATTTTTCACACATGAGCTGAAATCCCACCTCCTGAAATCCATCTTTTCCTTGGCTCCAAGCTCTCGAGTTTTCTCCTTTCTCTAAACTTCTGCAACAACACCACATATTTTAGATACAAATTTGTCCTCCAATTTACGCACATACATTAATTACGTTTTCCCAGATGAAATATAAATACGTGTAAAAGAAGAAAAATAAACTAGCATGTTAGTTACTCACTGCCTCCCCATCACCCTTAGGCAGGAACTCTAGTTGTTAAGATGTTCAGATACTCATATTTGGTCAAAACATTTTAATTATTATTGCTTATATGTACCACTAATTGTGATTTGGATAAGTATGAAGTAGAAAACAAAAGATAATGTACAAATGTACCAGTAACTCCTTCCTTTGTTTTTCTGACCATATATCAGGCCCCTTACTGGGCTCGTTCCCAGCACTTTCCAGAAAGGGTTCTCTTCAGAGTTGACTGGAACTCTCTCTCAACTTCAAGTCCATCCTTAACCTTTCCCTCAGCGCCCTGCTGCAGGGTTCCATACAGACCCTAGAGGTCTTGCCTCTCATCTGCCTCTCTTCTGCCTCTGTGAGAATCGTTGACTTTTTTGATCATCTCAATAGTCTTCACTTTGATTCTGCCCCTGACTCTACTGTCCTTCCCTTCCTGGAAAAAAGAGAGAGAGAGAGGAGAAGGGGAAGGGAGGGAATGAAGAGAGGAAAGAAGGGAGGGAGGGAGGGAGGGAGGGAGGAAGAGAAGGAGGAAATACTGCTTCTGGGTCTCTTTTCATATCATTTTCCCACCTCTGTGTTCTTTCTCTCTGCATATCTACATCTTTCACACATGAGCTGAAATCCCACCTCCAGAAATCCATCTTTTCCTTGGCTCCAAGCTCTCGAGTTTTCTCCTTTCTCTAAACTTCTGCGGCAACACCACGTGGTTTAGATACAAATTTGTTCTCCGATTTGCTCACATACATTAATTACATTTTCCCAGATGGAATATAAATACGTGTAAAAGAAGGGAAAATAAATTAGCATGTTACTGCCTTCCCATCATCCTTACCTCCCTTCCCAAAGGCTATTCACTAAATACACCTTATTGGAGAGTGAGTGCTTGTTAATTAACCAGCTAATGCCTCCTGCTTGGAGTCAGTCCTATAATTCTACACAATTTCATAATAGACTAAAGAGCAGGTACTTAGCATATCTTCATTTAAAAATATACTATTAAAACCCAATAATTCTCTGAGCAATATATTATCCAGAACAATATGAGACCAACTGACCAATTATGTGATCTACATATGCATATACTGTTGTATGTATGTATACTATTGTGTACACACACACACACATATATGTAATACATGTATACTGTTGTATGTTTATACAAGTATACATGTATGTGAAAAATAAAATGTTGGACAAATGTATGGCAAACTTAAAAGAAAATTGTCTGGATGTGTTTTCTTCTTATTACGGAATGTCTTTTTTTTATGTTAAGATTGTATTTATTTATTTGAGAGAGAGAGAGAGAGCGCGAGCCAGAGAGCACAAGCAGGGAGGGGGACAGAGGGAGAGGGAGAAGTGGACTCCCCGCTGAGCAGGGAGCCCGATTCGAGGCAAGGCTCAATCCCAGGACTGTGAGACCATGACCTGAGCCAAAGACAGACTCCCAACTGACTGAGATACCCAGGCGCCCCTACTGAATGTCTTAATAAGAAGGAAAGAAAAGAGAAAAGAGGTTTAGACAGGTGGTGATGTGACTGTGATGAGGTCCAGGCCACAGAGCATCACAGAGACCAGGGGAGGGAGGGAATGACTTGGGCGGGAGTAAAATTAGCGATAGGCTCCTGTTCCAGCATGTACAGCAGAGCATGACCATTTCATAAGGATGATCTATAACATGGGGCATTGGCAGAACGAGGGAGCTTGAACTGACCCTAGAAATGACTTCTCAGAGCCACCTATACTCCAGGTGTGATGTCTGAAGAGCAGAAGGATGTATGATTTGCTCTGGGTCAGCATAACTCTTACAACTGCCACGTGTCCTGACCTGACTTTCTTTCCATTTTACATTGTTGCTTTGAAAATTTCTTATATCTGTGTTTTATATGTGTGCTTTATACACAAGGAGAGCTTTAAACAATTATTTTCGAAATGTCACTATCATCAGCAATTATCTGCCTTTATATCAAACTATACCCTCTTGTATATCTAAATGTGTTGCTCAACCATTCTTTTGCTTGTAAGCAAAGCCTATTTCCTCCCCCCAAAATTTCAAAATGGGGTGTAAATTGTAAGATCACCAGATTGATTATTCCCCTTTTCTAAAAATACGTGTGTGCCTTATTTAGCATGCCAATCCTCCCTGAAGACAGGTGCTAATTTAAAAAAAAAAAGAGCTGCATTAATTGAAATTCATCAATGAATCTACACACCTGCACTTCTGTGTTTTCTTGTGAGACCTGTCATAAAAGTTTCTGCATCCATTTTTGTTTTTCTGGTCTTTCTTTCTTTAGAGAACACATAATACAATAATCATATTCAATGTATTCGCTCATTCATTTTGACTTTAACATTTATCCTCATTTTGTCTTAAAGTCATTGACACGTATGTATTTTCATCATAATCTACTTAAATATAAACTGCCATCAAATTTAGCCTTTAAGACTTCTGGATGGAAGCAGCTAAAAGTGGAATTTATTTTTTCGCCCTCTATTATTGGGTTTGGTGAGGGAATTAAGAGCATGTGACATCAGCCTGGAGAGGCAGGTGGAGACACAGTGAAGAAGAAGTCATTAAAGGATGAAGAAATGGGCGCCTGGTTGGCTCAGTCAGTGGAGCATGGGACTCTTGATCTTGGGATCATGAGTTCGAGCCCCAAGCTGGGTGTAGAACATACTTAAAAAAAAAAAAAAAGATGGAAGAGAAAGTAGGAGAGGATCAGTGACCTTGGAACATGCCCATGTGTGGAAACCACAAAGTTGGAAGTGTTCCTGGGAAGGTGGGTTCTTAGGGAAGGGGAGAGAAGAATGGTAAGAGGAGAGCCAAGAACACACACAA
This sequence comes from Potos flavus, assembly GCA_028534135.1. Taxonomy (NCBI): domain Eukaryota; kingdom Metazoa; phylum Chordata; class Mammalia; order Carnivora; family Procyonidae; genus Potos; species Potos flavus. The sequence continues at coordinate 3,504,715 of CM052883.1, forward strand.
AACGAGTCTTGTGCAGGAGTCAGCCACGGTCAAGCTTTCCCAGCTCACCGTTGTGTGCTTCCTCCCCCAGGGACCAGAATCCAGACTAGCCACGCAGACATATGAATAACCCAAGGAGAGCAAGACAGATAAAGCAATCAAATGTGTGTGTGTGTGTGTGAGTGGCTAGATGGAGATAGGCAAATACATAGATACATGGAGAAAGATACATGGATACAAAGATATAGAGATACACATAGCATCTGTCACCAGAGCGTTGAAAATGAGTATATCCTATTACAGACACTTAATACTGGGATGTGGTGCATCAGACTTAGTGTAAATTAAATAGCATATGCAAAGATTTCTGTCAATTACATATGTCATATAAATGATAGCTCTCATGTATGGTTATTAATATATTAACATGTAAATTTTAAATTTTGTATTCAGAATATGAAATGTGGAGGACTAAGACATTGGGTTTTTGTCATTTTTCGAGGTCTGTAGGCCAAAACTTTGACGAGGAAATGAAAGAGGACAAAGAAGAAGGGAGAGAGAGGTGGTGGGGGAGTGGAGGAGGGAGGGATAAAGAGGGAGAAAGAGAAAGGCAAGAATATTATAATGTAGCTGAGCTGCCTTTGAAACATAAAAAGGAACTCATGAGAAATTTCCGGCTCTCTGTAATCTATATCAGACAAGCGAAGTTGTCCCTCAATTTGATGTCAGCAAGGATTTGTGGGAGCTTATCATAAAGAAAACACATCACCGCTGCCCGGAGGCCTGGCAGGTCTGCGCGTGACTAAAATCCGTGGGACCCGCCAGCCCAGCGACTTTTGGGAGAGAGTCCGGCTGTGCACCTTGCTTGCTCGTAGCCTGCCTTCGGGAGTACAAGCTCTGAAGACTGCCTCCAGTCCGAATTCGAGGGATTCAGTCACCTTGTTGGGACCGCTTCTGCTGTGTTTGCCAAATTTGGAAAGTCATTTTCTCATATCTTAACTAAAACTCAAAATTACAATGGTTTTTCAGCTGCTGTCTCAAAAGGCAGTATTTTCCCCTTACATTTTTTTTTCACATTATTAAAATATATGCTCAGACGCCAGTTCTCATTTGTCAGGTAACAAGCGGTATCCGCACGGAAGCAGCAGGAGGCGCGCGTGAGCCCCCAGCCGAGGGTAGCTGGGCAAGCACCTTGTCTTGTCAGGTTTTATTATTACGTGCTCATTAAAGACCATGTGCAAGCGCAGCGGTAGGAAAAAATAAAGCATTTTGCCAACATAAGGTAATATTTCCAGAATAGCATTCTATTGAAACATGGAGGTCTACAGATTCAGAACACTGAGCGGTTTGAAATTAAAGTGCCCAGGTGACTGCCTGGGCTGCCTTTTGCATGAGCAGGAATCCTCATCTTTCCTGTTCACTAATTGATCTGTTGATCACCCCAGGGATGAGAATATTAAAAATATGTGAGATCACAGCAAACCATATGTGTTTTACAAACTACATTTCAGAACTCCTTTTTGTCTTGAAACATTTGCCTTTTTATGCTGAACTTAGTTCACACCAGTATGTGCAAAATAACATCTAAGCCAGCTGCTAATAATTATAACTAAAAATACAATCTTATCCCAATTATTCGTTCGACAAATACATATTGAGAGCTTACTCTGTGGCAGGGACGGCAGGTAGAAAGAGGATAAAAACAGTATCCCTACTTTGGGGGGCTCTCATGGAGGAGAATGATACATGAAGTTTGCACAGTGGTGGCTTTCGAGTGAGTACTCTGAGAAATCCCTGTAGTTTAGTGGCGTGCTTGGGACAGAGGTTGATGCTTGAGATTCTTTTGAATCATGGATATTGAAGTGTTTTAGGAACAATAATGAACTCAACAAAGGGCCCTGAAGTCAGAGAAGTCATGATATATACAGGGCTGGTGAGTGAGCCAGAATCCTTGCCAGGGGTGCAGCAACCTCAGGGGGGCAGAGAGAGGGGACTTAGCAAACTGTAAAGTGACAGCTTAGCGAACTGTAAAGCACTGATTGGGTAAGACAATGGACTTAATTAGACAGAAGGAATTCATCAAAGGGATAGAGGTAGATACACAGATAGATACACAGATAGATGATAGATATTTTAGAAAAGACATCTTGACTGTTTTTGGTGGGAGTGAGAAGAGCTCGGAGGCAAAGATAGTAGTTAGGAAGCTGTCATGCTAATCCAGAAAGTAATGACGTGATTTACATTGAAAATAGAAAAAAAAATAGGATGGGAATGAATACACACACACACACACACACACACACACACACACACACTCACACACAGATACACACACTCTGAAGTAGATCGATCTATCTATCTATCATCTGTCTGTACCTGAAGTAGAATTCACAGGTTTTGGTGATCAATTGAAAATCAATGCAGTAAAGGAAAAAAGTTTTTGAGAATTACTGCAAAATTTGTAGCTGAGTCCCAAGATGAATGATGTCATCATTAATCAAGTGATGGGGAGACAGAACAAATGGGAGAATTTGGGTTGGGGGGGAATCCTGAGTTTGGAACCAATTCTGACAAAGAAAATCCAAGTCCATTGGTCAAGGGTGATTTCTAGTAGACAACCAGAAAATATGGACGGTGAAGCTCAAGAGAAGGATTGGAGTTGATGGCCAGTGTAGATTTATGAATCAAAAGAGTATTTAGTTGGAATGACAAAATTGCCAAAAATCTCAATCACAGGTTTCAGTGATGGTTTTTACACCTCAGAGAAGAATATTATAAATTCCTTGCAGATAACCGTGAAATAGATTTTAAAGATTTTGTTTGTTTATGTTGACCTGGATAAATAGATGTAAAATGGGTGAGAGTAGAATGATATAATAATGATTATAACTGTATTAGTATTGTTTTCAAAAATAGTATCCTAGAGCCAGTGCTCAGATGAATAAAGTCAATTATGATCATTGATATAAACACAAGCATTTCATGAAGTTGACTTGGCCTTTGATGATAGGTCTAGAATTTTTTTCTTTTTTTGCGCACATTAGTCTTATGGGATCTAATTCATCCCCGTGCTTGGTGTATGAGAGAGGGATAAGAGTTTGGAAGATACAACTTGTCTCAAGTAAATCTTTATGAAATAGAGGGCAGTCTATAAATACTCTTACTTATAATAACAGGCCAAAGTTAAACAAATGTCCTAAGGGTTAGGAAATTTAACTGGGAAGCAGGTAAAGAAGGAAAAAATTCACAGAGAAAGGGCAAAGTAACATCTCGCCCCCGCCCCCTGCTTTTTTTAAGAGAGAGAGGAGAGGCAGAGGGAGAGGGTGAGGGAGAGAATCCCAAGCAGGATCCTCCACGCCTAGCACAGAGCCCGATGCGGGGCTCAGTCTCGTAACCCTGAGACCATGACCCGAGCAGAAATCAAGAGTGACGCCCAACTGACTGAGCCACCCAGGCGCCCCAGTGACATCACTTCTTAATCCTAGGTTAAATATGTTTGTCCAAGAAGCACTTTGATGTCCCAGTGCCCCAATTATTAAAAATTGCCCATTTTTAATAAATTATTTTGAAGTAGAAACATCAGTAATTACTAAACAAGCTATATCATGTTTGGCATTCCATGGGCAAGCTAATCAGGGTTTTGTTTGTTTAGATAGTTTTAGGTAACCTTTGCACATTGAGGGTATCGCTTTAGACAATGGCTTCTTGGGGCTCCTGGCTGTCTCAGTCAAAGGAACGTGTGACTCGTGATCTCAAGGTTCAAGCCCCAGCTTGTGTATGGAGATGACTTAAAAAAATTTTAAAAATCTTAGGGAAAAAAAAAAACGACAGTGCCTTCTTCCCTGAATAAGGAAAAAAAAAATATGTGACTGGGAGAATGTTCAAGCTATTCCTTAAAACTCTGATCGTCTCGTTTTAAAAGAGCATCGAGAATTACCTCAAGCCACTGAAAAACCGTGTTACCTTTTGATATGCAAAAGACTTTAGCAAATTTATTTTAGCTAATTATTTTTCCCATTTGCTGTATAGTTGTGAGCACATTGAATCAGTACACCTCTTAATAATGTGAAACACATCTTATGAAAAGTAGAAGAGGTAAAGTGCTTCTCAGACATTCTTGTGACACAGAAACAGAGGAAGTAAAGGGTAGGCTGCCTTGAGTGAAAGCACGTTCACTCTAACAGTTTCGCCGGTGGCCTCAGTTTCTAATTGAGACTCACAAAACAGCAAGAGATCAATTAGGATACTCACTTGACATTCTTCTTGAAAAAAAAAAGTGACATAAAGGGATAGCCTAACGAAAGGAAAGTGGGAATTGGGGATGTATAAAGTTCGTTACATGGAAAGGGCTTTGGATTTTGCCTCAAAGCAGCTCACATGCACTGTAAAAAATGCAAAGTGAAGCAATCAGAACTGTGTGTTGATCCATGACACCAAATGACCAGAGCATGAATCTTGGCTGTCTTTTTAAATGAAATGCCTTGCTTCGGGAAGATGTCGGGTGTCTGTTACAAGGGTAACCAGGCCTTCGTGATGGTTTATGAAAAAGCAAACCAACAAAAAGACAGACAGACGTAAGAGACCAGTCACATGGATGAGGAGGCTGTCCATGCCGCTGAAGCAAAAGAAGTCTGTTTTGTGTGATAGCTCATATATTTTCAGATGTTATATGGAATCCATAAATTTGTGAAGATGAAATTATAAATAGATAAAATCTCTTCTTCGTAACATTCATAGAGTCCATATAGACATTACTGAGCTATGAAAGTGATTACTTTCATTGTGAGATATATATATGTATATAAATATATTTAATTAAAAAATTTTTTTTTTACTTTTCTAGATTCAAGGCAGAAAAAAAACCTTTCAAATTGCATTTCCTATTGTCCAAATGAGCTGGGTTTCAGAACAACTCCCAGGTGGTAACTAGCCTCCTGTTTAAGGCAAATGAAGCAAACCTAGGGAAGCTGTTCATACTGAATGCAGCAAATTTGTACTTTCTCTATGGAAAGCAGGATGTTTTCAGAATTAAGCTGAGAATCAATAATAATAGAAGGGGGGGATGAAAACATAGAATCCACAGTTACAGTGGGTTCTGCATAATGGTGTATTTCATTTGATTCTTTGTTTCAAATTGCTTTCTGAGTGGCATTACGTGTAGGCTTTAAAATATAAGTTTTATAGGAAATTGCACTCCTGGGCTTATAGGGAAGAATGCGTTCCGGTTGCTGACATTCAGGCAGCTTTCCTGTAGAGAAAATGTAGGAGCGAAAGGATTCCTGCATTAAGGTTTCACTGGTGCATGTGAAAGACAGCCTCCCAGCTCCCTCCCCCACCCCCTGGTAAAGAATGCTAAAAGGAATATGACTTTCTGTTAAAACATGAACTCCATTATGGGCTTTTCTGATAATAATCATAAAGAGGAGAAAACCTCATGAAGTCAGTTCGTTTTAATAATACGGGGTCTGATACGTTCGTTTCACGAAATCAAGCTGGTGCAGCACTTAATCTCACAAGGTACTCATTTCCTTTCATAAGTTGTTTGAAAGTCACTCTCTAATTCCCATATCTCAGGGGAAATGATAATATTTTTCTAGGTAATTAAAACTTGCCTGGGGTCACGGATACATAGAGCACTGGCTAAGTCAGTTGGATGAGAAATGTTTGAAGTGGGAACAGAAATCACCTCCTGTAGGTTTTGACTCTTAAGTCTACTAAGCGATGCTGCTGCCTGAGATGGACTCCGCTTGTGGGATTCGTGCTTGCGGCGCCGTGGCAGAAGGAACGGGAACCAGAAGGTGCCTTCGTTTATTGAAAGCACTTTCTTTACTGTAGATCGTCTTGCTTGTTTCCACTGCCTAGTTATAAATAATAATGCAACGAGCACCTTTGCATCTAACTCCTTAAGAGCCTCTGTGATTGCGATAGATTTATAAAAGCAGGAGCTCCGTATATTTTTTGAAGATTCCGACACATCTGTCACCTGATCTGTTATTAACAGAATCTATTAAACCTCCATGCCATTATTTTCTGTAGGGCATGAGATCAGCAAGTCAAAAAAGTCCTTTGTCTTCTACGTAGTCAATACTTTTTAAATAGGCGCGATGGAATCAAATAAACACTCGAATGTTGAGTGAACAACTGTACAACCTCAGTGCTTTGACTATGGAACCCCTCATGTATCATTCATGCACTAAATTGACTAAGCTGGCGTCGACATTGCCAAAACAACCTGTCAGTTCAGAGAAAATAATCAGTCAAAACAGTTATTTGGTGTCAGGTAGGAATGAATTTTCTCTTTTCAACAGTTTTTGCCAGTGTCGTTGTAGCTCAGACTTAGAAAGCACATTTATTCCGGAAACATTGTCCTTCCTAAGAAACTGTCACATTCCCTTGGCCTGGAAGACAGATGGAAAAGCCGTGTTAGGGAATGCTGAAGAGGAACTGAACATTAGGATTAAATGGAGCAAAAGAGACCAGGTTATTTTTTTCCTCAGCGTGTCATTTATAAACTTTCATTTTCCAGAAACATTTTGTAAGCCAAGCAGTGCCTCACATAAAATGCAGCACTAACATAGGGAGAAATGAAAGATGGGAAATTATGTTTTTTTGCAATATCCCCGAGGTACTTTTAAACATGTTGTGATGTTGCATAATTGCTTACGCTGTAGCTGATTATTTGGAGCAGAAGGTTCATATATGTGTTCCGTTCTCTGCTAAATGCAAGAAATTCAACATCTTCTCTGAATCTTTCAAATGCTCTCCCATTTAGTTCTTTTTATCAAAAACATTGAAATATATATATATATATATTTTTTTTTTTTTTTAATAAGTTACACATCCTCTGGGAGTTCTGAGTCTGTGCCATGATCTTTGCTCCTTCCTTAGAATAAATGACTCCAAGCCTTGGTAGGCAAAAGGAGTCATGCACATATAAAAGCGGGAGATTATGCAGAAGAAATCCGTGTGTTAAAAGTAGAGATTTGTCAATGTCCACGTTTTAGCACGTTTGAATGTGTTACTTTTAACTGGCCTGAACTGCAACCTTGCATATACCTTGAAAATTTGGAGCTTGAGCATCTAACTCTCATCCTGCCTTGGTCTCCCCTCCTCCTCTACTGAGAAAGCTGGTGTGGGGAATATTGGTGATGGTAGGCAGTCGAGGATGAGCCAGAGGATCAGAAGAGGGATGGAGGGAGGATCGAAGGTCAAAGTCCATAGATAAGGGTAAACTCAAATTTACAATTTAACGATGTCTGTTCTATGATTCGCTATTCAGAAGTTTTACACCAAAAATTAGGAAGAGCCCAAGCACTCATCCATAAACATCCACACATTGAAATACCCTGTAGCTGTTAGGAAATAAAGAAAGAAAGAAAGAAAGAAAGAAAGAAAGAAAGAAAGAAAGAAAGAAAGAAAGAAAGAAAGAAAGAAAGAAAGAAAGAAAGAAAACTGATTATATTGTATTGACTATAAATTATCTCAATATAATTGACTAAATTATCTCTATAAATTGACGAAAATTATCTATAAATTTTAAAACAGTGTAGGGTAAGGTGTCTATTATTCCACAATTAATGTAATAGAGAAGGAAATGTGAGTGTGTGCACTTGTGTCTGTGTGCATGTGTCTGTATGGGTGCATATGTGTTTGTGTGTCTGTGTGTATAAGCAAGCAGTCTGGGGGACACACACTGTGAGGTTAGAATGGGCTGGTAGGTGTGAAGATTGAGGACAACAGAAATCAGAGTAAGAGCAAGACTTTTAATCTATAATTTATTAAATCATTTTGATTTCTAAGCCATATGGATGAATTACTATTCAAAATAATAAAGTTCACTTAGAAAAAGAGAAGCTTTATACTATTAAAAAAAATTATGTTATCCACCTCAAAACAAATAACTTGCTTGAAAAAAAGTATTACACAAGATGACATCCTGTGGTTTTCCCCAGAACTACAGGTGGAGTTGTCTCTGACTTCTGAAGAATTTTTACCAAGAAATTCAAATATATTATGGAGGGCAAGACTTATAATACATAATTTGAATTTTAGGAGCTCCAGTAATTGTCTACTATGTTTTTCCTTGTCATTCCTCCCCACTGGCCACATATAATATGTACTTAAATTTGTATAAACGCACAAAAGCTTAGTAGAAGAACATTAGATAGTAACTCAAAAGTAATTTGCATATAACCTCTTCCACTTTCTTTTAGTACCTTTGATAACTGACTAACATTTCTGAGCCTTCTTTCCTTTGTTTGCAAAATGAAGATGATTATTCCTCCATCACTGAGTTATTCTCCGTCAAGGACTTAATGCTGTAATATTCAAAAAACTCTTATGAATGGTAAAGTACTATGCAAGTGGAATTTGATGATAGTATGGTTATTTTGTTATACTACTGAATGGCATTTATGCTTCAATAAACCAAGTCTACATGTTGACATACTACACACATCCCCTGTAAACGTTCTTATCCACTGTCTTGCTTTAAAATGTTTCCACATGTCATTTTCTCTACTTCTGGAAATTACTTTCTCATCCTTTGGGCCAAACCAATTTCTTTTCTTCTGTCCCCTTATTAAATATTTTCTAGTCCCCAAAGTCTTTCCTAATTAATATTGTCTTCTATATGGGGCCATTTCATTTGCTTAATTAATGAATAGATATTTATGACCATTTCCTATATTTTAGAATTCTCAAGAGATGTTAAGGATTGGGGAGCACAAGGAATCAACCCCACCTCACTCACCTGACTTTACAACAAGCATGCTGTATCTCTGCATTTCTGCAGAGGTTTTGGCAGTTGACTCAAATGGTGCATATGTTGGGGAGGGGAAAATTTCCCTCTACCGTTCAAGATTATCTGGGCTCTTTTAAGAATTAAATTGACATGAGACAGGTTAACAAAAGAAAATTAAATTTAATTACGTAGGTAAGAATAGGAGTCCCCCAGGCAGTCAAGCAATTGAGGCTTATATGCCACCTAGAGCTAAGGAGAAGGGGGTAGTGGTTTGAGACTTCAAAAGGAAGGAAAGCAACTCACAGGAAGATGAAAAAGAATAAATGTTTGGCAAACAACTGTTTGGGCTGTATGGAAACAATGGGACATAGAGGGGGATTTTAAAAAACAGACTTTGCTAGATTCCTCCCTATCTATTGAACCTAGCTCATATTATACTGTAGTTATCTATCATGAAAGCTTCCTTGCTGGAGGATGTCCTCTATCCATGTTCTTTTAGGCATTTAGAGGTAGGTCAGAGGTTTTTTCCTGAGCCTTCTGTTTCTTAAAAATAATCAGCCGAAAATAATCCACATGCCAAAAGAGATACATTTTGGAGTAGCAAATTTTGCTTTCCTATATATATAACCAGAAGAAACAATGGTTCAGATAGAACGTTTGCCTATATATCTCCTAAGACATTGGAATATTTTTGAATTTAAAATTCTTAAATCTTCAAAACATTTCCCAGAATAACTTTAGAGATATGGCTCAAGGGGAGTTAAATTATTTTCTAATTTATTTAACCTGTTCTGAAGCTCAGAAATATTTCCTCTCTGAATGATGTAGACCTTCAACCTAAACAATGTGATCTTGCATGAAAAACAATATTTTCTTGAAAAAATGCATGTAAAGAAAAATTGCTGTATGATTTGCTTTTTTGAATATAAATTAAATAAATAGGAAGTCATGAGAGGAGATATTAAAACAGTGGAAGATTTATAAACCTTCTAAATTATATTAATAGGAACTTGGAAGAAAGACTAATCATAAATAATACAGATTTAACTATGTATGTTTTATAATAATGCTATCCATGTATTGTTATGAGGGAGCCATTGGCCCAGGTGACTTCAGCCCTTGTGATCAAGCTTGGAGCAGGACCCACTGCATTCTTAACAGCATGTCTTTGCAACAGTGGCAACCTATTTTAGAAGTTTTTTGGTGGTGTTTTTTTTTTTTAATAATTTATTTTTAATTTTCTTCCAGTGTTATTGAGATATAATTGACATGTTATGAAAGTTTAAGGTATACAACATGTTGATTTGATATACTTAAATATTGCAAAATGATTATTTCTGTAGTGCTAGCCAACACCTTCATCACATCACATAATTACCATTTCTTTTTTGTAGTGAGAACATTTAAGATCTTCTAGCAACTTTCAAGTGTATAATAGAGTATTAATAACTATAATCGTCATGCTGTACATTAGATCCCCAGAATGTACTCATCTTATTACTGGAAGTTTGTACCCTTTGACCAACATCTTCCCATTTCCCCCACCTGGCAACCACCCATCTACTCTGTTTCTATGAGTTCAGCTTTTTTATATTCCACATTTAAGTGATATCATATACTACTTGTCTTTGATATACTGGCTTATTGTAGATTTTGCTGGTCAGATCAGGTTTATTCAATGATATCACCAAGTTTGCAAGGTTCAATGAATCTGTTTCCCAGATATACATGGTCTCATATCAATGTATTTTCCTCACTATGACAGAAAACCAATGAAGATGGTATCAGTCACTCCCAATTCCACTGCTATGACAAGTTTCTGTAATAGTTTCTGAAGGTCATTCCCTATGGGATATACTGCTTAAAGGAAGCAATAAATAAATAAATTAATTAATTAATTTAAAAAAATCAATACTTCACCTGAGCAACATCTGAAATGGAATGAGTTTTGCAGGTGACTAGTGATTTGCTCACTGACTAGTCATTGGCATTCCACCTGGGCAGACCGATTTGTAAATCCCTGGGGTGAAAGCAACTCCAGGATTCTGTACACTATATTTTTCTCTTTTCGGTAGCTTACCTTTGAGGTAAGCAGGTAAAACTCTTCAGAAATAGAGGGTTGGAGGAATATTCATCCTTAGGCTGACTCTGTCATCGGTATTTTTCGGATATCATTCCGTGAATCACAGCAACATCTCCTGTGGAGAGGACAATTTCATTCCTAGTTACATGTGGCAGAATGGAGTCTTACAACAAAGAGGGAGATAAAGGCTCAATCACTCAGTCGTCCATGATGACACATGGATCACAGCCCAGGAAATTTTATTCCAACGTGATTTCTTCTCAGGAGGTCAGAGCCATGTCTAAGCCTTCATTATAGCCTCAGTGGAGTGGAGTGTGTCTCAGTTTTTTGTCTTGGGTTTTGAGTGTTCAGTATTTGAGTAGGGGTGATGGGTCAGATAGCTAAGGCATGGCTTTGAGGTACACCTGAGTTAAACATGTATTGGCCCAGAGGAATGAGAATACCTAGATGCAAAAGGTAACATCCCAACAACCATAGTAGAGGAAAAAACCAATACAATAATACAACCATCTGAAAGTGGGAACCTGTTAGCAGTAAGCAGCACAGTATTGGAATGGGGACAGCAGGTATGAAAAGCACAGTTGCCTTTGGCTAGGACAAAGGGCTTTCGATGACTCAAAGACCACCTCTCTATATTTTTACATCTGTCTAATTTAGCTTAAAATTTCACCAAACATGACTCTCACTGTCCTGTTTCTCAGAGTTCAAAGTTTCTTGGTAGAGATTAGAAAATTTAACATTGTCATTAATCAAAGATATGTGCTCTCATGTTTCTACAATTATTTTAACCTCAAGGAACCTTAATAATATCAGAAAATATTTATTAAAAATATATTAGGAATCTAGTCATACTGACTGTGAAATATGCAAACTACCTCATAGTGGACTGGTGTGTTAACACGGTAATTTAGGACAGGAAGAATTTGGTGAAATTGCAGGGAGAGTTAAGGTAGTCAGATGTAGTTACTGACTTGGTCCATCAGAACATCATATACCTTCTGTGATGGGATGGGCCAGCAGCAAAATTTTCAAGATCACGAGTTGGTCTGATCTTAATTACATGATCTGCTTGGCGGATTGATGCCCCCTGGGACTGTCAATCAAGTGTACCCTGCATTTGAGCCTCTAGTAAGTTAGGTGTCATGAAAGCTACGAAGAGGGGAATGGCATGAGCCCTTCCTAATGAACATAAAACAGAGAGAGAAGAGGGAGAGAAAACGTGACCTGGAGTGAGTGTGAGAAAGGATTGCTTCTAGCACTGGGGACCAAAGTTTCTTTTCAAAAAAATCGTAGACATTTTGGAAAACTTAGAAATACACAGGAATGGTTATTAATTGAGATGAGTGGAAGCTTTAAGTTCATGAGATGGGCAAATTTCCACCATTTCTTCCCTGCAAAGATAGTTCTAGATTCTCTGCTATATGAAAATGGCCCCATAGGAATGGAATATCGAAGGAAAAATGGTTGAGTTGGAAATATACGTAATATTTAGGAGCCTACATTTGGCATGATTTGTTGGTTGAGTGTCGCTGTGTGCTAAATACATACACTGATTGCCATCTTATACCCTAAATGTCCAAAGAGTGGAAAAGAGAAAAGAGGACATATGGTGGAAAACAATGCATATGCATCAGGGGGTCTTACTGCTGTGACCAAGTCATTTTGTTCAATAGTATCAGAAACCACTGCCCATCTACCAGGGAATCGATGGATAAGAAAGACATCCTGTAGTTGATAAAGACAAGAAATGTGGTAGATAAAGAGTCTAACTGGTAAAGAATCTTGTTAAGAGATTTGTGAACATTCAGTTATAGAATTGCAAGGCTGGAGACTTTTCAGTTCCTCCTAGAATTTCCAGATGACACATACAATTAGAGATTATCCTGTCTCATTCAAACAATAGCAAGTCATTCCCCACATAGATTATCTCTATTAGTGAGTGATGGCTCTTTGTGGCTCAGGTACTGATAGCTTTAAATACCAAGGGCATTTCCCACTTGACCAAATCACCACCATTGTTTGGGAATCCTTTCTTTGGCTCACTATCAAATTGTGGTTCCAATGTGTACTTTGGACTTCAATGATAAGCTTCCTGGCTAAGGATTGGCAGCTTTTTTTTTTTTCCTCTCCTCTGTCCTAGAGGAGGTTTTTTTGGAACAGGTTTCAAACATCACAATTAGGGATTATTCAGTTTTAAAGGCCCTCTAAAAGCCAATTGGAAAATGCCAAGAAAAAATGTTCAATTGATGTGTGCCAGATTACTTAATAATGAACACACAAAAAGGACACCTGTTTCTTTCCAACCCCCTAATCTATTAATGATATGGGAAATTTGACAAGAAAACAGAGTGTCCAGGCACTTAGGCTCTGAAATTTCTATATTGGCCTCCTCTGGGTAAGGATGGGGTGAAGAGGAGCTTTGGCTGCTGTTGTTTTGGTTAAATATTATCATATGACATGGTTACTTTAGAAGTTTAAATGATGCATGCTACAAATAAGGAGACCTGCTTTCTTGTCCCAGTCCTGCCATTAGCTGGTTGTGGACCTTGAGGCGCATCACCCAGCAAGCCCTTTGTTGTGTAAGCCAGGTAGCAGGATCTCTGAGTACCTTCCACGTCAAAATCTGAGATTTTCTCGAAAATTGGAACTCACTTTATAACTAATTTTTTTCTTATCTTTACAAATTTGAATGTAGAAAAAGATTTTATGTTTGGCTGTGATCAAGAAAGAAAAGGACAGTGCACAAAAGATTCCTTTTACATTCTGAGGCAATCCCCTCTGAATTTTCTGTCATCGAGCTGCCTTCCTTCCAAAATCCCCACTGACACACATGAAGTCCACAGCCGGTCCTCCAAAATACATCTCGTCTCAGCTCTCCTCATCTCCAAAGCCAGCACCCACGTTCCTGCCTGCACGGCTGCAGAAACATTGAGTGGTCTCCAATTTTCAGCTCTTATCCTCACTGCACCTCATTTTCCACACAATGGCCAAGGGCTCTTTTAAAAATTAGAGGGGCATCTGGGTAGCTCAGTCGGTAGGCCATGGCCAACTCTTGGACTCTTGGATTTGACTAAGGTCATGACCTCAGGGTCATGGGATTGAGCCCATGTCCGCCTCCTTGGGGAGTCTGCTGGAGATTCTCTCTCTCTCCCTCTCCCTTTTCCCCTCCCCTGCCCTCTCTCTTTCCCTTTCACTCAATTAAATAAAAATAAAATCTTTAAAAAATTTTAAAAAAAAGTATAAATTAGAAAATGTCACACTTTGATTTGAAAGTCAAGGGTTGGGGCGCCTGGTTGGTTCTGTCAGTTAAGCGTCTGACTCTTGATTTTGGCTCAGGTCATGATCTCAGGGTGGTAGGGTCAAGCCTCACCTCAGGCTCCACACTCAGTGGGGAGTCTGCTTGAGATTCTCTCTCCCTCCCTCTGTTCCTCCTGCTCATGCTCTCTCTCTCTAAAACAAACAAGCAAATCTTTAAAAAAAATAATAAAACTCAAGGGTTTTTCCTTTGCACTTATGACAAAATATGATCCTATGGCCCGATGACCACTTGGTCCACAGTGCTCCAACCCTACCTTCCTTTGTCTTCTCTACGGAAGTTTTGCCCACACAGTGAAGAGCTGGTTTCTTCCAATCTCTGCTGAAATCTTTACCTGAAGAGGCTTTTCCTGATCATCTTACTTTAGTCCCTCCTATATTTTCTATCTCAACACCATGTTTCTATGTTCTGTAGCACTTACTGCAAGCTATGCTTAGCTTTCAATCTGTTTGTGTTCTTTTTTTATTATTTGCTTGATGAGAGCAAGGATCACACTTGTCTTATTTATTGTGAAATGTTCTAATAAACATGTGTTGAATGAATGAATAAATAAATGAACAAAATGCACTTATCAGTCCAGTTACCTGCATCAGTCCCTTCTAAGAAAGAGAGACAGGAAAATTTCAGGAAGAAAAGGGGATCACAAAAATTCTAGAGCATGTAAATTATTCAGAGTGGCAAATCACGGGCAATCTGGAGCAGCATGGGAACTCTGGGGAACAGAGTGTTGTGGGGATGCTAACGAGAAAAACGAAGGGCAAGATGGAGACAATATCAGGATGCCTAAAACAAGTCCCCTCCATAGGCTTGCTTTTCCGGTGAGCTTTTCCATGAGCTTTTTTTCCCATGAGCTTTTTTCCCCAAAAGCTTCCCTTTTCCATGAGCTTCTTCATTCCCGAGCTGCTTCATCTGCCTCAACTTATTTTGTCAATTTATGGCCCTTTCCTTAATTTTTGCCCTTTCTCTAACCCAGTGATGTCCCCAGGTACCTTTTTTTGCAGCTCATCTTTACTGGAGATTTTTGTGACTGGCCATTGACCACCCCCCCCATGATGATAGACTATCGTTAATTCTGGAGAATTGTTTTGTCTTACCTCACATACAGGTAATAAAACCAAAATACTCATTCAGCTTCTGATAAGTTGCTATTCAAACAACGTGTTATAGGGGCATTCTGTTCTTCCTCATCGATGTGAAATGGAAACCTATAAAATCCTTTCACAGAATGATAGTACCTGAAGATACTCTGGTGGGACAGTTCAATGTAATCAATGGATCATAAATTAAAAAAAAAAATTCTTTTCATCAGACATTTAAAAAAGGCTCCATATCATGAAGTATATGCAGATTGTTTCCTCAAATGAAATCAGGTTTTCAGAAAATTTTCATGGTTGAATTTAGAGGGACATACATATGTTCAAATTTAAGGAAGCAAAATTTAAAATGTAAAATGCCTAATTTCTTTTATCTGGATGATTAAATCCCATGACAAATTGAATGTATCTGCCATGAATTTAGCTTGTTTCCTATCAACCCGTTTATATATACTGGAGAAATCCCATCTTGTATAAACCCTGGCATCTTTCTATTAGAAAGAATTCTTCAGAATGATTACATTTCATGCTCCATGGAAAAAACAGTCATTGTTCTAGAACAGCTTTTTCTTTGCCATACCTCAATGTTTTACTTGAGTGTTTCTATGCTCGGTGGTGTGTGGCTGTTCATCCTGGTCACCAGCAGTCCAGCAGGACACTTTTGGACCTGGGCCTGCTGGTAGTGCTCCCTCGCTGTAGGGGGCGAGTCCCCGGCAGCATGGCCACTGGCTTGTCCTTTTCTTTTCTCACTCTTCCTGGCGACCCCAGAGTACTATATGCTCTGCGTATGTCAGCATACCTGGCATTGGTTCTACAGAGGATGATGAATTGGCAGCTGCCAACATCTGTGTTGGACTAAAGGAAAGGAGAATAAACATCTTGTTATCAGAGTTCAGTCTTGTCACAGGTGGGCTTTCAGGAGGCTTCCCTGAATTCTGTGGCAAAACCAAGTTTGTATTCTGCTTTCAGTTTTGACATTTTTTTCATCAAAAAAGTGGAGATCGATGGCTTGGAAAGAGACACTTTAAAAATCTGGTTGCAACATAAATGTCAACAAAATGCTCAGCACGTATTGAACTGAAACTGGCAAGTGCCCTTGGATTATTACTAAGTGTGACTGCATCAGCATGATGGGGAGACGTCTCACCAAGGACTGGGGAATCATCGGGCAGATCGACAGACTCAGTCACTGGGACAGCAGGTGCTCACTTTAACCCTGGGCATGTGTGTGTCTCTGTGTTCTGGAATTTTAATCTCATTTTCTATTCTTATAAACTTTTATCTTAAAAATAGATTTTTATTTTCCGGGGAGTTCCTATCTTGTTGATGCAGGCATGAATTTCACATCTGCTCCTTTACCTTCACCAGCAGCATAGAAATCGTGTGAGAAAGCAACTGTCACTTACTGAGCATCAGCTGTGTGAGGGGCACGGCACTTCCAATATATTTGCTTGTCTGGTCCTCACTGCAGCCCTGCGTGGAGTGTATCAGTACATCCACTTTACAGAGTAGGACCTCACAGACTGGGCATTATGAAATTCCAAGGCACCGTGGGGCTTTCAAATGGCAAGGCTGGGATTATAAACCCAGGCGTGGGAGACTTACTTTGAGGAGTACATTCTTCTGAGCAGCTACCATATGTTTGGCTTTCTGCTAGACAGAGACGACGTAAGTGAGAGTGTTCATCAGTCTCGAAGGGTTTATAGTTTAACTGAGCAGCATGCACATCTGCATTAAAAGAAAAAGCCATTCAAGATAATCATTTCTAAGTTTAGATGGCTACTATGGACCAGTGCTACTCAACCTTTTTGTATTGGGTACACACAGAATTGATGGGGCTGGTTCAGAAGGAAGTGACTAGTCCATGGGCTCTAGCACCTCCTGGCTATGTCCTGTTGACCTGGAGGTGGTGGAGGTTGATAAATTAGCACCCTTTTGAGCTATTTCCTGACTCATGGTGGACAACTTCAAATTATAGACCATTGATGCTTTAGAAATTGAGGGAGGGAAGTCTGCAAGGAGCAAGTCTTTTTATGATGCAGGTGGGCGTTATGAAATAATGCTGGGATTTGTACAAGTGGACAGTCATGGGAGAAGAACTAGACTAGGGGGGATAGTAAGAGCAAGCATCAGGAGGTAAACCTGCAAACAGTGGACCCCGGGTGCAAAGACCAGGAAACGGAGGGTAGGCTTTGCTGAAAACTTACTGTAGACAGAGCACTGTCTGTTAAATGGAGAACACATACATTCAGAGATATGATTTTTATCCCTTGATCAGAAGAAAATAAATGTACAGAGTGTTGGTTGAATTGAGGGAGGAAGAGAGGAGGTCAAAAGTATGCAGACTAAATTTTGAAATCATGGCTTCCTATTTACGTACTGGTGATTAGAAATACAAAGATAAATGGGATTGAAATTAAGGAGCGTGTACTCCATTAACAGAGCAGAAAAAGAGTGTGTGTGGTTGCTGGGGACGAACTCCCATCTTTCTCCAGAGAACAGAAAGTAAATTTGCTTATTTCATGAACATTTAAATAACAGCTTTCTATTTTCTTGGTATGTTTTTAAGTGGTTTATCAATACTGAATCATCAAATCCTGATAACTTCCTTCAGGAGAGACTGCACTTTTTTCTTTTTATTTATTGCGGTAAAAAAGACATGCATTTACTCATTGTATTAGGTTTTCGAGAGAAGCAGAACCAATAGGTGATTAGATATAGCTGTATGTCTATATCTATATCGATATCTATTTATCTGTATATCTGTAGATCTAATAAATATGGAGGCTGACATGTCGCAAGATCCGTAGTTGGCCAGGTGGCGAACCCGGAGAAGCATGGACCGTGTAGTTCCAGTCCGAGTTGAAGACCCCAGAGCCAGGAGAGGCAATGGGATAAGGGTCCAGTCTGAAAGCTGGCTAGAGACCGAGGAAGAGCTGATACTTCAGAGTCCAAAGAACAGAAAAGACCAGTTTCCCAGCTCCCTCAGGCAGGAGTTCCTTCTTAATCAGGCTTTTTGTTCTATCCAGATCTTCAGTGGATTGGATGAAGCCCACCAACGTTAAGGGAGGACAAAGTGCTGTGCTTGCTCTACGGATTCAAGTGGTAATCTCATCCATACACCCTCACAGACACCCCCCAGAATCACACTTGACCACATCTCTAGGCATCCTGTGGCCCAGTCCAACTGACAAATAAAATGAACTATTACAGCCTCTTAACAATTATCAAGCATGCATTATGGTATCGTTAACCATATGCTCTTTGCTGTACCGTGGTTGTCTACAACTTTTTCGTCTTGCTACCTAAGTCTGTATGCATTGAATAGTAACTCCCTAGCCCCCCGCCCCTGTCCCAGGCCTGTCCTCTGTCACCCACCATTCTATTTTGTTTCTATGAGTTTGACTCCTTTAGATATCTCATATAAGGGGAAACAGGCAAGATTTTCTTTTCGTGATTGGCTTATCTCACTGAGCGTAATGTCTTCAGGGTTCATCCGTGTCATCACATATGACAGGATTTCCTTCTTTTTTAAGGCTGAGTAATATTCCATTATATGTATGCACCACGTTTTTAAAATTTATCCATTCATGGACACTTAGAGTATTTCCACATCTTACTGTTGTAAGTAATCCTCTAACGACCACGGGTCTTCAGCATCTTGATTTCAGTTCTTGAGGTTATACCCCCGGAAGGAGGATTGCTGGATCCTCCGGCAGTTCTATTTTCAAATCTTTTTGAGGAAGCTCCATAGGATTTTCCATAGTGATGGCACCATTTACAATCCCCAACAGAAACTCTACTCTTTTTAAAACTGCGACTCAAATACCTTTTCTTGTTTTCTCTTAGCACAGCTGAGGCAGACTGACACTTACAAAAAGCTATCAAGTACCATGGGAGAAGAAAAAAGGAAAAAAATTGCACAAGGTGCAACATAAAAATAGTTAAATCTAAAAGGGCAGTTTCTGCTCTGAAGATCCACGTTCTAGGCACAAAGAGGGAGCCGAGTGTTTCTTGCACTCTGCTCTGTGTCTCTCACTCCACGTTCCTGCAACGTCTACACATGGCAGGCAGCCCTGTGCTGCAGACGTAAGGGAGAGCTTTCCCCGACACCTCACTCCTTCGCAGACTAGCGCCAACTTAAATCTCAAGGCTTCCTAGTGTCAGCTTGCTTGCTGTGCGCCTGTTCCTGGACTCATGAAAAGCCATTCTCCATGGTGACTCCTTCCTTCCTCAAATACTGTTTGCAGAATTAGGGGACCCCGATGGCTGGACCTAAGGTGGACGTCACCCACACATAACCTCATGTACCCCTTTCCTACTTTCCATTTCCACTTAAAAAAGTATTTGCTTCCAAGCACCTTAATATAACTTAACTTTTATAAGGCAAATAAACTTCAGATCCTCTTAAGTCACTGTTGACAACCCAGAGACAACCACTGTCATGGATTTGACATACTACCATCCAGTACAATTTTCAAAAATTTGCATATGTATTATATTCAGAAATAACATGTGCCTATTTAAAGTTTATAAATGACAAAATACTGAGTGCATCCTACTGTGTTTTTGCCTTTAAAATTATGCGTATGAGATCTTTTCGTTGATATAGATAATATTCCTTTTAAGTGTTATCTCATTCATCCACTTAGATAAATGAATGGGTAGGCTGTTTTTAAATTCTTTCTTTTTCTACGTAGTGGTGCATTGGACACCCTTCCATAAATCTTCAGCCTCACCGTACAATATGAGTGTTTCTTTTGTATATACTCTTGTTAAGGAGGACCGATAGGCTGTAAATGAGGACACACATATCCAATTACTCTAGACACTGCCAAGTTGCTGGTAAAATTTGCTGTCCACTAACACTGCCTGTGAGTTCCTTTTCCGCATAGCTTCATCAGCATTTGATGTTTCCGATCATTTACATTTGTGTGAATCTGAGAGCAGAAAGAGGATTTCACTGTAGCTTTAATTTGTGTTTTCTTCATTATTGACGAGGGAATTTCTGTGTCGTCTCTCTCCATCATGACTGTTGTCTGTCCATCTTTTTTTTGTTGTTTATGTTTTCTCTGCTGTTGAATGCTACTTGCCAAGACACCCAGAGCTTAATTTACAGCAATAATAATTATTTTATCTTAAATCTATAAATTGGGCATTCTCTCGCTTCTGTTGTTCTCTAATTTTTAATTTTTCCCTTTCTCAAAAATGGATTTTTAAGAATACTTACACAAACACATACATTGCGTAGATATATTTATCCAAGTTGGGACACATACACACACACATGTTAGATAAATATAGATATATTTGGGATAATTGTTTGTTGTGCAAATGCAAATATTTTCTCCAAATGTGTTGCTTGTCTTTTAAATCTGTGATATTCTTTGGCGACAATTAAGATTTTTTTAAAGGAATGGGGATTTCATTGAATGCCTTTTTTCTGAATCACTGGACATAATCATGTGATTTTTTTGCTATAATTTTTAAATGTGGTTAATTGCATTTGATATATGTCAAACGCAGTATAATCCATGCTTGCATTTCTAGCATTAGTTGTATATCGCCAAGTACAGCTTCTGCCTGCCACCCAATCACAAGGCTACTCATACATGTGTCAGGTTTTCTGATATGGCAATGATCCACTCTTAGCAACACAATTGTTGTGTTAATGTATTGCTGTGTATTAAGGACCTAGTGCTTAATTTACAGCAATAATTATTTTATCTTAAATCTGCAAATTGTGTGGGCTCCACTTGGCATCAGCTGAAGTGGCTTGAAGGAGGACTGGAATCATCTAGATATTGTCTCATTGGAATATCTTTTAATTGATACTGGTTGTTGGTAGGATCCTTAGCTGGAGCTGCTGGGCAGAACACTATTATGCGTCCTCACAAGATGGTGGCTGGGTCCCAAGGGCAAGAACCCTAGGAAAGAACCCATGGAAGCTATGCCAAACTTTATGACCTAATCTCAGAGACCACACAGTCTCACTTCCAACACACACTGTTCCTCAAACAACACACTGACATTGGTCCATACTTAAAGGGAAAGAAGTTACACCACCTTTGGTTTGGTAGAAATGTCAAAGAATTTGAAGACATGTTTTAACACATATGAAATGGACGTTAAGGAAAGGACAGAGTTTCTCAAAGAGCAGCATCCAATATTTCAGTGTACGATGTGGTCCATGGAAAAACTCCCATCCTTCTGTAAAGAAAAATCAGGGGATTTTATTTATTGGGTAACGATGTTGTGTGTTCAGGTATGGTTCTAAGTACTTTATGAATTTTGTTCACCAAGTCCTCATAAATCCTTATGAGTTAGGCTCTGCGATTATTCCCATTTTTAAGATGCGGGGAGTGAGTCAAAGGTGGTTAAGTAAGTTGTCTAAGGTTGCACAAGTAGTAGGAAAGAACTGGGACTCAGACCCTTATGGTCTGTTTCCAGGACCTAGGTTTTAGTTCATCCTGATTTTCTCTCTGCAGTAGACACAGGCTGGGGCACACGAGGGACAGGGAGGGAGCACAGGTTAAGTGGAGGGGGCACAGTGAGCCAATGGAATGAAATGAACTATCTCTATTTTTTATTTTAGACTTAGTTCTTTAAAAAATACAAATTATGCTGGCCTGCAGTTTTTCCATTTTACTTCTAGTTTCAAAGAACTAGCCTCTGATTTGTTGAAAATCTCTTCTACTTTTGCTAAGTATTTAATTCTACCTTTTTTTCAATCTTCAACTTCTTTCTTCTTTCTTTAGGTTTTCTATAAGCTTATGTTCCAGCCTTTAGAATGCAATACTTAGGTTATTTGTTTATAACCTTTCTTATATTTATACCACAAATTTAAACTCTACACATGTCTGAGACCAGTGTAGTCAACTTTCTAACGTTTCTGTATGCAGTGTTCTTGTTGCTGTTTGTTCATGTCTAGATACTTTATAAGTTCATTAAGTTTCCTCTTGGTTCTCTTTTTTTGTTGATATACCTTGAAAATCTCCAGCCACATTGGGATGAGGACTTACACATTAGAGCCCCTCAGAGAGTATTTTCTAGAAACTCCCCAGGAATTGTAGACTAACTAGCATAACAATTAACCTTCATAGTATCACAGAGGGAATTACCTCCAGTTACCAAAGGACTGGGGCAAAGTTCAAATAGTGCTCTTTGTAATTGAGCAAAATTAGATTGCTTTGAAATGAAAACAAATTAAGCCTAATAAATTGTTAAACTTTTCAGGACCAATAACGTTTATTTTAAAGAAATCCAAATCACACGTGCCTCAGAGAAACATCATAGTAGAGAAAGTATGGAACCAGCCCACACTGACTAAATATTCAGCTTGGAAACAAGATTTGTGTTAAGAAATTAAGTTTTAAGTTGGATTTTGTTTTTATTTATCACTAAATATACTTCAAATGTTTTTTCTCACAAGATGTTATGAAATAGAAAACCAACAGGAAGAGAAGAAAATGTTTCCTCAGGGAGTAGTCAGTCCACATCTAGTGCTTAATCTGGTCATTGTAAACAGTCATAGTTGTAGCAAGGGCTGAAAAGTGCTCATTTGGGGGCTTTTAATGTACATGTGAGTTTAAGCAGTAGAAAATACATTTGTCTCAAATTGTGCATTTTGCCTGCAGTGTAGATAGGAGTGAAGAATTATGTTCTTTAGGGTATGTCAAGAAATCTGTTGGAGATTTAACTATTGAATACTAAAACTCAAACATCTCTGGGTTTGGGTCCCATGATGGATTATGATTTGAATGATATAGGCTGGCTGGGTCTACATGTGTTTTTGGAAGGAATTAACTGGTGCATAAGAGGTAAGGCATTAGCTTCTCAGCATGGGAACAGGTTGTCTGCTAGAAAATGTTTCAACAAATGTTTTTTTTGTTTTTCTTTTTCAACTAATGTGTTTCACTCTGTGGAGGGGATCTTTCCCCGCAGCAATGACTCCATTCTGCTCTCTGCTTAATGGGAGACACCCCCGTCTAGCTCTCTAGAAACAGACTATATGGGAAAATATGCCATATTTTCAGTCTGTAGAACATCGCGGTGTCATATGCACATGGATGGAAATTTCCAAGAAGGCTCAAAGTAGGACTCTTCTTTTCCTAGGAATAGCATTTTATTTTCTTTAACAAGTCTTACTTTTTTAATGAAACTCATGAGTAATACCCATAGAAAAAGCAAATAGGGAGAAATATTAAGAAAAAAATTATGATAATATAAAATTAAGTAAATAGACCTAATAGTGAATTATTGTTGAGTCTGTTACAATTCTGCACAGCCAAATCCCAAATCTGTTAACAGGGAGGTCGCAATACGTCTTTACTTCTTTTAGGAACAGTTGGCTATGACGCCTGTTAAGCCGGAAAGAGAGAGCAGGAGGCTCTATTACATATTCGATGCTATGAACAGTAATAGCTTAAACTATTTCACGGAAGAGAAGCACATCAAGTTCTTAGAATTTTGACTTAAGAAAAACACAGGATGTTATTAGATGTGATTATATGAAATGATGCCCTTGTCACAAATGGAAGTCATGTTTTGACCAATATTTCTACAAATCGTCTTTTTGAAATTCAGGACAAAGCAGTTTAGAGCCCATCTCTGGAGCTCACATGTGGTCAGGCCCTGCAACCCGGTTGTCCTGTAACCTTGGGCAAATCATGGTTTTCTCTCATCTGTGAAAAAAGAAGTTACACAGCATCTATTTCGGGGCATATTTTAAAAAATAAGAATATACATATAAAGCACTTAGCATGAGGTTTGGCACATAGTAAGCACTCAGTGAACGTTATCATTACTATGTATGGCATTATTATTTGATGGCTAACAGGGTGATTGCAAAGGAAAACACCCATGTCTGCTTTATGACGGAATTCAGCCATGTAATAAGCACATAGCAGAGCTTCCAGACCATCCTACCATGGTTCATTGTCACCAGGTAACGTGGAAGTAGCACAGAAACTTTTCTTAGATAAACTTCATACTGAGGACTTAAATTTTTTTATGAAGATTGATTGATTTTAGAGAGAGAAAGAGACAGGACAGAGCATGTGTGTGAGCGGGGGAAGGGGCAGAGGAAGGAGAGAATATCAAGCAGGCTCTGCGCTGGGCATGGAGCCCGAGGTAGGGCTGCATCCCACCACCCTGAGATCAAGACCTGAGCTGAAATCAAGAGTTAGATGCTCTACCAACTGAGCCACTCCGTGCCCCAAGGACTTAAAATTTTTAAATCGAAATATTATGAAATATTAATGAGGCAAAGTGCCATATTCTACCTCTTTTCTCAGCCCATGCTTTAGCCCCCAGGCTTAGAATAACTTTTCTATTTGCTTTTTCACCAAAGTCTTCCAAAAGAATATCAAACATGTAAACTAGCATGCATTCTAGACTTTTCTGAAAAAAGCAATGTTTTTTTCAGATACATCTCCCAAGAAATGAAAAATCCACTAATTCAGGTTGAAATTACATTGCTTTGAGTATTTTCATTTTGATTCTGACTTTTTTGAAATGCCTAATTATACAAATAAGAAAAATTGTTTCTCAGTTCCTTAGAAATAGGGAAAAACTACTGAAATCTAAATGTAGATGGAAAAAAAATAAGCAAATAATTGTTTAGATAAAGGACTAGCAGTTTTGAATGCAGCTTCTCAGTTTCCCTAAATAGCAAAAAAGCAATTTTAGCAGGCTTGCATTTTGGGGATCATGATGATGATGGTGACGACGATGATGATGGGCAAGAAGGCGATTATCAGGAGTATGATCGTTTCTGATCCAAAGGTCACTGGTTTAGAAAATGTTTGGAGGAGGACTGACATTTGTATTTTACCTTCTGCTTGGATGCTTTTGTGATGACTTAGACGTTTAGCTACACGGTTCATTTTTGTCCTCAAGTATGATTAGAGAACAAATCACTTCTGGAAGACTTGGGATTGAAAATGACTTATTCCTCAATTAAAAATAAAATCTGTGAGTTAAAACACAGCCACCTGCTCTACGGGACCGTGCTCCTGCTTTTGGGCGGCATCGCGCAACAGTCTCCCCGTGCTCCGTGAATGAAATGTAAGTCATCAGAGTGTCAAAAGGTACAAAAAGCATGGCATTTTCAAAATAGATAACTGTATTCACTGAAATCCTGTTGGCATTTGGAGTAACAGATAGAAACATGGAAAATGGAGCAGCCACACACAGGTACCGTGGTTCACTGGGCAGCCCCGTGGTAGTCAAGGGTTTTCATTTTAATCATTGCTTTCTTCTTCAGTTTAGTTCTTCTGGTCGGATTTTAAATTGGCTCTTTGTTCACGTGCTATTACGAGTCTGTTATTAAACTCATTTTTTATATACATTGGCATGTGTAAAAAATAACCCCTTATCATTGATTTCAGACTGTGATATTTACATGGTCGATGACTTTAGTCTTTCAAAAACAGCAGTAGTGATTCATTGCTGCTTCAAAATTATAAAAAGAACCTCTCATATTTGGCCAACGTTTCTGATTAACCTGACAGTAAGTTCTTGCATTTGAGCAGTTTGGGGTAGGACATGGCAATCTTTCTTCTTGAGATATGAGCTTGTGCCTCCACAGATTTTTGACAAATAGGAGATGAAGTCCTGAGCCCAGAAGTCACCTGGAAAATGTGAATATAAAATGCATTTTCATTAGAAAAGCTTTGACAATACCATTTCGATAGCACTTAAATTTCACAACTAATTATTAAGTTACAGGCATGTTCAAGAAAAAAGAAAAATGATCATTTGGATTAACCTTAACATTGCGTTATGAAACAATTAGGGAGTATTTCTTTTTAATCTCGATAAGGAAGAATTGTGAATTTATCAACATTTCCCCTCACAGACAGTGCTGTGACCAGAGAATCTGCATTAGGACAACTGCTCACACCATCCTCATCTTTATTCCTCTAAATGAAACTCTTTCTGGGGCAAATGGGTAGCTCAGTTGGTTAAGCATCTGTCTTCAGCTCAGGTCATGATCTCAGGGTCCTGGGATCAAGCCCCACATTGGGCTCCTTGTTTAGTGGGGAGTCTGCTTCTCTCTCTCTCTCTCTCTCCCTCTGCCCCTACCACTGCTCATTCTCTCTGTCTCAAATAAATAAAATCTTTAAAAAAATAAATAAATAAACCTCTGTTCTAAGTCCCTTCTATAGGATGAAAAGATTTGTTACACAGTTATAGACAAGTTGTGAGATAAGCATATATTGTTAAATCTACAATGCACTACAAATATAGAGAATCATGTGTTTTTGCGTGTTTACCCTTTTTGGTCCTACCAGCCTGTGAGTGGTATTGGTGAGATGCCTGGATTGATGTGAAAACTTGCAGATATGAGCATATGAATTGCAAAGCTAGATACCAAGGAAAAATTTAATGAATTCAGTCTTTTATAGAATCAAACTGAAGATTAAGTTAAGCCTTTAAATATTTCTCAAATGTTTAAACTTAAACTAGAATACAATTGGAAATCTGTCATATAACATTGAAGGAAAGTAGCAAAGTATTAATAATAAGCCATATCACAATGATATAAATGTCTGCATTAAGAGTCTCATGCTCTACCGACTGAGCTAGCCAGGCGCCCTAAATGTCTACATTATAGATCATTATAGTTTCTCATCTGATCTACCTAAAAAGTATTTGAGATAAAGAAAACAGGTTTATCATTATTCTTTTAAGAGATGAGAAAATAGCACTTTACTTCAGGGAGGCTGAGTAATGGGCCCACAGACCCCAAGCTCGTAGTGACAGAGGCACATCTAGACAGACCTCTGATGGGACTGTAGTCTGGTGCACCTTCCACCTTCTCTCCAAAAACGTAATTCTTTCTCAACCCTTTTCCAATTTTAATGCGTACAAAGCCTTCCCTCTTACAGCTTGAGCATACAGCAGATTAGAATCTCATGGATTTATAGATTTATAGATTATTAGAATTGAATGATCTATAGATCTTTTTGTCCAACATTATTATTTAATACATATGCCCACTGAAGCTGTAGGAGTTTAAATGATTTGCTCAAAAACATAGAGCTGAGTGGCAGAGTTGGGAATCACAACCTGGTGTATCTCATGCAGTTCAGAAGGCTTTCTATATAATCAAACCATGTGAACCTCGTTTCCATGCAATATTCAAATTATATTGTTGATCTATAAGAAAAATCATATTGTTGATCTATAAGAAACAAATTGCTTAAGGAAACAATGGGAAACTTGTCCTATTAATGAAAGGAGGGACACAGAGTGAAGGAAGGTTCGATATTTTCACTCTAACTGGTTAAAATGGTCACTGGTTTTAAGTCACAGCATAATTGATTCATAACTAAGGGTTTGTCTGTGCGAAGAAGCAACTTTGGGCCTACCTTTCTTAGCAAAGACGATCCTTTGTTGTGTGTCTGTGTGTGGGAATGTATGTGTGCATGTGTTTTGTCTTGTTTTTTTTTCTTTCTTTTTTTTTTTTTTTATTGTGTTATGTTAGTCACCATACAGTGCATCATTAGTTTTTGATGTAGTGTTGTCTTGTTTTTTTTTTGGAAGCTTCAAAATCATGCCTAAGGAAAAGAAAATGCTGTAAACTAGTTGTGAATGAGGTACTGCATTAATCCTTTTTAAAATGTGGTAAAGCCATTATCATTTCTTAGGGTATTCATACAACTTTGTGGGATTGTAATCTAATAATTTAGTAAATGACACTCAAGCAGAGCCTCTTTGTAAAAAATAGGAGTGCTAACTGCATTCTTTCCAGTGTTGGAAAAGATGTTGAATGTGTAACTTCAGGAAGGTATACAATAGGTGCCATTGGCTGAAAGTAACTGTTCTACAATAAATTGGTGGCTTAGGTGGCATCTCAGTCTATGGGGTAAGTGGACTGTTAGAAAGTGTTTTTCTGAGTATTGTATTAAAATATTATATATTAAAATAATGTATTTGTTATGAAAATGCATGGCCATTATTTCAGAAAGTATTAAATCTATACTGTAATTTAGGGAGATCTATTTCTATGAACTTTCTGTACGTTTTGCAGATTTCCCTGTGGGATGAAAATCTTAAAAGTCATTCTACCTCTGGGCATCTGGATAGCTTGGTTGGTTAAGTGACTGACTCTTGATTTTGGCTTGGGTCGCAATCTCACGGTCCTGGGATCAAGCCCTGCGTCAGGCTCTGGACTCAGCAGGGAGTCTGCTTGAGGATTCTCTCTCTCCCTCTCCCTTTGCCCCTCTCCCTGCTTGGGCATACACACTCGCTCTCTCTCTAAAAATAAATAAATTTTTTAAAAAGTCGTTCTACCTCTAAAATATTGATAACATGACAGAGACATTGACAAGTTAACATTGTTCTGTCTTTGCTTGCTACTAGTTGCATATCCATGAGAATTATATCAGAGACTATCACATTAGCTAGAAAAACTTGACTAAATAGTTTGTTGGATGCCTGTCTTGTCATTATAACACAAAATCTTCAAACTTTAACTTCAAGTGTCATGATTATTCTCTTATCTATAATATTTCCTAGAGAGATGAGTTTCCTACAGCTTCTTAACTGGAGATGAGAATTTGATTGCTATAATTAACCACCAGGTGATAGGCTATTGAGACACTGGTCTGCAGTTTTTGTGATTATATTTTATAAGATATGATGGGTTTGCTTGAGTAATAATAGCATATGATATTGGAGTTAGGCTATATAATGGAAAAATGTTTAAAGTTTTTAAATTTGCTTATTTGCACAAAATTGTATATATACACGCACACACACACACACACACACACACACACGTGATCCATTTAATTAGCCAGGGATTTACCAACTGCCTGTAGGTATTCAGGTATAATTACTCTAACCTGTCCCATACAACTTCTTTAAATAAAGAAACCAAGTAATAATTCTTCACTGGGTTTCTCTTTAGTAATTAGCATTTGTTAGCTCCTGATCCCGAATTAAGTCAGGGAGTAAACCCAGTCATTTTGTGTAGGAAGAAGATCTTGTGCAGAAGGGCCAGTGAACACCTACACGTGGACGTCAGAGGAGTGATAGATTGCAATTTCTGGCTAGAGAAAGCGGAACAGTGGACCTTCCATTTCTGCTCATATGCACAAGACTGAGGAGGAGCATTCTGGGGAGGGGAAGAATAAAACGTTTGGTTTTGGAAACATTAGATTTGTTATGCACATCAGGCATCCATTCAATGATGTTGTCTTGGCAACTGAATAAATGAAGCTGGTGCTCAAGGAGAAAGTTCAGGACTGGAGGTATATATCTGGGAACTTTGGTCTATAAATTGATTTAAACCTCTGAGATTGGCTGTGATCATCTAAAAGCTGGATATAGACATTAAGGACTGAGCCTTGGGTTATTTAAATATTTAGAGATGAGATGATAAGAGAATTCAGTGAAAAGAGAATATGAAATTGTTATAAAGATGAAGGCAGAGAGCCAGGAGTGCTTGGTGCCATAATATAAAAATTAGATAAAATGGAAATCACACATCTATGAAAAATTAGGGGTGTGTGTGTGTGTGTGTGTGTCCATAAAGCATTATGTGGACAGACAGCAAAATGTTAGTAGTAGCTAACACTATCTAAGTGATAGGAATAGGGGTTAAGATATGTATTATGCTATCTTTTATTCATTAATGTACTGATTGATTTTTTAAGTCATTATGTTTTATTTTTACAATTAGCAGCAAAAGCCTTTTGCATTAGAAAAAAATCAGGCAGGCTTTTCATAGACTCAGTCTCAGGATAAGTTTCTCCTCTCATTTACCATACTATCGAACTGCCCAACATTGATTATTTTTCTTTGTAGCTTTTGTATTTTCTTCCTAGAAGCCGGCCATTTGCACAGTTCAATACCCTTTGTGTTACCTCTATTATTTATAAGAACAAAAGCCCTGGAGGGAAAGAATTTTCATGAGTATGAGATTGATAGTCTCATCTAGACCTTAATGTACACACTAAAATTCATGCATCTTCACTGTCTTCATTGCATGAAAGAAAGCTTTAGAATGAATGATGTGGGAGATGAGGAGAATCTGCTGTAGAAGGTTCCTAAATCTTGCTCCTAAAACATAACTTAAACCACTTTTACCTTAATTTGCCTTGTACTATACAGGCAGGAGTGCCCTGTGTACATGCGAATGTGTGTGTGTGTGTGTGTGTGTGTGCGTGTGCGTGTGTGTGTGTAGGGTCGTTACACAAATCATGAGTCATTATAACAGTAATGTGCTGCTTTCTGCTTGTGTCTTCAATAATAAGTAGACGTTTTCAAAGATTGACTTGAAGAACACTTTATCTGCAAGAGCACTTCTCATATTCTCGGAGGGCAAATATGAAGAGTAGCCCTCTCAGAATGCGCAAGATATTGTGTAAGGTTTATGTCAATTTTAACATAGATCAAAATATCTCAAGCAAATCCAAATGAAAGCAGGACAGATAGCGTCACATGCCTAGAAGAGCAAATCCTCGCTCTTACTTTAAATGATGTGACATAATTTCAAGAAGTTCAGCTTTTTCAAAGAACAGCCATGATGTCTTTCCTAAGATAAGTAAGTATAACATTGAGTGCATTGCCAATTTGGAAAAGAAAAAAACCAAGAAAGAGGAAAGAAAATTGCTTTTTCTTCTGAGGAGGCACTTAAACTTCTTTAGAGCATCTGACACAGCATGGTTATCTTCCCGGTGAGATTCAGGGAGACCTGAATATCGTGGGACATCCGCAACCCTGTATTTGCCGAGAAGCTCCCTCCCTTAGATTACAGTTTCTCCATGAACATTCCTCCCCCTGTTGCTCTCGGAGCCTGATCCCTTCCACCCACATGCCCATAACCCCCCTACACACACACACACACACACACACACAGGCTCTCACCCGTGGACTGAGGTTTAGCAGTCTCGGTCTGAAAGTCTCTAATGTTATTCATTTTGTTTATCATCTCAGTAGCTCGTGGCTAACTATCTAAACTGAAGCCCCAGAAATAGCCAAAAAATAAGCAAAAAAAAAAAGCCAAAAGTTGCACTGTCCCCTTCAGGGCAGACGTAGAATCCCACCGGCAGGGTGGGATTTCCCTACTCCTTATGTTAAAATGTGTCTAGTTCTTTGAGCCTTAATTTTCCAATTATTTGAAATTCTTCATTTTCTCTCACACACCACTTATGGTCACAGGTGTTACACGTGACGGCCATCCCAAACGAGACACGTTAATCAGAGCTTTGCATTTATCCTTTTAAGAAGTGATTATCAGGGGCGCCTGGGTGGCTCAGTGGGTTAAAGCCTCTGCCTTCGGCTCAGGTCATGATCTCAGGGTCCTGGGATCGAGCCCCGCATCGGGCTTTCTGCTCAGCGGGGAGCCTGCTTCCCCCTCTCTCTGCCTGCCTCTCTGCCTACTTGTGATCTCTCTCTGTCAAATAAATAAAAAAATAAAATCTTAAAAATAAAAAAAAATAAGTGATTATCTGGAAAATATGGCAGTTAGAAAACATGCCTTGGAAACACATCCACTCTTTCTTATATGGAAGTCTGTAATCAGCGGTGCTGCATTGAACTCCGTGCCAAAAGCATATATATCCAGACAATAATAGAAAAACTTCCCTCTGTGAGCTATGGCTCACTCATGGCTATTTTTAGTGCGATCAATAGAAAACATGAGCAACCTCCTTCTAATAATTTTGATCTACTAAGGTTTCTGGACAAGAGAAGATGCCCTGAATTTTTTCTCGTTGTTTAGAATGTTCTGTACAAGAATAATCTTTCTTAGGGCCGTATTACGTTCTCATTATGTCCTAGATTTGATGTACTCCAATTAAAAGGAAAAATTTTCCCTGGTTATGAGCAATGTGGCAATTTTTTTCCTTTTTATTTTCTTTTTATTTATTAACATATCATTTGCTTCAGGGGGACAGGTCTGTGAACCGTCAGTCTTTTTTTTTTTTTTAAGATTTTATTTATTTATTTGACAGAGAGGAGAGAGATCACAAGTAGGCAGAGAGGGAGGCAGAGGGAGAAGGGGAAGCAGGCTCCCCGCTGAGCAGAGAGCCCGAAGCAGGGCTCGATCCCAGGACCCTGAGATCATGACCCGAGCCGAAGGCAGAAATCTTACCCCACTGAGCCACCCAGGCGCCCCGTGAACCGTCAGTCTTACACAATTCACAACAATTCACACAATTCACAACACTCACCATAGCACATATCTTCCCCAGTGTCCATCACCTAGCCACCCTATCCCCCCACTGTCAGCAACTCTCAGTTTGTTTCCCGAGTTTAAGAGTCTCTTATGGTTTGTCTCCCTCTCCAGTCCCATTTTGTTTCATTTTTCCCTCCCTTCCCCCACCCCCACCCTGCCTCTCAAATTCCTCATATCAGAGACATCATATGATAATTGTCTTTCTCTGATTGACTTATTTCGCTTAGCATAATACCCTCCAATTCCATTCACATAGTATTTCATTGTATGTATATACCACATCTTCTCTATCCATTCATCTGTTGATAGACATCTAGGCTCTTAACATAGTTTGGCTATTGTGAGCAGCAATGTGATAATTTTAAAACAGTGATGTTGCAGTTTCTTTTAAAGAGGCTAAAGGATTTCCATTTCCCTTTATTTTGACACTAGAACACTTCAGGAGCACGGGTAACTGTCTTGGAAGCTCATGTTCTGGAATGTTCTTTAATAGAGTGTGTGAATGTGTGTGTATGCATGTATATCTGTGTGTTTGCACACGTGTATATGTACACATGTGTGTTTGCATGTGTGTGCACTTATGTGCGTGTGTGTATGTGTGTGCCTGTGGATACCTGGGTATATTTGTCTATTTGTGTGTGCATATGTGTGCACATGTATGTGCATGCATGTGTGTTTGTGAAAATGATAACAGGCTCAAAAACTTCTGGAACATCTAACACTGGAAATCATACCATTTTAAGAGAGAATAAACTCCTGGCCTGAGAGTATACAGAAGGTTTAGTGCATGCCGGCTTTGTGCCAAGATTTTCTAACTTTTAACAGCGTTGTCAGTGGGAAGCACCATTTTAACATGTATTTTTTAAGGAAAAACAGTAACACGGTATTACTTTTATTTTCAAACTTTAAAGATAATTGTCCTAGTTGAATTTTGGGTAACTCAAATACTATTATGTTCTTATAGAGAAAATTTTTCATTGAACATAAACTTACATGACTATATGAAATTATTTTGGCTGTTGTGGTTCTCATCATTTCTGGCTCTCATAAATTAAACTCTAGTGGGTAAATATTCTTAAGGGCAGTAAACGTAGGATATTTAGGTAACATGCCAAGCTGATCAATTTCTACATAGAAAAAGAAAAAAAGAGAAGAGGGAAAGGAAAAGGACAGAGATTGGTAGTTTTTTTTTTTTTAAGATTATTTATTTATTTATTTGACAAAGAGAGAGAGAGATCACAAGTAGGCAGAGAGGCAGACAGAGGGAGAGGGGGAAGCAGGCTCCCTGCTGAGCAGAGAGCCCGATGCGGGGCTCGATCCCAGGACCCTGAGATCATGACCTGAGCTGAAGGCAGAGGCTTAACCCACTGAGCCACCCAGGTGCCCCCAGAGATTGGTAGTCTTAATGCCACAAAGTGATTGACTATATATTTCACTGCTCAAATTTATGCAATTAATTCATTTATTCATTATTTGTAAATTAGCCCATGAAATATTTACTGAGTGTCTAATTCCCAAGCAATAACGTAGGGGATAGCATGTTCAGAGGAGAACTGATGAAGGAAGACTCGGCGCTCTCATTTTGTCACGCTGACTGCTGTGTGGAAGGCAGCAAAGAACCAGATTCAGGAGTTGCCATGGTAAGGGAGGGTTGGCCTGTAGAAACATTGAGGAATAGTCAATTAGTTGGCTATTAGTGGAGGATTGGAAAGGAGTCAAATTTGACTCATATTTCTAGAATAGTCGACTACGTAATGATCTCAAGGAAAAGCTAAAAAAGAATGGTTGCCATGTCCCTGACTGACATATTGTGTGTGAAGTGTGTGCTTCACTGATACGACATCAAAACCTCAGAACCTCAGAGGGCTGAAGGTAGTAACATGGGGAAGGGGGTACCATTGTGCAGGTGAGAGTTGAAATAAAGGGAGTACATGGGATCACAGAAGAAAGTATAAAGAAAGCAGAGTAGCGAAAGAATGGAACCCTACAGAAAAACCCTATGAAAAACACTTAGAGGAAGAGTCAGCACTGTCACTCCAGAGAGAAAAATCAGTTGTCAGTAAAGGCCAGACTGGTCTTGCCTCTGGCATGCTTCTATCAGGGAAGAATATAGAAGAGGGGACTTGTGTTTGTGAGGGCACAGAGTAAACGGTCAACTATGGAGGGAAAAAAAGCAGAATATAATGAGTTGAAGTATGGGTTGTCAAGAAAGTGAAGTAGGTAGTGAGTTTCAAGAAGGTCAACGGTATGGAATGTAGAAGGGAGATAACTTAAAATCAAAACTGGAGTATCCATTCAGTGTTTCTGTTTTAGTAGGTTTGGGCTCAAGAGCCCACTTTCAGCCCAATTTCAGTGAACTAGAGAGGAAAGAAAAGGACTCTGTTAGGTGGACAATTTTGAGAAATTTGGTTATGAAGACAGATGGATGAATGGATCACCACCTAGAAGGTTGAGATGAAGCTGGTGTCTTGGTCTGTTCAGGCTGCTATAACAATATACCAGAGACTGGTTTCTAGACAGATCTATTTCTCACAGTTCTGGATTTTAAGTTATCTCCCTTCTACATTCAATGTTGTTGACCTTCTTGAAAATTGCTACCTGCTTCACTTTCTCGACAACCAATACTTCAACTCATTATATTCTGCTTTCTTTCCCTCCATAGTTGACTCTTTTACTCGGACAGGAAGTCCAAGATCATGGTGCCAGCATGGTTGGGTGAGGGGCGTCTTCAAGATCGTAGACTTCTTGTTGCTTCTTATCTGCTGGAGGGCACTAATCTCACTCATGGAGGCTCCCCTCTCATGACTTAACTCCCAAAACTCCTATCTCCGAATGCCATCGCCTTTGGGGGGTAAGATTTTAACATACGGATTTGGGTGGTACTCAGACATTCAGACCACAGCAGTCCTTTCATAGAATAAGGACTTTTATTTAGATATAAATTTGTCTTCCTATCTGAGGGCCTACAGCTCTGTATTCTTGAGCTGGCCACACGCTCTTCATAGACATTGCTGTAAAGACTAAATATGTTTTAAAAGACCTGGTATAGTACCTGAGCCTTGATAGTCTCCAAACAAATGCAATTTCCACTTCTCTTCGTCACTGCCTTTTCCTTGGTGGAAACACACCAGGGACAATCCAAATCAGTCCTTGGTCAAAACTGATTTTTTTCCTTGATCAATAGTGATGACATGAAACAATCATTTTACTATTTTTTGGGGTATCATGTCAGGTGTGATCTCAAGCAAATGATGTATGTTCCCCACACGTATCACTTAGCCTCATTGGATCTCAGTGTTGACATTTGTTGAGTGGTGTAAAGGACAAAGTGTTCTTAGGTATCTCACAGTTCTAAAATTGTTATGTGTCTATAACTTTTCGTTTAGGGTTATCATGTGCTAGTTTACTTTATTAAAAGCCATTTTACATCTTTGGGAAGTTCTAGTGACTATAGGATGAAGACCTGATTCTATGTAAAATCTACTTCAATAAACAGTTTTCAATCCATACTATGCTTTAAGCATTATACCAAATTTGGGGATTAAAATTAACATTAAAATAATAGACACCATGAAACACGAAATAAGATGTTTTAGAATTATATAACTTTAAATGTTTTTAGACTTTAAATTTCTAGATTAAATTAATGATCCTAAAGTATTAGAGGTACTTCTTTATTTGGAACCTACTGTTTAGATAATTAATGGAAAAATAGCCAAATATGTATTCTATTAAGTTCATATATTCTATTAGTTGTATTCTATTAATTCTTAACATTAACCTCTTATACATTTAGAATTATATATATATTAAAACATCACATTTGCTGAAGACGTCAGTAATGTTAATTAAAGACTATTTTTTACATATCTACAAAAGACATATGCTTGCTTGTATTTCTTTAGACTATTACCCAAATGCCAACAATACTAAACATTTTGATTTGGGCAAAAGGACATAAAAATATGTATGAATGTCATGTAAGGACAGATGGCTTGCATCCTAGAGGCTTTCATTTCTTATGTACATTTTTTAGAATTCACTAGTAACTACAAATACTGTTAAAAGTCATGCAAGGAAGATTCTTTAGAAACGTGTCAAATATCTGTCTAGACCTGTATGCCTACTGATTTTCGGAGCCTGACGATGCTAACCTAAAAATTTGTGTATGTTTTTTAAATAGAATATTAATTCCAAATACATCAAGATGAACCTGGCCAAACCAAAGCAAAGCATCTTGTTATTTTTACCATGAAATGCAGTTACCCCTATAGCTTTCTTCTGCTTGTAGACCTTACAGGTTATACAGGTCATGGTAATTTTATCCCATTTCTTCTTTTCTTCTTAGAATTAAATAAGTTATGATTTTTAAAAAGTAGTGATATAAATAATGTCAAAGGACAAGTCATACTTTTCCTGGAAAAAAAAAAATATATATATAAAGTATATTATTCCAAATAGTTGGGATAATATATTAAAGTATTTTTAATGGATTCTTTTTGCTAGAAAAAATATAAACTTCATGATGACAATTACAGACTTATAGGATTTTCGATATATCTGTAGATTAACTAGTTTTGCCATTCTTGCATCTTTTCATTCATAGGCATATAACATTCTGAAGTAGATTAAAAGTAATTAAAATTCCTTCTTTAAGTGAAATTCTAGCAATTTATTAGTATATTTTTAGCTATAGATAGATTACAAAGCTTAGAAATAGTTAAAATGCTTTCATTTGGCCTTTCCTAAAAAATAAACATGTTTTTTGTTGTTTGGATACACACACACACACACACACACACATACACACAAATACAATATTCTTTTTTTTTTTTCTTGCCAAAAAGAAATGGGGTCACAGTATAGCAGATTTGCAAGAAACAATGAATAAAAGAACTAGCAAGTGAAATCTTTGCATTTGGTTAGATAAATAATTTGAAATTATAGGGAAAATGTTGTCAGTTTTCTACTTGGTGTCCCACAGGCTATAGAATCTCATCTATCTTTAACACATCAGAAATAATTGTTCTTTCACATAAGTTTGTTGGGGGAAAATGTGCAGATTAAGTTTAATTTTTAGAAACTTCTTTATCAAATGTTTTAATTTGTTTAATTTACACAGTTGAAAAAAGATACTGAATCAATCTTTCAGAAACCTTTTTTTTTTTTTACTTTGTTTCTCTCAGAATGAAGTGTTTATCTATAATTCTAAAACCACAAATGGTTGAAGAAAAGAAAGTAGCTTTCTTCTTTTCCCAGCGGGAAGAGATATAAAATCAATCCTAAATCTAGTTACACTTTAGTCATTTGGAAGTAAAGTCACCCTTGTAATAAAAATTAAAATAAAATGAATATGAATTACTTCTTATGTTGCATCTGGCATTTAATTGACATGTGCGGTGAAGTAAAAATGCTCTAATCAAATTTTACATTTGCATACTGTCATTCATTTAAGAGGTAGTTTCTCAACATACTCAAATATTTCCATCAGTCTTTGAAGAAGTCTGAAACAATGCTGACTGCCCTCAGCCTATTATGTTGCAGAGTCGATGTTAAACCTGGTCACTCAAAT
The DNA here is from genome assembly GCA_028534135.1 of Potos flavus. Classification (NCBI taxonomy): domain Eukaryota; kingdom Metazoa; phylum Chordata; class Mammalia; order Carnivora; family Procyonidae; genus Potos; species Potos flavus. The sequence continues at coordinate 3,542,696 of CM052883.1, forward strand.
CAGAATCCTTATTCTTTTGTCACTGTATTTATTCAAGCCTTGGGAAGGAAGAGGTATCTGGAATATTCTATCTTTACTCTGTCTCTCATGCGCATCTTAATACTCACTTGACAGTCTTCTTTTTGTTTTCAGTGCTGAGCATGACTTTATAGGGATGTCTGTGTAAAGATACTTTGGTTATATAAAAAGTACTTGGGAACCTTTGAAATATGGAATTATCCTGATGGGAACTCTGTTGTGTTTCTCATTCCTATTCATCCCATTAAGTATTTGGTCTACTGGTTGTTCTTTCCTCTGCCTCTCCATTTCACATTCAGATGTTCTTTCTTTCAACAAGTTTTGTAACAGTCCTTATAAATTCTGTTACAGAGTTTTATCATTTCAGGCTTAGAAAAGAGTCACACAAACCCTCTGACTTCAGAGTGTATCAGTCAACTCTAGATAACGTACGGGGGTTTCCAGGTGTCTGTCAGGTGAGGCCATATTGCATTCGGAGGCAGTGGGAAGTGGGTAGCTGACCAGCAGGGGAGTTATCAAAACCGCACATGAAGAAAGTACCTGGGTCCGGCAAAGTTCTTGCTGTGATGAGACAAACACAGCCTGCATTTCTTACCTGTAAGACAATTAAAATGATCCCCATGTGCTGCTACCAAAAGGCAGCTAAGAGAAATTCACAAGTCATAGATAAATAGACAAAGAAAGGGGTTAGGGATGGTTGAAACTTTTTCCTTACCTCTGAGAAGGACTCCATCTATCTTAAATAACAATTTTTTCTGTGTTCAAAATATTTCTTGATATCACCAAATATACAAAGTGGCTCCATTTTACTGCTGTTGTACTCCAGAAAGATTTTTTTATACTTATGAATAATAGTTATGAAGATTATATAATTAATGATCTATAATTCAAGCAACTTTACTTTCTTTGAACCAATGAGCAAATTTATTCAGTACATGATATTTAAGACAGTAAAATGCCACACAGTACAATAATAATGCTCAATATCATATGTTCTACTGTTTTTTCCCAAAGCAACTCTAAGATATTTCGGAAATCAAGAGGTTAATAAACTCATTTCTGTTTCCTGTAAGAAGTCATGCAGATACAATTCTCACTTTACAAAGCAGATGTTGAATGTTGTAATTTCCGTGCAATTGTTCCTATTCGTTAAAGATATTAAATCCTTTTATTTCTCTTTACATGACAAATAAAGATTAAACATTTTCTAACTATATGATGGTGGTATTTTTCATGATAAGAATATTTGTCAAAACAGTATTTGTGGCTATTATAATTATAATCTTGATGTATCTCTAGTGTCTTTTTTTCCCAGCAGAGCACAGAGTAGAAAGAAAATTGAATCCTATTCAAGGATAGTATAAAGACTATTAGCCTATTGACTGATAGAAATAGAAGTCCCTAAGAGCCTACCACTCCCTTATTTTAGCCTAGATGTCAGTAATCCAGCTGCTCTAAATACGTGATCTGTTTGGTCATCCTGCCGGATGTTATAAGTTTAAGCAAATATCGCATGCCCAATCACAGCAGATAATCACTGCCTCAGGGGAATTTCCCCAAATCAGGCAATCAATGAAGAAACTAGTTTACTAGATAATCTACCTCCTTAATCAGTATCTAATTATACATGGATTGTTGTGTTTTGGAAATATTTTACTTTAATGTTTCATTTCACAATTGCAGCTTAATTACACAGAATTTAGAGGTATTTTGTTAAATGTTGCAAAAACTAAGCAATAGCAGATGTACTCTAATAACCTTAATTTAATGTTTGGGGACAAATACCCGTAATTCTCCATGATACAGGAAAAAAAAATCTTGGAGAGATCATCAACTCTCAAGCCATTGATGGTTTTTGTATATGGTAGAAAAATTCATAAAATAAAATTTTGAAATTTCCAAAAACGTAATTAAATATGCCACGATTCAGTGCACTTGTACTATTGCAAAATATTTCAGGAATTACTTTCTTAAATGAATTTATTATAGTAGAAAGCGTTTTAGCTCCTGTTTAGTAAAAAGCTACCAGAATTTAGACAGCTGGAATTTGCTTTTGGCTTCTCTCATAACCTGGAAAAGTAACCAAAAGTTTAATGGTGGTGAATATAGTACATGTAAATTTTTCTTCACCCTGATTTTCCAACCACTCCTAGGGAGCCAATATTCATGAAAATGTTAAAAGGCAGAAAAAGATAAGACACAAGATAAACAACAATTTGGATAATTCACTGATTAACATTTGATTTTTGACTTCTTAAGAATTCATCATATACACTACCACAAAGAGAGAGAGAGAGAGAGAGAAGTCATGACCAAAAATCTGTGGTCCAAAATATCTTGGCAGTAACCTGTTTGCTATTTTCTGTCCTGAATATTTTAAGCAAATTTTCAATTAAAATGGATTGTAATTAAATTATTTTGGGCAGCAATGTGCCCTAGCCTTTGATTAAGTTGATCATTTCAGCATTTTTAAATGCTTAATCTGCTAAAATGACATCAAGTTGTGATATTGCCATTTATGGAAGTTCGCTTGCTCTTGGTGCCTTTAAAGATTTGGCTCTCTTTCTCTTTTTTCATTACTCTTGGAAAATAGGATGGATTCAATGATATACACATGCAGAATGCCGTCAACGTGGTGCCAAGTATACCCCGTTCAGAAAAAAAAACAAAAATTAAATAGACATTACTTTTTCTGTAGCAGCCAAAATTATGCAGATGTAGAAATTAAAAATCCTCAAAGTACACAACAGAAATTGTCCAAGGGACATTCAGTTATGTTATTCCTTTTCCATTCACAAATAACAAGATTTATCAATACCAAAACAGCATAATGGCAGAGTGGTTCTTTGATGATTACTTTCTCTCTTCTATTTATGCTCAAACCATCGTATCTCAGGTTCCTTTCTCACCCCCAATTGTTTGGGGTTTTTTGTTTTTTTTTTGTTTTTTTCAGTTGTGCGTAACCGGTCCAGTTATCTAGGACTTTCCTTACAGTATCCAGACATCTTAGATGCCTTAGGCTATTATGGTCATGTTTTTCAACTCATCTTTTCTTTACAACATACCCGTGTGTGTTGTCATGTTGGATCCAGCCAGACTAAAATTGTCTAACGTGATATGGATCATTACCTTAGTTGAGAAACTCACTTCTCTTAAGGTTCTTTGTACCTTCAATGTCAGCTGGAAGGTGTGTAGGTCGATAGTGGCTTACCGCTAACGAGCTCTTGGATGGTGTCACCATGAGAAAATAAAGGAGGATGTTGATGACATGCTCATTTAATGTGGGCACTGTGGAAGTAGCCCTCAGTGGGTGCATTAGGGCGGCTTAATTAAATAAGTCACTGAGAATAGAGTCTTGGTAAAGCCAACAAGAAAATCTTTACAAGTCATTCAATCATTCATTCGTTCTTAAAAAAAAAAAAAAAAGGTTTATTTATTTATTTATTTGGGGGGGAGGGGCAGACTCCACCCTGAGCTTGGAGCCTGACATGGGGCTCGATCTCACAACCCTGAGATCGAAACCTGAGCTGAAACCAAGAACTGGAGGCCTAACGGACTGCGCCACCCAGGCGCCCCGCCCCCATCCATTCATTTCTTCACCACACTGCACTGTGCTGTGCTCTGAAGATGGGGGAGACCATCTGAATCCCGGTGTGATTTACTGTCCCCCAGGGCCGCACTTGAGCCTATGTGACTCGTGTCTATGTGACTTTGACCTCAGTCCAGTGAAGAGCAAAAATAGAGACAGCCGTCATGCAAACAGCAACAACGATAAAAGTTATTTCTTGAGGGTTGAATAGGAACCAGACACATACTCATTCATCCCTAGACAAGGTGCATTTCATTCACTTCCCGTCCTGCTGGCTGGCCTTTCCTCTCGAGTCAGGTGCACGTGCATCAGGTTCTCAGATCCCTTCCTAAATCTGCTTGCTTTTTATCCATTCTTCCTCTCCTTTCTTCTCACCCCCGCTGCCCAGGAGCTGAACATTCGATTGAGCTTTTGGCAACAGTGACCATCTCAAAAGCAACATTTTTTTTTTAAATTTTAATTTAATTTTATTTTTTCAGTGTTCCAAGATTCATTGTTTATGCACCACACCCAGTGCTCCATGCCATACGTGCCCTCCTCAATACCCACCACCAGGCTCACCCAACCCCCCACCCTCCTCCCCTCCAAAACCCTCAGTTTGTTTCACAGAGTCCACAGTCTCTCTTGCTTCATTTCCCCTCCGATTTTGTCCAATTCACCCTTCCTTTCCTTCTCCCAATGTCCTCCATGTTTTTCCTTAAGCTCCACACGTAAGAGAAACCATATGATAATTGACTCTCTCTGCTTGACTTATTTCACTCAGCATAATCTCTTCCAGTGCCAACATCTAGATTTGAAACCTTTCTTTCTTTACAGAGAACCTGGGATTTAAAAACAACACGCAATTGCAATAGGGAAAGATGGTCCCGAAAAAATAGAGCTCAGAAGTATGTATATTTTTAAGTCGGTAACTGACCTTTCTAACAAACTGATTACTGACTTTGCCAAACACGGTTGTTAAGTCTTGTGCTTCTAGAGGATCCATGCTTGGCTGAGAAAAGCACCTCAATCCCTGTAATTCAGGTAGAATGGTTAATCAGTCTTGTGGAGTTTCTGGGTCTCATACCACTCCCACCCTCTTGAAACTCCGAGCCATAACTCTCAGCAGCCTTCATTATGCACGCCCCACATAGCACTAGTCCTCTGTGGCTTCACAGAACTGTCTGAGGAGGACAGAAGGGCCACAGCAAATGTAAGGAGCTTTCGGTTTGCCCTTCTGCTGTCATGCCTTAGTTCTTCCTCGTTACATCTCATCCATTCCTCTTCTCTGTCCATAAATCTTACCCAAAGGCGACCAAGGCAGAATGTTGACAATAGGAGAATATAGAAATGGCAGTGTGTGGTGACCTAGTAGTGGTCCCTCGGACAATATTCCTTACGTGTGTCTGTGCTCCTACTTAATGCATTTTGTAAACTCACTCATAGCAGAAATCCACTTTCGGAGAGCTCTGAGTAACAGCATCATCTCTGAGTGATTGCTGTCTGAAACTGTATTCCTAAAATGCCAGTTAAATAACCTACTCCCATAAATAGCTAAATACAGTTATTTATTTAAATAACCAACAAAATAATTGGAAATGGACCCCAACACATGGGGGTCCCAGCAGCATGTTAGAACCATTGCATTCAGCCCTGGAGCCCCCTGGAGTCATAAGTCCCTGTGACATTCAAACTTTTGGTGTACATCTTTTTAAAAAATATTTATTTATTTATTTGAGAGAGAGAGAGAGAGCATAAGCAGGGGGAAGAGGCAGAGGAGGGCGAAGGAGAGGGCGAAGGAGAGAGGGCGAAGGAGAGAGAGGGAGGATCTCAAGCCGCCTCCCCACTGAGCGCAGAACCCGACATGGGGCTGGATCTCAGGACCCTGAGATCATGACCTGAGCCGAAACCAGGAGTCGGATGCTGAACCGACTGAGCCACCCAGGTGTCCCTCGGTGTGTATATGTTTAAGCCACACTGACTGCTGGGATGCTCATTAGTGAAGGATGGCGGGATTACAGCTTTGGGTGCTTTCCTCTCTTAATGACCCCTCTGCAAAGTTGGTGGGATGGTTACGCACCTCAATTTATAAATGGGGAAAGCGAGGTTATGATTCCCTGCGATTGCAAATTCAGAGCCGCTCTTGCCTATAGTGTCTTCCCAGAGCACTGTGGTATCACCAGGGGCCTCGTCCCTTCCTCCTTTCCTTCACACACAGCCTTCTAGACTCAGCAAGTGTAAGATGAATGTTATTGCTTGACTACATTTTGTCACCTGCCGAGGTGATGGGCATTCTTCCAGACCTTAAGCTTCCCCATTAGATGTTTTGGAGTATTATCTTTAAATCCCATCGTAGGCAAATGTTCCAGTGCCAAACATATGGTCAGAGGTAATTAAATACATACTTTGGTTGAGATTTCAGAGAATTGATATTTGTCCCCAACAGAAAGGATTTTGCGAAGGGAGGGATCGAAGTAATGAAATCCCAGACAGTGTGTTTATGAGGTCGATATGTGGCGATGGAGAAGATAAACAGAAAGAGCGTCGCTTTGTTGTTCCGAGGTATTTAGTGTCCCTGACTGCGATCCAAGAACAGACGGAGGAGGCTGTCAGCCGGGTGGTGAGGCCCCAGCAAGGAGGAAGTAGGTGATGATAAATGATGGGTAATTTCCCACAGTGGAGCAACTATGCAGAAGGCTCTGCCGAGATAAATACCTGCTGGGCTGAGACATCATCGACAGGATCTTGTCCAATACTTCGTTTTTTCCTCCAAGGAAAGAAAACACAGAAGTCTCGTCCTTTGCCTTTGTGAAATCTTCTTCGGAAACATGACAATTTGTTTGCCCCCGAAATAAGGTTATTGGCCTTATCTGAAAGGTGAAACTGCATAGTTCTTGTAAGATGAGCTGGGTGTTTCTTTCCCTCTGTGAGCACTTGGCTTGACCCAAGACTTCTTGTTTGCTCATCTTTGCTGGCCAGCCGTGATGGGTTTTGACCTTTGGTTAAAGGTTCAGTCTCGTAATTCAATTCCCAAATTTATTTGTACCCGTTTCAGGCGAGGGAACAGAAGAGATGCTTTATTTGATTTGTTTCACCAATTGATTGTACAGAATCCATTTTGCAAGGAGACTGGTGCCTAACAGAACAGAAAAGTTGAGTCTCTGAAACCAGAATGAGTCCGAATTGCAGTTTTATCACATTCTGTGTGTCTGTCCGTAGTCAACTACTTTATCTTTCTGAGCCTCTCTTCATCATCTGAAAAATGAAAAAAACAAAAATCTCCCAAGGCTACTGTGAGGATATGTTATTTTAATTATTTAAGGAAGCCAGTTGCTTTACGACATTGTAGCTCGTAGGCATTTAAGAAATGGTAGCCGGATGTGACGTGGGAGTGACAGCTCGAGCAGCAGTAATACTCGTACTGATACTAATACTAATACTAATGCTAATACTAATACTATTACTAGTACTAATACTACCGAGAATACAATATAGTAGAAGAAACGGGCATGGAATCGGGAGGAACGTGAGAGCCACCCAGCCCATGAGCTTCAGATGGAACGATGTGTGACGCGGAGACCTTTCACCTGAGCAGTGACAAAAATAGTACTGAGACCTACGTCCTATCAGAAATGGACCTCTCTCCATTTATCACGACTTGAAAGTCTAAACAAGCTGAAAGCCTGTGGCAGTTCAGTTGATATTTGGTTAATATTATTTACTGCAGTGATAAAGAATGAGAACCGCTTAGATATTTGACATTCCCACAAGAAGCAATCATTTAAAAGCCTCTTCCCACTGTTGCCTGTGTTTGACACATTGATCACTGATTCTTTGAGGTTTAATTTATGATGTTAAATACAGGTATGAACTGATAAATGAATGTAAAAAAAAAAATGAGCTCTTCAAATCCAAGATGTAGAAGAAGATAGCTCATTTCCTGAAACAGCCATACATTAAAATACTTTTCAGTGAGTCTACTTTGTAAGTATCTTGCTTCAGTGTGGTAGCTTTATAGACTCTCTGACATTCCAAATCACAGTTTCTATCAAATCTCTTAAATCACTGATTTATGCCTAATTTTCTTATGTATGTGATCATATTAATCTTGTGTTCACTTGACTGACGCCTTGTCCTTATTCATTCAGGTACATACAGTATTCTGTTTAGAAACGAGAAAGAAAAAATGTTTATTGGAGAGCCCATAGGTTGGTGCCCATCTTTAAATAATTTTCTGTGAGTTAATACCATAGGTTCTATATGTCCAGGTATCAGGGACCTTTTAGAATGTAACCTACACCCTATATGGTCCCTAGGACTCATTGCTGTGCCCTTCCTTAGGACAGATAATGAAAAATAAAGGGAAACTTTTTTTATTATTGAGAATGTGTTGGAGAAAGCCTCTCTCCCTCACTGGAAGCTGAAGGAAAAGGGAATGAGGAGAGGGGAGCAACACGGACAGAGAAAAGACCACATTAGTGAGTAGATTTCAGTGGGTAGGAACTCTTAGGGACACTGTTTCCAAAATAGGAGGAAAGTCAGGTGTTTGCATCCTTGTAGAATGTGTATACACACAAAATACTGTGTACAATTTCTGAAAGTTGAAATACCTCCTAAAATGTCCACCACATTTTAGGTTAAGAAGCCTCAGTCTCCTTAGGTAAGAAACTCCCCATGGTCATATATGCTAACTTAGTCTATTTTCAGTGTCAATGAAGCTGAGGGCTCAAACTCCCCCTTTCTTCCCAGAGGTGCTTCTTAGAGGACGCTTGACTTAAAATCCTAGTGGCCATCTCAGACTGATTGTTGTAATGGATTCTCTTGCTGTGTGTTACCATCACCAGCCACACAACCATAGGCAGCTAGTATTTATTATTCAGAAACTGAGATCATGGATGTTTTACCAAAGCATCCTTTGTAGTTTATAACTGACTTGAAATAAAATATTTGTGATATAAAACATACGAATAAAATCATCTGAAAACTTTTTCATCTGATAAAATATATGCACAAATCCTAAAGTTTAAGAAGCACATCACTAAAGTGATTCTTGCAAAAATACATATATATTATAAATATTACATTTTATAAATTGTATGTTTTCGGAACTATATATTATATTATATATATATAAATGTTTTACCTGTCAACTTCAGAATCTTTCTTTCTTTCTATATCAAAATACTGGGTGACTCAGAAAAAGAGACAAAGAAAAGAAGAAGGAATCATAATGGAATAGTTCAAGAAATGATGACAATACTCCCACCTTTAGGTGTATTGCTGGGAAATTTCAGATCATTAATGAAGAAAGGAAAGCTCTTAAATCTTCCAGAGTAGGGAAGGAAAGGACGCATGAAGAATTGGGAATCAGAGCAGCTTTAGATTTCCCAAGAGCAAAACCAAAGTGAGAGAATGGTGCTGGATACACAGGGGCACGTAGATTGCAAATTTGAAACCGTCTGGATTATACATAAACTTTTCTTCTCCATTAAAGGAGGAAAATCATCATTAAAGTACTGTTCTTAGAATTCTTTGTTCTTAAATACAAGCTTTTCTGTGTTTGGGCTATATACATTTGCTTCCCTGAAAAAAATATTTTATATATTTAACTTCAAATTTACCTTAAATCTTTCCCTAAATGGAAATTTAAGAAACAACTTATAACTATAACTTACAGTTAAAACAATCTATACATTTTGACCCAATACCCGATTATGTTTCCTGTTCCAAATTCAGCCTACACCTCACCATGCTGGACATTGGCATTCCTTTATTTTTTTCTTGGTTCAGAATGGCTTGGCAAGATCTCTCTTTTGGGTCTGGAATGTTTTCAGTCTGTGAGAACAGTTTCAGTTAACTTCAGGTGAAGTTGTGAAACCTTTCCTGCTTCTCTGAAAATACAGAGGAACTTCTTTATTGGCGCTTCTATAACAATTGTATTCCCACTATTATTGTGTTTGTCGTTCTGTACAGAATTTGTGTGTTTCCACATCACTCTTGTTCCATCCGCGGAGCAAAATCCACGTGTTCTCCAGTCTTGTCTACTTAGTTTCGTCCTTAGAGCTTTTTCAGAGTATGCTTAATGATTGTTTGAAAAACAAATCTATGTCTTCGATGTTCATGTCATTATATTAATTTTTGGACACCATCCAGTCAACAAAATTACCTTTCTTATTACTTTTTAAAAATTGTATATGTAACGTAGGTGATTGATACCATTACCAGGGCTTTGCACTGGGCAATCTATGGCAGAGGAGACTTTGTTGACCAAAATACAAAGATCGCTAGAAGAAAGCCTCTTATTCTAGAGCAAACGGGTCATCGGGGAAGCAAGTGCCCAAAGGGAGCTGATGAGTGAATGGTCACCATCATCTCATTAGGAACGGGCGCAGTTGTCATGATGAGGGACATAAGATAATGGGTGAGAATGGAGTCACAGGAAGCGGAAGTGTGCTTGATGTGAACCGATGAGGGTCTGATGGGTACGGACTGGATGGATAGAGACACATCGCTTCTGAGGGAAGGGGCAACAGGGCTCAAGCACTTACTTGCAAGGTTACGTCTATTATCTGGAAGCCTCATGGAATACACTTCCATTTTGCTTTATTAACTAGAACTGCAATGATCTGCTTCGTTCCTCGTTCGGTTTCCTCTCTCATTACACAATTTTCTTGTACGACCCAAGCTTTTTGTGTTCGTGTTTAGTTAAATCATCAAGACCTCTGAGTTTGAAAAGTCACTGATATCTTGGGATTGCCTCACTCTGGACAATAAGTAGACACCACATTAACCTTTTGAGGCGTATATAATAAGGTAAGTGCTAGGTTGGGAACTCAAAAGGTTTGAATAGAAACGAGTTATGGTCCAAGTCACAGAGCTCCGCTCTGTTGATTCTGCACCCCTCTTTTTGGCCTTTAATGGGGTTACTTTTTTCTTATATGAAGAAATACCACATGTTCACATTCAAGGAATATCAAAAAGAAACAATAACACAGCCATTACACAGCCTTTGACAAATGCCATTTTGAATCAGTGGTTAGCTTGCCGTGGCCTAATCGAAATGCCTCCAAGGAACAAACGGTGCCAATGAAACAGGGGAAATAACTCTATTTTTCTTCAGAAACTTGTTCCCAGGTCTTGGTCTTCAGTGCCAGAGCCTTTTACTTAGGTCTTATCTGGGTTTACCGTGTTTTGGCCATTTTTCTCTGGTCTCCAGCTTATTTAATGCCTCTCTTGGCTCCTGTTCTGACGGGCACAGCGAAGGGCAGTTTTTCTTCTGTTGTTACAGTGGCTTCCTCTTTCCTTTTGTTCTTCAGCTGCTTTTTCTGTGACTCCAGAGTCGCCACCAAGCTGCTAGACCTTGCAGGTCAAACCCTGGCATGCTTTCCCCCTCTTGTTAAGCTGTTTAGTTATGACTCAGAAAGAGGAGAAAATCTGTGCATTCAACACGATCCCCTGAAGTTTTCAGCTTCGTCCTCCAAACTCAGAAAAAATAGTTGTTTTTGTTGTTGTTGTTTTTAATAAATAGCTTTATTTATTAGGCAAATATCGATTGACTGTCTTCTGTGTGCTAGGCACCCTTCCAGGCCAAGGAAATAGAGCAACAATAAAAAAAACCGCCCTTTCTTTCGTGAAACATATTTTAAAGAGAAGACACAGAAAAACTGAACAAGTATACAATAGTATAATTTTAGAGAGTGAAAAAGACTATAAAAACAAAGAAAGAGGGTCATGTCATGAAAAGCACCAGGGGTGGGGAAGTGCTACTTTGGAGCCATCAGCCAGGGCAGACCTCTTAGAGGTGTCCTTGAAGTTGGGACATGAGTGATAATGGTGTATTCAGAATGGAGGCAGAGCATTCTAGGGGCGAAGAAAAACAGGTGCAAAAGCTCTTGGGTAGCAATCAGGCAAATGTGTTAAGAAGCAAAGGGAAGACAGACTAGACATAGTATTTGAAAAGAAAATACTGAATGGATATTGATTTTGAAATGAATATTGAAGTAGAAAGGGGCCATGATATGGATTCTAGGGGTCTCAACATGGAAGCTTGATGACCAGTTAGTAAGTTATTATAGTCATTCAGACAAGATATAAAGATGGCTTGTATCAAAGGGAAAATAGTTGAGAAAAGAGTACAGTAGAAAGAACAAGACTTGCTGATGGACTCATGTGGAAGATGGGGAAAAGGAAAAATCCCAGATGAGACCACTTTTGGGTTTGAGGCTAACGTGTACAAACATCAGAACATATTTAATAAATGAAGTAAAATTCGGCTAAGAATCAGTGGCTATTAACAGTCTAGATCTGAATATTTGTATATATGGTTTCATCCCCCAGAATTCAGATGATACTTAGATAAATAGCAAAAATTTATTATTATGTACTAAGGATAATTCATTTTACTATTTTCTATGGAATATAGAAAAATAAAAATAGGGTGCCTGGGTGGCACAGTCAGTTAAGTGTTTGCCTTGGGCTCAGGTCATGATCCCCAGGTCCTGGGATCAAGCTTTGAGACAGGCTCTCTGCTCAGCAGGGAGCCTGCTTCTTCCTCTCCTTCTGCCCGCATCTTTCCCTGCTTGTGCTCTCTCTCTCTCTGTCAAATAAATACATAAAAAGTCTTAAAAAAAAAAAGAAAGATAAAAATAAGTATGATTCATTTCACAATGAGATAATCTAGTTGATAGGTAATAAATATGATTTTGTATATTGAGAGTATCAAGGCAATATATAATGAGTATGAATTAACTGTCAGAATATTTACCTAGGCAGCAATTATTGTTGAAGAGACCACAGAAGACGTTTTAAGATAGACTTCAATTCAATAAGCATAATTGTTCAATTCAAATAAGCTTAAGAGTGGAAAGCATACTTGGTAACAAAAGCATCACAAGGAAGGATGAAAAATTACTCAATTACTCAATCAGAATGTTGAATGGATTGAAGAGTAAATAAAAAAGACTGGTCTGAAATTAGTAAGTTTAAACAAGGCACCACTGACGTTCAAGAACCAATTAGGAGATGGGTACATGTTGGGGACCAGGGCACTGTGCTAGAGTAGGAGCAACCAGAAGAGATATAAACTGACTAAGGAATTATTTGAAGAGTTAAGGATGATGGAACAAGGTGGATAATAAAAACAAACAAGTGGAGGGGGTCAAGTTCTAGTGACTCTAGATTTTAAGTTCTAGTGACTCAGAATGGACTCCGAAATGAGTCAAAGAGGAGACAAGAATTGGAGAAGGGAAATAGCATCAACTCAATTTAGGAACCATGGAATTTTAGGTCTCAGTGAAATCTGTGGGAGATATTTTTAAATGAATGGAGGTTCAGAGAGTTTTAGGCTGGGGTTTTGCATCTAAATGTAGAGTATTAGAAGTGATTTTTGAGGATGAAAGAGGGATGCTACTGATGAAAAAGTGAATGTCTTCTAACAAAATGGACGAAGACAAAAATTGAGCTCAAGGCAGGAAGGAAGGGGAGGAACCAGAAAAGGCAGAGAGTAGAAGGGGAACTTGAAGAGATTTGGAATAATACAACATTCAAGAAGCTAATAGAGTTGGGTTGGGAGAGTCTTAAGAACATGATGGTTTATACAACATTGAAGGCTACAAAACTTGAGGGAGAGAAAATATAACAATAAAACAAATTCGCCCAATCATCTAATAAGGAGATCTTCACAGTGGAGGCAAGAAAACTTGAGTAAATCCTTTAAGTCAGAGAGGTAATAAATTGAGGGAGAAGCAAGATGGTACACCCCTTGACTTTGCAAAGTAATTATGAACATATATTTCCCAGTTTACAAATTACTTGGTTTGGAAGAGTTGTGACTTTACCAGCTTGGGTTATGCAAACTGCTAGTTTTTCCCCCCAAACGCATTTCCCTTTTCATCCTGGGTCTGTAGCTGGCCAGCTAGCACGTACATGCCACTCTCCTTGCAGCTAGGTATGGCCGCGTGAGCAAGTCCTAGCCAATGAAAGGTGAAAAAGAGATACATGGGATTTGCATTTGTTCTTTTTTTTTTTTTTTTTTTAGTCTATTATTTGTTTCAGGGGTACAGGTCTGTGATTCATCTGTCTTATATAATACCCAGTGCTCATTACAACACATACCCTCCCCAATGTCCATCATCCAGCTACTCCATCCCTCCTCCCCTCCAGGAACCCTTAGTCTGTTTCCGCTTAAGAGTCTCTTATGGTTTGTCTTACTCTCTGGTTCCATCTTGTTTCATTTTTTCCTCTTTTCCCCTATGATCCTCTGTCTTGTTTCTTAAATTCCACATATCAGTGAGATCATATGATAATTGTCTTTCTATGATTGACTTATTTCACTTAGCATAATACCCTCTAGTTCCATCCATGTTATTGCAAATGGCAAGATTTCATTTTTGATGGCTGCGTAATATTCCATTGTGTGTGTATGTATGTATATATCTACCACATCATCTTTATCCATTTATCTGTTGATGGACATCTGGGCTCTTGAAATTGCTCCTTGTCCTTCACTCTTTCCCATTCCCAAATGGAACTTAGACTTGCTGGTGTCCCAACTTCTATAATGCATTTGAGAACGACAAGAATGTCCAAGATGAGGGCAGAGTTAGAAGATGGGAATAAACTAGAATCTAGAATATCTTCATAAAACAAAACCATCAAGCCAGCCTGATTTGCCCACTCCCAGCCTCTTACGTGAGGGAGAAGCAAACTTTTATGTTATTTAGGACATAGAACACTAAGCACTTTTTTGTTCTAAAAGCTTTGCCTAACCTCTAATTTATAAAAGGAATACAGTCCTAGAGTATTATCCAGCCATGAAAAAGAATTAAATCTTGCCATTTGCAACAACACTGGTGGAGCTAAGGAAATAAGTCAGTCAGAGAAAGATAAATACAGTATGATCTCACTCATATGTGGAATTTAAGAAACAAAACAAATGAGCAAAGGGGAAAAAAGGGAGAGAGAGACAAGCCAAGAAATAGACTCTTGACTATGGAGAACGCACTGATGGTCACCAGAGGGGAGGTGGGTGGGGGGGAATGGGTTAAATAAGGGATGGGGATGAAGGAGTGCACTTGTTGGGAAGAGCACAAGGGTTGTATGGAAGTCTTGAACTGCTATATTGTACACTTGAAACTAATATAACACTGTATGCAAACGACAATGAATTTTAAATAAAAACTTATAAAAGAAGGGATACACTCCAGAGTTCACATACCGCTAGTCTCTGTAGGGTTGGCTACGATTTACCTCCTCTTGTGAGAACTCTCATCCACAGAAGATTCCAAAGATTTTGAGCCATTGTTTAATCAATCTCCAGTTGAAACTGGGAAATATTTAGTTTCCATACTTCTCTCCTTCTAGACTCCTGATCGTTCACCATTTGTCACACACAGGATGCCATTTCACCCGTCCTTGCTATTGTGGCTTTGCCTGGCTTCTCCCACCCAGTTCTGGGAGACCTACATCGTGAAACCTTCCCTGAATTAACCAGACAATGAGTCATTCCCTTTCTTGACCTATATAGAGGTGACCCATATGCAGGACTTTTGCACATAGTCTTACTCTAGCGTATCACACTGTGTAGTAATTATCTTTTTACATTAGCCTCCTCTACCAGACTATTCCTTCTGGTTGAGTAGGTAACATGATTTTTTTGTCTTTGTTTTCCTACCTGGTTCATCCTTTAGAGTTTTCGATATACTGAAGTCTTTAAAACTTTGTCCAAGCAAAGAATTCTCAGGAGAATAGAGAAAAAAAAAATGTTTTCTCCTTTTGGGTAATTATTATTTTGCTATTAGGAATTTTAGACCCAGGTGGGATGCCTGGGTGGCTCAGTTGGTTAAGCAGCTGCCTTCAGCTCAGGTCATGATCCCAGGGTCCTAGGATCGAGTCCCACATCAGGCTCCTTGCTCAGCAGGGAGTCTGCTTCTCCTTCTGCCTGCTCTGTGTGCTGCTCCCCCCTGCTTGTGCGCTCTCTCTCTCTCTCTCTCTGACAAATAAATAAAATCTTAAAAAAAAAAAAAAAAAAAAAGGAGTTTTAGACCCAAGAAAGAAGGTTGTCAGTGAATAGGTACAGATTGCTAATTCAGTGGAATTATTCTGAAATGGAACTTCATCGTGCATTTAACTCTGGTCTAAGAAGAGCTGAATCATTATCTACAACGATAAGATCTATCGGAGAGATTCCCTTTCATCCTGACATAAAAGGTTGAAGAGGATGGTAGATTGTACTCTACTTTCCTGATTCAAGCTGGACAGAGAACTAATAACATCTGAGCTCGTCGCTGTTTTATGCCCTTGCTCTTGATCAAGAGTCATAGGTTAAGTGTATTAAACCTGCGCGCATGTGCGCGCGCACACACACACACACACACAGAGACACACACATACACACAAATCACACAGGCACAAACACGCGCACACACACCCCTTCCCAAATATACCTTCATATTCTCAAACTGGATTTCAGAGTCCAAGGATTGTGTTACAGATAGAGGAAAAAATATCACCTTAATATGCTATGATTTGGGTTATACTACAAAAACCTAATATTTTCACAAACCCTCCCCAAATACAGGCAGGTAGCAGAAAGTGGCAGGTAGGTGTCCATCTTTAACCAAAGGAAAGAGAAAAGGGACCATGAGGCTTGCAGAGGGGGTGAAGGAAGTAGACCACACTCATGTGTAACAATGGCATAATGTGAGTGACAGCAGCAAGTCATTTCTGCAGAGAAACGAACACAGCTTGCCATTTCCCAGCACCACCGGCTATACTCATGAACTCTCGCTGTGCTGTTGGCCTTAGTGTTTTGAGGTGATTTTGCTCTCTTGCATGCATAGAAGAATGAGGTAGAGCACCAGAGCGTGTTTGCTGAACTAACTGACATTGTAGAGCGGAGCTCCTAGAATGGTGCCAGGGACAGGTGGGCGTCCTGGATGGCTTGCTGGTTCTGGCTCTGCCCCGACCTGATTGACCTTGAGCTACTCCCTCCATCTCTTCGCTCCTCAGTCTTCTCAAATGCAAAATAAACACATTCCACCAGATGGCCTTGGAGTCCTTCTGAGTCTAAGATTTTGTTCTTTTTACCCCTGGACTCTACTTACTGATTTTGTTAATGTCAAAGATTCATTGAAGTCCTAAGTCTCTGTTCTACTATGCATAATTTTATATTCTATATC
Source organism: Potos flavus (assembly GCA_028534135.1). Classification (NCBI taxonomy): domain Eukaryota; kingdom Metazoa; phylum Chordata; class Mammalia; order Carnivora; family Procyonidae; genus Potos; species Potos flavus. The sequence goes on from CM052883.1 coordinate 3,559,460, forward strand.
CAAATAATTTTCTATTGCTAGTAGAAAATAGAATTTCACAGTAAGCCTTGTCCATGCAAGCCTCAACTTTTCCTTTACTTTTAGTACAGCAAAAAGGGTTAAGCCTTCCTTTCTAAATCTCAAGAACTTTATGGCATGCATCCAGGAATTTTATTAGCTGAGAACATTATGATATAAAGTATGAGTGCGAGATACTTCAAATGTGAGAATATTTATTGGTCACTATACTATTTCCAAGTTAGCAGGAGCTTCTGTGCCTACCCTAGATGGTGCTGACTTTCTTTGCCAACCCTCTGTTCTACTTGGAGGGCAAGCTTCTGCTTGTAATTCAAAGATAATGTCTCTGCTAAAGAAGGGTCTGTTCACTGATACAGAGACTGAAGCATTGGGCATGTCCTCTAGGAGTTTCAGGCTGTGGAATCAACCACAGGCCTGCACAACAATAGGGCCGCAGAGCCTTTTACCTGGTGAGACTTTGATCTACTACCAAGGAGCCACCAAGTTTTATCTATGTGCCTCGCTTACCATGAGAAAGCAAAGCATGATCTCCAGTAAGTGATTCTAAAGCAGAGATAGGGTTTTGGCATCAAATAAGTCTGTTCTTGATTTGTCCATACTACCAGATCAGTTGTAAAAATTCAATGACTGATGCATTCATTCACACTTTCAGCAAAGGTTTATTGAGTGCTTGTTTTCGTTGGTGCTAGAAATGGACCTGTTGTCAAGAAAAGAGCCTCTGTCTTATGGAGTTTCTCATTCTAGTAGGGGTGAGGGGGAAAACAGCAGACAAGGTACAGAGGAGCAATAAATGACAAATTCACCATGCCAGGTGATAATAAGTGGCAGAAGAAAATTGGTTCAGTAAGAGGGGACAGAATGATGGGACCGTGGAAGGGAATTGGTTTGCCATTTGCATTAATTTATTTGGTCAAATCTCTGAGCACTGTATCATTTAGGATCACATCTTGCTGCATAAAATGGAGACTCCAAAATAACATTGGCTTAACCAAGACTGAAATTTATTTCTCATGTGTTAGAAGTTCAGAGGCAGGTGGTCTAGAGCTGTTGCATCAGAGACCCAAGTGATATATATTTATGGTCTTCTATCTTTATGGTCTACCATCCTAAGAAGTAACTTCTGTCCTCAAAGTCATCTCATTGCTGCGGAAGCTCAAGCCATCATGTCCACGTTCCAGGCAACAGGAAGAAAGAAAGAGTGGCGAAATGCTCTCTAAGCAGCATTCTTGGACATCACTTACAAGTTCTGTTTACACCCCATGGACCAGAACTTAGTTTCCACACCTGGAGGCAAGACTGACTGGGAACTGCAGTTCTTAGTTGAAAACACTGACAAAAAAAGAAGAGATATATTTGGGGCAGAAAGTTCCTTTCTCAGACACCAATTATGTGCTAACTACTGTGGGTGTTCTGATTACCCAAGTCAATTATTTCTCCTACCCTGTACTCTGGTGAGCTAAGAGTTCTAAAGAAAGCCAAATTTGGGTCACAGCATAAGAGACATCTACACAAAAAGGTACAAAATAAGAAAAATTAGATAACTATGAGCAGAACCACTTTGGGAAAACGGTAAAACTATTTGGTCTAATTATCACATGACTCGATTCTGTTTCAACAGGAGGTCCATGGGCTATTTCTTGATGTGGTTGTCAGGTCAAGAACAACTCTAGAGGCATGAACAGAAAATTAAGGAGGGCTTTCCAGGGCACGTGGGTATTATTGTGTGGCTACAGAGTTGGCAAAGGGGAGCATGGCTTATGATGATTCTGAGAAGTAACAGGACACCAGATTCCGAAGGGTCTTGTAGGCTGTGGGTAGTACTTTGGATTTTTCTCTAAGTGGGATGGAGAAATCACTGACATGCTTTGAAGGAGAGTGACACAATTTGACATGTTTTAGAAGAAACGTATTTCTGGTATAAATTTCTTTTGAAAAGAGATACATTAAAATCAAAATGAATGGTGAATTTTATTCCTGGACATAAACGTGCCGTTTTGTAAGTTACCATTTTCTAGGGACTTAAAATATGACTTTTGTCCCTCATGGATGAAAAGTTTACCTGCTAATGAGTTTACTCAGTGTAAAGCTACTAAAATTATATATCACTCAAGGACTGTGAAGGGCCTAAGACTTTGCCCTACTTACGAGCTTACAAGTTAGTCTGACAGTTTAATGAATATGGTGGAAATTATAGGAACCCTGAGTCAGAACAAAGGGCAGTTTATTACCAAACAGCAATATCCAGACTATAATCACTTTGTACCTGTTGCTGAGCCCTAGTCCCTATAGGGCAACTCAGAGGGTCCAGTGCCACCAACCTACCTAGTGGATTGCATTATAGGAAGGGTACCCTGAGCTTAGAGAAACCACATCTTTTATACTGGGTTGTAGGCATGCCTGCCATTTGCTTTCTGGAGGGACCAGGATAATGTGATGCATGATAGAGACAGATCTCTATCTCCCAAGGCCATTCTCTATAAACGGGCCTTGGAAAAGTAGACCAGACAAAGGGAGTTAGTACCTTTTTACAGGATATGCAGAAATGCAAGAGACACTTGGAGAATTATTTCCCAAAAATACATTTCTAGTGGTTTCATTTGGAAGTATTTGTGCAAGATATAACAATCCCATTATTTATGAATGATCATTTTAGTGAATTATAAATTTTCATACAACATCTTTGGGTAAATCTAAAATGCTATTTATATCGACAGCTAGAATGTGACATTCCTTAGAAGCATGGAGAATTTTTTATAATACACCCAACAGGTTCCACAATGATATTTTTTTTATACATAAGAATAATTTTTTCTCTGATTTAATTTTTTTATTATTGAAATATAATTAACATATAGTGTTCTATTAATTTCAGGTGTACAACATAGTGATTCAACAATTCTGTACATTCTTCATGCTTCCCACAATAAACGTCATTACCATCTGTCAGCACACAACTTACATTATTATTGACTATATTTCTTATGCTGTACTTTTCATCTTCATGACATTTTATTATTTGCTGATTTTTAAAAGTATATTTTGTACTTATTTACATCCTTTTGCACATTTTATTTTATTATTTTTTAAGTTTTTATTCAAATTCTAGTTAGTTAACGTACAGTATAATGTTAGTTTCGGGTGTACAATATATTGGTTTGGCCCTTCCACGCATCACAGGTGCTGATCACAAGTGCACTCCTTAATCACTATCATCTATTTCCCCCATCCCTCCACCCGCTTCCCCTCTGGTAACCATCAGTGTATTCTCTATAGTTAAGGGCCTGTTTCTTGGTTTTCCTCTTTCTCTCTCTCTTTTTTCCCCCACTCACAATAGTATTCTTATAAGTCAATGATTTGGAACACTTTGGATTTAAAAAAAGGCAAGGTTCATTTCTTGTCTTACACATTGATGTTTATAAAAGTATTTTCATGTCAAATGTTTTCCCATCCATTACAGCTGTAATATTAGGATTTTCTTGCCATAGCAATTTATAGGGACTAAAGTATGCAAATCTCACTTAAGAATTCTAAAACCATAAGAGACTCCTAAACTCATGAAATAAACTGAGGGTTGCTGGGGGGTAGGGGTGGGTAGGGATAGGGTGGCTGGGTTATGGACATTGGGGAGGGTATGTGCTATGGTAAGTGCTGTGAAATGTGTAAGCCTGAGGATTCACAGACATGTACCCCTGGGGCAAATAATACGTTATTTGTTAAAAAAAAAAAAAAAGAATTATAAAATTTTCTATCTTTTTTTTTTCTTTTCAACATACAGTTGAGGTACTTCTGATTATTTTACTAAATTCCAACAAAAGCTTTGTCCAAAAGACATAGTCATTTGTATTCACTTTAAATAAAATACATGTTAGGATATGAAGTAAATCCTGATTTCTTTCCTGCAAGTCTCCATTATGTAATATTGAAGCTACTTGGTATTTCCTCTGTGAAATACATCAGATAATATTTTCTTTACGTCAGGTAATATTTTCTTTTTCGTGCACCTGGCGATATATTTTCTTTGCTGTTAGAAGTAAACATGGACCGTGTGGGACTTATTTCAGGTAGGCTAGACTAGTTCAGTAGTTGAAACCCAATCTATGTAATGCTCCATATCAACAAGTTAAAGAGAAAAATCTGATGGTCAATTAATTTACACATAAAAGGCAGGGGACAAAATGCCATATTCATTGATGATAAAAGCACTTAATATGCTAGCTTTGTGTCAAGAATATAGAAAGAACTCTCAAAACTCAAAATTAGAAACCAATTAAAAATATAACATACATCCACAGCCATTTCCACTGAAGAGAACATACGGATGGTAAACAAGCCCGTGAGAAGATGTTGACCATCTTTATCCAGTAGAGATGTGTGTGTTAGATCTGCAGTGAGAGGTCACTACATGCCTCTCAGAATGACCCAGTGAGCGGTGACAAGGGTAGATGCCAGTGAGGGGATGGAGCCCCGCATCAGTCACCCCTGCTCATAGGCGTATAAAATGGCGCCGTCACTCTAGAAATAGTCTGATACTTCCTTTCGAAACTAAAAATGGACTTACAAAGGACCCAGTAGTTGCACTCTTGGGCACTTATCCCAGGTAATGAACATTTATTTTCACGCAAGAACTTGTACATGAATGTTCATAGTGGCCAAAAACTGGAAATTACCCAAATGTCCTTCAATGGCTATATGGTTAAACAACTTGCTATATGCCCCATGGTATGAGCTACCACTCAGCAATTAAAAGGAATAAAGCACTGATAACACACAACTTGGATGAACCTCAAGGAAACTCTGTGAGTGATAAAAAGCCAGTCTTCATCATCATCCTTCCTGATTCACAGCATTCTTGAACCGACGTAACTGTAGAGATGGAGAATGGGTTAATGGTCATGAGTTAGGGCTGGGGAATGGGATGGATGTAGATATAAAGTGGGAGCTTCAGAGAGGTTATGCTTCAGTGCAATATGTTGATTGCAATGGTGGTTACACAAAGCTACACATAGAATAACATTGCGTAGACCACACACATACACACACACAAACAACCGCACAGATAAGTGCATGTATAATGGTGAAATCTTAATAAATTCTAACGATTGTAGCAATGTCAATTTCTTGCTTTTGATGTTTTTACCCTACTTGTGTGAGATGTTAACATTGGGGTTAGGTGGGAGAAGGATATCATGAGTTTCTCTGTATAGTTCTGTGTGATCTTCTGCATATCGATAATTATTTCAAAATAAAAAATTAAAAAAAAATGTAAAGTAGGTGACATTTCAAGTAGACTGTCAAATCAATCAAATGTGTTAGACTTGGGGCAAACGGGTGGCTCAGTCAGTTAAGCATCGGACTCTTGATCTCAGCTTAGGTCCTGATCTCAGGATTGTGAGTTCAAGGCCTGCGTTGGGCTCCACGCTTGGCATGGAGCCTACTTAAAAGAAATAAAAAAGTGTGTTAGACTTAATTCTAATTATTTTCTGACTTTGGGTCCTAATAACTAATATCATTTTTTAAAAAATTTTATTTATTCATCTGAGAGAGAGCAAGTGGGAGAGCACCAGCAGGGGTGGAAGGGGGGAGGGGGAGGGGCAGAGAGAGAAGCAAACTTCCCGCTGAGCAGGGAGCCCAACAAGGGGCTCAGTCCCTGGACCCTGAGATCATGACCTGAGCTGAAGGCAGATACTTTACCGACTGGACCACCCAGACACCCCAAATAACTACTATTTTTTAAAGGCTAAATTTAATATTAATGTTAGTTGGGATTATCATGCTGAATTTTACAGAATTTAAAATTTGTTATCAAATGTCTAATGTATTTTGATAAGTAATGGAAAAAAATGTACTCGTAGTGGGTATATACATATACAAAATGTATAGACCATTTTGATTCTTAAAGCAAACGTTTATATATGTACATATATATATATATATGAGTAAATCGATTTTTAAAAAATAATTCTACCAATAGGTATGGACAAAATTAGGAGAATGTACATTATATGGGGGAGATAAGTTAATTTGGGGTTATAGAACATGCGCTGTTTTCTTCTTTTTTACTTTCGACATTGCATATTTCATTAGCATTTGACATTTGTGTACCTTAGTAATTTTCTTTTAGTTGGAAGAAAAAGTAAAAATCAGGAGAAAAGGAAATGAAATCTGACATCTAGCTGGACACCAAAACATTGCTGCATTTCATTAAATAAAAAGATTCAAAATGTACTAACATAGCCGGGCTGAGGTCACCTGCTCAGCCAGTGGCTGCTCAGGG